>JAKSZT010054380.1:453534-674088 GCA_026826555.1 Tolypeutes matacus | reverse complement strand
AAAAGGCAGCCGACTCAATGGGAAAAAATATTTGGAAATCACATATCTGATAAGGGTTTAATATCCAGGATATATAAAGAGATGTTACAACTCAACAATAAAAAGACAAATGACCCAATTGAAAAATGGGCCAAAGACTTGAATAGACATTTCTCCGAAGAAGAAATACAAATGGCAAAAAAACACATGAAGAAATGGTCAACATCACTCATGATTAGGGAAATGGAAATCAAAACTACAATGAGATATCATTTCACACCCATCAGAATGGCCACTATTAAAAAGACAGAGTACTACAAGTGTTGGAGAGGATGTGGAGAGGTAGGAACACTTCTTCACTGTTGGTGGGAATGCAGGATGGTACAACCACTATGGAGGACTGTTTGGCAGTTCCTAAAGAAGTTGAATATAGACTTGCCATGTGACCCTGCAATACCACTACTGGGTATATACTCAGAAGAATTGAGAGCAGTGACACGAACAGACATCTGCACACTGATGTTCATAGCCACAGTATTCACCACTGCCAAAAGTTGGAAACAACCCAGGTGTTCATCAACAGATGAATGGATAAACAAACTGTGGTCTATTCACACGATGGAATATTATGCAGCTGTAAGAAGAAATGAAGGCATAAAGCATATGGCAACATGGATGAACCTGGAGGACATTATGTTGAGTGAAGCAAGCCAGACACAAAAGTACAAATAATGTATGAATGCATTACTACGAACCAAATATATTGTGTAATATATTGTTTGATTCACAAAAAAAATAAATAAATAAAAAATTTACATGTATCCATTACATTTAATTGAGAAATGTATATATTTATTCATCTGTGTTTACTTTTTAGTTTTTAATTGTTTATGTTTTCAATTATTAAATGTACAAAATAAAGTTAAAAAAAAAAAAAAAAAAGAGCAGGAAAAAAAAAAAAAAAACCTAAAAATACCCTGGGTGTCCAACCTTCTACAAATAGGAGGCCAAATTCAAAGCACCTAAGGAGTGTATGCTCCCAACAGCCTGGCCAGATGAGAATGTGGGCACAGAAGGAAATGGAAAAAGAAGCTCCTAGGGAAGGGTCCAAGGGCCATGGAAAAAAATGGATGTGTAAATTTCTCCCAGGGTACAAAATCAGGCCTAATCAAGAAGCATCCTTCCCCTGCAGGGAAGGGGACCTTTACAGTATTTGTCTAGAAGGATTAAAAAATTGCTACAGAAGAGCAACTACTATGTCTCTATGTTTCTCTTTCTTTAAGTGATTGTTTACCAGGTGTGTCCTGTTCTTACTCCACATCGAATGTGGGGAGGGACATAGATAACTTGTCTTCTTAGTTCACAGGTCAATTGAACACCTTTTAAAAAGCCAGTCTGGACTTGACAGGAATTTTGAACTAAATCCAATGATTAGGTGTCTGGGCTGTCTTCCGTGAATAGGGACCGAGTGTATTGCACATGTGAAAAGAGCAGTGAAATAGATGGGGGACTAGAATGGCTGATTGCAGCAGAGTCAATGCTATTTACTCAGTTTACACAGTTTCCTCTTGGGCAAAATGAAGATTCCCTTGCAGTTATGTTAGGGGTCATAGGACTGAACCTTAGCCATCATAATATGGGCAGAATGATATGGCAGCCACTTCCTGGCCTGGCCCTGAAAAACATTCCTTGAGATCCTCCAGCAACCTTTTCCATTGCCATGGCATTCTTGGAAGCCAGATTAAGTAGTTAAAAAGACAGGGGAGTTAAACCCAGCTCCTGCTGGATTTTGCATGACAGAAACAAATCTTTTGTTGTTGCTATATTTTTGTTACCACAGCACAGCATAGTCAAGTGCTTCCTAAAATTTTTGGTGCAAACAAATCAAATGGGAATCTTGTTAAGATGAAGATTCTAATTCAGCAGGTCTGGGATGGGGCCTGAAGTTCTGCAGGTCTCAAGCACCCAGGTGGTACCAATATGGCTGGTATATATGGAATATACTTTGAGGAGCAGGAGGCTAAACTACCTCGACTAATGTACAGTAGGAGAACAGATAATTCTCTGAAGAAACTCAGTGGCCTCAGAAAATAGTCCTCACACACTGACATGGTGTTGAGTGTCGGGGGGAGGGGTGTCTCCAACAAAAGACTCACTTCTTGATTTCTCTAGAATAAAACTTGTCATAATACAATTCTGAGCATGCACAGCACATCAAACAAATAGTAAAATGGCAGAAGTCAGATACCACCATGCATTGCCAAGTGATGGAAAAAACAAGGCCCAAGGATCGCCCGTAGCCAGCTCCTGAATGCCATAGTCTTCAGGGAAAAAGCATCACCTTGCTGATGTCTTGATTTTGGGTTTCTCTTAGCATCAAAACCAGGAGCCAATAAATTCCTGTAGTGTGGTATTTGTTTCAGCAGCTTAGAAATTAAGACAAATGTCTATTGAGATCCTTGCCCATATTTTAGTTGGGTTTTTTTTATTGAGTTATAATAGTTCTTTATATATTCCACATACAAGTTCCTTAACAGATACATGAATTGCAAAAATTTCCACCTATTCAAGTAGTTTGTATTTTCACTTTCTTGATGGTATCCTTTGTAGCACATGCTTTCAGTTTTGATAAATTCCAATTAACCTAATTTTTCTTTTCTCCCTTGTGCAATTGGTGTCATATAAAGAAAGCTTTCCCTAAACCAAGGTCAAAGATATTTGTTCCTAAATTTTCTTTTGACAATTGTATAGTTTTGTACTAGTCAGCCAAAGGGGTGCTGATGCAAAATACCAGAAATCTGTTGGCTTTTATAAAAGGGTATTTATTTGGGGTAGAAGCTTATTGTTACCAGACCATAAAGAGTAAGTTACTTCCCTCACCAAAGTCTTTTCCCTCGCCAAGATGGCTGCCGACATCTGCAAGGGTTCAGGCTTCCTCTTCCTCTCAAGGCTCCATGGTCCCAGCTTCTTCCAATATCAGATATAGGCTGGGATAAGTCTTGTCTCTCTCCCAGGGCTTGTTTCTCTCCAGGCTCAGCTGCTCTGCTCTCTCAGGTGAACGGCTCGTCTCTCTTTCCTTGGCCTCCAGTACATTGCTGTACAGAAGTTGAAAGAGCTTCCGATGAAAGTATTCAATTTTCCACTATTAAATATGATGTTATCTGTGGTTTCTCAAAGATACCCTTTATCAGCATGATGAAGTTCCCTTCTATACCTAGTTTTTTCATTTACTATGTTTTGTTTTGTTTTGTTACGTGAAGGTGCATTGGTTTTGTCAAATACTTTTCATCTGTCTATCGAGAATATCATGTGGGTTCTGTCTTTTATTCTAATGGTATGGTGTATTACATTGATTTGGGGATGTTAAACCAACCTTGTATTCCTGAGATAAAATTGGCCTAGGTGTATAATCCTTTATATATATATATATATATATATTGCTGGATTCAGTTTCCTAGTATTCTTTGAGGATTTTTATGCATATATTCATAAGGTATATTGGTCTATAGTCTTCTCTCTTTATATATGTTTGCCTGGAGTTGATATAAGGGTAATACTGATCTCAGAGAGTGAGCTGGTAAGTGTTCCATCTTCTTATATTTTTTTACAAGACTTTGTGAAGAACTGATATTAATTCTTTTTTAAATGTTTAATAAAATTAACCAGTGAAGTCAAATGGATGTTGGCTTTTAAATATTTATTTTTTGGTGGAAAGTTTTAAAATTCTTAATTCAATCTCCTTATTTGCTATAGAACTATTCTTTTATATTTCTTCTTGAGTCTGTTTTAGTAGCTTGTGTTTTCCTAGAACTTTTTCCACTTCATTTGAATTATCTAATTTGTTGGCATACACCTGTTCATAATAATCTCATATACTCCTTTTGTTTCTGTGAGATTGGTAGTAATATCCTGTTTAAGTCCTGATGTCAGTAATTTGAATCCTCTCTCTTTTTTCTTGGTCAATGTAGCTAAAGTTTTGTCAATTTTATTGATCTTTCCTAAGAACCACATTTTAGTTTTGATTTTTCTCTATTGTTTATTATATATTTCATAAATTTCCGCTCTAAAGTTCATGATCTCCTTCCTTCTCCTTGATTTAGATATAGTTTGCTCTTTTTCATTAGCATCTTAATATGGAAGATTACGATATTTTATATATATACATATTTAAAGATTTATTTTTATTTATTTATCCCTCCCCCCCACCGCTTATACTCACTGTCTGCTTTCTGTGTCTATTCACTCTGCGTTTTCCTCTGCATCTGCTTGTCTCCCTTTGCTGCATCATCTTGCTGCGCCAGCTCTCCACGGGCGTGGGCCATCAGCTCTCCGCGGGCGCAGACTGTCAGCTCTCCGTGGGCGTGGGCCAGCTTGCACTCACCGGGAGGCCCCGGGTACCGAACCCACCGCCTCCCATATAGTAGACGGGAGCCTGAGCACTTGAGCCACATTCGTTTCCCTATTATATTTTAATATAGGTTTTTATAGCTATACATTTCCCTCTAGGCACTGCTTAAGCACATCCTCTTAGTTTAGGTATATTTTATTCATTTCCATTCATCTTAAAGTATTTTATAATTTCTGTTTTGACTTTTTCCTTGATTCACTGGAGATTTATGAAAGTGTTGCTTATTTTGCACATATTTTTGAACCAAAATTTCCTTCTATTACTGATTTATAGTTTCATCCCATTGTCGGTGGAGAACATATTTTAAATATGGGAATATCTATTTCACGTTCATTTTGGAAAAAAGTTTTGCTTACTATAAGATTCTTGGTTGGCAATTTTTCTTTCAGAAATTTAATATGTCATACTTCTGCCCCTGGTCTCTATTCTTACTGATGAAAAGTTTGCTCTTACTCTTATTGCTGTTCCCTTGTACGTAAAGTTTTTCTCTTGCTGCTTTTGAGATTTTTCTCTGTCTTTGGCTTTCAGCATTTTTAATACGGTATGCCTGAGTGTGGATCTCTGAATTTATTTTACTTGGAATTTGCTGAACTTCTTGAATGTGTATTCAATTTTTTTTCAATACTTTTGAGAAGTTGTTAGGCATTATTATTGTGAATTTTTTTCTGTTCTTTTTTTCTCCCTCCTCTCCTTCTAATACTTGTAATACATACATGTTGAAACATTTAATGTTGTCCCACATTTCTCTGAGGTTTGGTTCATCTTTCTTCATTCTTTTTTTCTCTCTGTTCTTCAGATAGCATAATCTCTACCCATCTATCTTCAAGTTTGCTGATTCTTTCTTCTGCCAGCTCAAATTTGCTGTTTAGTCCCTCTAGTGAATTTATCATTTCAGTTATTTTACTTTTTAACTCCAGAATTCCCATTTGATTCTTCTTTTTAGTTTCTATCTCTTTACTGATTTTCTCTGCTTGCTGAAAATTATCATAATATCTTCCTTTATTTCCTTAGGTATGATTTTAGTTCTTTGAATATATTTATAATGTCTGTTTTAAAATTTTGTCTATAAATCTAACAACTGTTCCCTCTCTCAGCCAATTTTTGTTGCCTCCCCCCATCCCCATTTATGGGTGTGTCTGTTTCTTTGAATGTCTCATAATTTTTTGTTGAAAAGTTGGCAGTTTGGTAACTCTAGATATTGATCCTCTCCAGGGCTTGTTGTTGTTTGCTTTTTCAACTAGCCACTTTGCTGGAATATTTAGTGAATTCTATTTCTCCCCGATAGCATGAATCCTCAGATTATCCTATAAAGAATCTTAACAGGATTCTCTTTGATTGTCTCTTTCCCTCACTTTTCTCTAAGGCTGACTGCTTCTCCTCTATTATTATCATCCATCCTCAACTGTTGTTAACCTCTACTAGTTGCTGACTAACTGCTCTATTGTTTTCGACAATGTTCTGGGGTAAATTGCTCTAGTGTGATGTGATGCAATTTAAGCCCCTTTACAGGGATAGTGTTTGAGGTCAGGCTTTGAAAATTGTTCCAAAGCCAGGAAATCTATTCTTAGCTATCTTTCCCCCTGGTTCTCTCTGATAAAACTTGGTGTTTATTTGTTGTGTTGTTATTTTTATTGTGGTAACAAATAAATAACATAACAATTCCCATTTTAGCCACTTTTCATATATACAATCAGAGGTGTTGATTACATTCACAATGTTATGCTACCATCACCACCAACCATTACCAAAATTTTTACATCATCCCAACAGAAAATCTATTTTATTAAGCATTAACTCCCCATTCCTGATGCCATCCTCGATATTCTGTAAACTTCTTTCTGTCTCTATGAATTTGCATAGAATTGTGGTTATTGCCTATAAGTGAGATCATACAATATTCACCCTTTTGTATCTGGCTTATTTCACTCAACATGATGTCTTCAAGAGTCATCCATGTTATACCATATATCAGAACTTCATTCATTTTTTACAGCTAAATAATATATGTACATATTATACATGGATATATTAATATGTATATACCACATCTTGAAAATTCATTTGTAGATAGACAATTGGGTTGCTTCTACCTTCTGGCTATTGTGAATAATGTGCACAGGTATCTGTCTAAGTCCCTGCATTCAATTCTTTAGGGTATATATATATGTGAGGAATGACCAAACTGTTTTCACAGTGGCTGCATCATTTTACATACCCACCAACAATGTACAAGGGCTCCTATTTCTCCACATCCTCACCAAAACTTATTTTCCTTTTTATAAAGAGTAGCCATTCTATCGGGTGTAAAATGCTATCTCATGGTTTTGATATGCATTTACTTTATGGTTGGTGATGCTGAGCATCTTTTCATATGCTTATCAGCCATTTGTATATCTTTGGAGAACTGTCTATTAAAATCTTTTGCCCATTTTTAATTGGGTTATCTTTTTCTCAAGCTGCAGGAATTCTTTATATATTCTGGATGTTAAATCCTTATCAGATATATGGTTTCCAAGTATTTTCTCCTATTTTGTAGGCTGTCTTTTCACTTTCTTGATAATGTCCTTTGAAGTTTTTAATTTTGATGTGGTCCAATTTATCTATATTTTCTTTCATTGCTCATGCTTTTGGTATAAAGTCTAAGAACCTATTGCCTAATACAAGGTCCTGATGATATACCCCTATATTTTCTTTTAGCAGTTTTATAGTTTGGGGCTTTATATTTGGGTCTTTGACCGATTTTGAGTTAGTTTTTGTATATGGTGTGAAGTAGGGGTCCAAATTCATTCTTTTGCAAATGGATATACAGTTTTCCCAACACCATTTGTTGAAGAGACTATTCTTTCCCCATTGAGTGGATTTGGTACCCTTGTCAAAAATCAACTGGCCACAGATGAGACGGTTTATTTCTGAATTCTCAATTCTCTTCCACTGGTGTCTATGTCTGTCCTTGTGCCATTGTGCCAGTACCACACTGTTTTGATTACTGCAGCTTTGTAATACGTTTTAAAGTCAGGAAGTCTAGTTCTTCAACTTTGTTCCTCTATTGCAAAATTGCTTTGTCTATTTGGGGCACCTCGTGTATTAGTCAGGGTTCTCTAGGGAAACAGAATCAACAGGAGATAGCTGTAAATAGTATGAGATTTTATAAGAGTCTCTCACATGACTGTGGGGGTGTACAAATCCAGGTTCCAGAGGCAGGCTGCAAACCAGGGGCTCCGATGAAAGTCCAGTGAGGTCCTTGATGAGTTTCTGGGAGATGTTGGCTGTCCAAAGACGAGCTGGGAAATTCTCTCTGAATGCTGAAATCACTTCCACTTTTAAGGCATTCAACTAATTGGACAAAGCATCACTCATTGCTGACTGCAATCTCCCTGGTTGGTGCAGATGTAATCAGTTATCTATGCAATAAATTCACTGATGACTAAAGCCCATGAATATCCTTGTACTACAATTAGCCGATTGTTTGCTTGACCAAACAACTGGGCACAACTACATGGCCTAGTTGACACATGAGCCTAACCATACACCTTGTAATTCCACATGAATTTGAGGATTGGCTTTTCCATTTCTGCAAAAAAGGCTGCTGGAATTTTTATTGGGATTTTTAATCTGTAAATTGCTTTGGGTCATACTGACATCTTAACACTATTCAGTCCTTAAATCCATGAACACGGAAGGCATTTCCATTTATTTCATCATTCTTTAATTTCTTTCAGCAGTGTAGTTTTTTGTTTTCAAGTCCTTTATATCCTTGGTTAAATTTACTCCCAGATATTTGATTTAGTTGTTATTGTGAATGGAACTTGTGGCATATACGACTTTACATTTTCTTCCCCAACCCTTCCAGCTCTTTCCCCCTTCCCAAATTGCAGCATTCCTGAGTAAAAAGGCAGGCCTGGGTAACTGGTTGTGAACTGGTGACTAATGAGTAAATCTTGTAATACTGCATTCTTTATAAGTTCTGCTGTCCCTCAAGTGCCTTTTCCATCTGCACGTAGACATGCATTATAAAAGATCCTTCTAGTTTATGGCAAGTGAGAGCTCCAAAAATGCTCTCTCCTCCCACCACTGAGGCTGAGGACCCCTAAATAAATGCTCATTACTCGCCAAGCTGGACTTGTTGGAGTCTTCCTTTGGTCTAAAGTATCCACTTCAGTTCGACGGGAAGCTATCGTTTTTACACAGCTCCTTGCCATACTCAGGACAGAACTGTTTTCTTGATATCCTTTTTGGACTGTTCATTACTGGCATATAGAAACAGTAGTGAATTCTGTGTGTTGCTCTTGTACCCTGCAGCTTTGATGAATTTGTTTATTAGCTCCAAGTAGCTTTCTTATTCTCTCCTAAACATACTATGGTTTAGTTTGTTGCTCTCATGGAGCTACCAGCCTCCACTTAATTGCTTACCACCAAAATTTCCATTGTTTTCAAGAGTCTCTTTGGCTTGAATTCTCTCTATTCCAAAACAAAGTCAGTTTCCTTGGGGAATAGGAACTCTGTGTTCTTAAGTGCTGCCTCTCACCTGGGCAAAATATGTGCCAATGCTACCTGCTACCTGGAGGTGGAGTGGAGCACTCTGCTTTCAGAGCAAGGCAGAGCTTTGTGCAGGGGCAGTAGCCTCTGGTCTTCTTGACTTATCTCTCTCAGCATGGAACCTATGCCCCACAAGTGGAATGAGGGCAATGGGGCCCCGTTATTCTTGGTCTGCCATAGGTGGGGTACAGCCTCCACCCTATGAGCAAGCTAGGGTGTAGGCCCCAACCTCTTGACCTCATTCACCTGGAATTTATTCTCAGCAACACAGATGCGAGGGGTGGGAGATAAAAAATGATAGTGGCCTGCCCTGCCCAGGAAGATACTATATACTTTGACAAGTAGCTGGGTAGCTAGAACCTGCTATTCCTGGTACACCTGCCCTGAGTAGAACTTCCTTCATATTGAGCCTAGGAATTCAGAAGGAGGGAGGTCATAACTCCCATGGCACAGACTCTGTTTTTAACCAAGATTTAGGAGATTTTCTTTAATAAATGTTTCTTCATTTGCTATGTACCCATAGGATAATTCCAGAGACTAATTGGCTGTTATTTTAATAATTCTCCAGTTATGGTTGTTCCACTGAGAATAGAGCCCATGGAGTGCCTAACACTGCCATTACAGAAGCCATATCCACCACAATATGGCATCTTGCTTTTCCCAAAGCTAGGGGTCCCCTAGAAAGTCGCACAACCTTTCTGTAACTTAATCTGGGAAATGATAGCCCACCACTTCTGCCACATTATATTTGTTAGATACGAGACACTAAATCCAACCCATACTCAAGAGATTACATGAGGGCATGAATACAAGGAGGCAGGGGTCACTGGGGATCATCTTACAGGCTATCGCAACCTGTTGGTACAGGATTTGTGTGTGTGTGTAATATTCCACATATCCGTTATAAGCATACCATTTTCAAATATTTCTATCTTACTTTCAAATAAAGAAAAGAAATAACTAGCTGGGACTATCAACTTCTGAAGTATTAAAGATTAGCCACCCATTCCAAAATGAAGAGCAAGCCCCATGAAAATGGTTTAGAATCTTAATGAATGGTCAGAGAATAAAGGCTTTTGATATGCACAAAACAAGGTTTTAAAAGAAGACAGATATGACGACTTTCAAGATAGCAGAGAAGATTCTTCTTCAGTAACAAAAATGATGTCCTTTTAAGAACAGATTCCTCAAAATAAAGAAGCAAGACAAAAAGTCTTCTAATCAATGCATTAGATTTTTATCTCTCTAACTTTTATAAATCACTGTTATTTCTCTAAGAATGTTCCCAGAGAAGAATGCAGAAGACATTGCCATTTGCTTTGTCATCTGACAGAAAAGCCAAGGAACCAAGGATCACCAGCAGCCAGCCACAGAATACCACAGTCTTTGGGGAGAAAACACTGCCTTGCTGACACCTCAATTTTGGATTTCTCCTAGCCTCAAAACCATGAGCCAATAAACTCCTGTTGTTTAAACCAATCCATTGGTTTATGATTTTGCAGCTGGGAAACTAAGACAGAGATGCATACATATCAAGTAAGATTATCAAGGAAAGCAAAGAAACAAAGGAAATGATAAACATAGAATCCAAAATAGGGTTATATATAGATTCAAACGTTCAATCAGCAACTGCAAGACTGCAGTAACTCAATTTAATTCAATTCTGCCTCGGGACTACTCAGAGTTAGACAGATTCCATAGATTAAGGACAATCCCCTGGAAGACTGCCTGAAGACTGCGATACTGTTCACAAGTTTGGAAGCTCAGGACACAGGCACTTCTAACCAACTGGCTAGCACTTCTGACCAATTGGCTACAAATTTCAGAGTTCCTGCCACCCCCTTGGTTTTGATAATCCCCAAGAACTACTCACAGAATTCACTGAAAGTGCCATACTTAAAATTATAGCTTGATTATAATAAAAGGGTACAAAGCAGAAGGAGAAAAGAAGAGGCATATAGGGCAAGGTCTGGGAAGGTCTCAAATGCAAGTTTCCATGTCCTCTCCACATGGAGTCAGAACACGTCACCCCCTCCCAGCACAGAGATTTAGCTTCTCAAATCATGGAAGGACACTGGAGCTTCAAGTGTCCAAGTTTATATGGGGTTTCATTATGTAGGCATGACTGGAGGACTCAATGCCCTCGTGGTTGAATTCAATCTGCAGCCCCCCTCCTCAGCAGGGAGGTTAGGCTGGCATGACTTGGCTCAAAGTCCTAACCCCCTCATCACATCTTTCTGATGTAGTCCCATCATGAACAACAAAAGATACTCCAATAACTGGGACCACCTAAAATTTTCATTATGTTACAGGTTACTTCTGAGGGAAAGAAGAGAGATCCCATCAGGAAGGGGCACAGAGGAGGTTCCAAAGGTATTGGTAATATTCTATTTTTAGAACTTTATATATGCAAATTACATGTTTTATAGGTATAATATAGTTCATAGAAATTTTTTTAAAGAGCCACACTGACAACATAAGGCCTCCCAAATCTAGAAAGACACTGAAGCAATTCAATCCCAATATACACATGTAGATTAGGAGCATCATAGGGAACCAAAAGTTACACATAAATAATATTATCAAGCATTTTCAATCCCACAAAGGGTAAACATTGTAGAACTGAGGGGGATTCCCTGACCCTTCCTTAAATCTCAGTCTTCCTCATCAACTCAACCTCCACCAACTCAACCTCATGACCTGGATTAAACACAATTTTCTCAGGAAATTTTGCCCCATCAATCTTCAAACTGATGAGCACTTATTCTCCTCTCAATCTCAAGAGCATTAGAATTACTTCAAGGCCGTTATCACATTGTCTTGGAATACACATAATCCTCTATCAGAGATAAGCACCTGGAGACTAGAACTCTAGTCACATCAGCCTGACCCATAGAAAGCACTCAGTTTTTTGTTGATGACTGAATGCATAAATGAGTAAAAACATTCAGGCATTTCAGCATGGACTGGGCAAAGAGATTGGATCTGGCCTGGTTAAAAACACTCTCAAAAACTGAAGAATAGGTGCATCTCAAGTCTCAAGTGTGTACTCTCTCTTTTGTTTCTCATTAAGCCTTTTACTTGCTTGCTTAAAAACAAACAACAACAACAACAAAAAATAACTCTGAAGAATTAAAAAAAAATAGATCGTTGGAAGAATTTCAGCAATGAAGTTGTTCAATGTAGAGGAGACAAGATTAAAAACAGTAAGCTAAAAAGTTTATAATGCATATATTGATCATTTTCCATATTCACAGGAGACAGAATCAGAAGGCATAAGAACTTCCTGAAAGATTATTTACCATCAGAAGAGTCCACTGCTCTAGAAAGTGTCTTGGAAGTCAATCACATAATCGAAAAATAGGTAGGGTTGTAAAATAGCTTTTACAGGAAAAAAAAAAAGTATATGCTGTTTCAAGACTTGGATTTAGTTAATTTTAGAAATGTTGGTAATATACTTTTGCTTTCAGATATTTAAACTGTTTATCTCCAAAACTATAAACCTAAACATTAAGTGATTATGGCAGAAGTGAACGACTATGTAAAAAAAAAACTCCATAGAGTCCATAAACGAAACTGTGATATTCCTCAAGAACTAGACACTACCGATTATAAACAGAGGGGCTTGACTGGTCAATTCAATTCATTCCAGTTTGTGCTTTGAGCTCATTTCTTCCTGGAGCTAACTTAAAGGAGACAAAAGTGGCAACCTTGGGTTGCCAGATGTAGCAAATAAAAATACAGGATGTCCAGTGAAATTTGGATTTTAGATACAACAAATACATTTTTAGTGTATGTCCCATGCAGTCTTCATACTAAAATTTATTCCTTGTTATCTGAAATTCAAATGTAACAGGGCATCCTGTATTTATCTGGAAAACCTAGTTGGAGCCAAAAATGGAATCAATGAATCCAATTTCCTCATTTTGTAGAAGAAACTGAGTCTCAAAGAAAGGAAGTGACTTACCTAAGCTTAAATCAAAGACCAAGAAAACGAGTTTGTTTTTAAAAAAGAAAAGATAATTCAGTGAATAAAAGAACACTCGACGCTCGCAAAGAATTCATCTTCCAGATCCCATCACATCAACAAATACACAAAATAGTTCCTCAACTCAGAGCTTCTCAATCTGTGATCTCGGGGCCCTTGAAGGTGGTGTGGGGGATAAAAAAGACACAAAAATTTCATTCTAATATATATATTTTTTACAAAATAGGCTTCCAATTAAGATTTTGTTTAAAGAAAGAAGGTTGCATTGCTTTATTAAAAAAAAAAAAAAAAAAAAAAAAGCCTGAAAACTCAAGTTTTCTATGAAAACTTCACTCAGGTAGAATCCGAATCATTTCAGATGAAACAGATTGTAAAACAAAAACTTAGCACGTAAAATAAGATCTACTTATGCGTTCCCTTTGACAGCTTCCAATATACGCAGGTTTCACGCTCACAAACATCACAGCTGAAGGTCCTCACAGGTCTTCCAGTTCAAACTTTCATTTTACAGATGTGGAAACTCGGGCCAAGGACGACTGTCAGCCCGTCAAGGGCAGGACTTCAACTGGAACCCCGAGCTGTGGTCCAAGGGCAGCGCGAGAAGGACCTGTGGGCCCGGGTCGCCGTCGCCTTTCTGCGCCTGTCAGCCAGCTCCGCGCCTGGCCCCCCGCGGCCGCCCCCGCCTTGCCCACCTGTCGCGGGCCGCGCGGCCGGCAGCCACACCCCCTCCCGGGCTCGGGGGCCTGCGCGGCCTCCTCGGCAGCCGGCTGGCAGACTGCGCGCGGGGAGGGACGCGCCCGGCCGGAGGCCGCGGCAGTTACCTCAGGTCGGCGCTGAGCTCGCGGCCCCGCGGGCCCGGCCCGCCTCGACCATGCCGGAGACGCGGAGGCTGCAGGGCCGCGGCTCGGCCACCTCGGTGCCTGTTTACTCCCCTCGGTTGAAGGACACCACGACTGGACCGTCACGTGACGGCTTCGTCACGTGGCCTCCCAGAGGGTGGGGTGAAACCGTTGCCCTGGCGACGACGGTGTGCAGGGAGCGGAGTGTTGCCGCCCTCTGGGCTGCCACCTCTCTGCGGGACGAAAGCGACAAATGATGCGCCTCCGCCCACCCCGGGCGAGGAAATGAAAGACTCTCTCAGCCTTGACTTCCTGCTTTAGTGACCCTTGGACCTGGCCGCATTGTATTCGTGTTTGGGAAGGAGGGGGAATTTAGCCCGCATTATGTTGAACCTGAAAGAAAAAAATGGAAAAAAGGTGTTTTTTTGTTTTTTACCTAAACCTCGCAAACGGGAAAGGGGGACAGGAGTAAGTAGTTTTGTTTGCTCCCTAGTCTGAAGTGAAAAGCTGATGCCCATAGACTTTCCTGGTCAGAGAAAGGGCAGGAGGGAGGTATATGGGACTTACAACTTTTAAATTATGTTTTATTGCAATTTTCATAGGCATTAGCCTTTGTATGTGTAAATATAGATATATCTATGTAAATATTTGATTGTATATTGTTTTTCATATCAATTTATAGCTCTGTCACTGTTAGTGAATATTCCTACCAAGTCGTTTTCCTAGACCAAACTTTGCAGATGTAAAAGTTACAGCCAACTGTCAATTTTATTTCCCCCAAAATCATAATAAATTGGATAAAAGACTAATAGTTTGTATTTTTTTTCTCAGTAAATTTATAAGTTGAGGGCAAATTCCCTCAAATATTCCAGAATTGATCAACTGTATAGCTAACAAATCAAGTCTTCCCTACAATTCTGATCATGTTGCATACTTGGCTGTCTCAGTAAAGAGCAAATTGACAAGGCCAAAACAGTGAACTCAAAATATACTCCAGGTCAATACAGCCGGGTCAAAACATCTTCATTTTTATAAGACACCTGGAATGCAATATTGTGAAGAGTAGAAGTACAGTGATGAAATTTCTCCATACCTCTTTCTCTAAAAAGGCTGTCAAGGCCAGTTGACCTGGTTGACTTTTTCTGCTGCTTTTAGCTTTCCCCCAGGCATTCCAGTGAAGGCAGGTACATTATCCTCCATTGGTATACCTTATATCTAGACCATACCTGGTGAGCAAAAAAAAGTTGACTATCTATGGAGGTGGAATCCTGCCTTCCTTCTCTAGGAAGTGGCAGACGATCTTCATGGTTCCAGAGAGATGTATGGGTTTGTGCAGAAGGGCTGAGCAGCAGTCTTCACTGAGGAAAGCTAGGGTAAGTCAGGCAATAACATATGGGCAATTTACTTAACCTTTCTGAGTCTCTTTCTTCCATCTATCTAAAAGATGATATTTACTGAATAGTTATGAAGAAATTGAGACAAGCCCTGTCATTTCATTACAATACAAAGTGTTCAATAAATGTAAACTGCTTGTGGTAACAGGGCGATGACATAGGAAGTCAGAGTCCTGAGGGAAAAGGGACAACTTGAATGTGTGATTCAGAACCAGGTCAGGATCCTTGCCATCTGGCCTGAAGCTGAGGCTATGACCGCCAGCAAGGAAGAAAAGCACAATTGGGAAGAACCCTCTGCACATGTAATGGAAGGCTGCCAGTGGGGGCACTGCTCACAGGTGATTTGATACTCACCCCAAGCAGAGTACTGGCCTATTATAGCAAGTTAATTCCAAATCCTACCTGCTTGTGTTGATGGGGACTCCTACTACACTCATTTCCATTGCCGTAGCCATATAGAGAAACTGCCTATCCCTTCCTGGAATTTGTAAAAACTGCTTAAGCCAGGTGACTGTGTCCTGTTGTTTAAGTCTAACAGTTTTGTTGTATTTGTTACAACAGACCTGGCAAACAGAGACACCCACATAGATGCTTGCAATCTCAGAGGCCACATATTGCAGTGGTGAAGCTACAAAATGGAGACAGCCCAAAACACTGAGTTGCCTAGCTTACTGGATTTTGCATGGATGAGAAATAAACCTTGTGCTAAATCACTGAGCTTTTTTAGGGTGTTACCTCAGCATAATATTCGAATACACCACACGTTTCTCCCCTCTAGAACATAAATTCGACTAAAGCAGTGATATTGTACAGTTCAACACTGCATCCCCAGCACTCAGAACAGTGCCTGATAAAATGTGGAATATATATACAATGTAATACTACTCAGCTTTAAAAAGTAAGAAAATTCTGATACATGCCACTACATGGATGAATCTTGAAGGTAGTGTGTTGATATTTAGTCAAACAGGGACAGATAATTGTATGATTCCATTTATGTGAAATAGCTAGAATATGCAAATTCATGGAGACAGAGTACAGGTTTCCAGAGGTGGGGGCCAAGAGGAATGGGTAGTTAATGTATAATGGTCGGATGGTTTCTGTTTGGGGAGATGGGAAAGTTGGCTGGTAATGGATGGTGGTGAAGGTAGCACAACACTGAATGTGATTAATCCCACGGAATGATATGCTTGGGAGTGGTTGAGATGGGAAAGTTTATGTTGTCTATATGTTTCCACAATTAAAAAAAAAAAAAAAAGCAAAGACAACAATTAAATGCAATACATGTTCTTGGATGGGATCTAATAATGGAGGAGAAAAGGCCCAAAAGGACATTATTGGTACATATGAAAAACTGGAATATAGATTGTAAGCTTTATATCAATGTTGAAGTCTTGAACTTGATAAATATACTTCAGGTAGCTACATAAAGAAATGTACATGCAAGTATTAGGTGTTCAAGCAGTATGATATATATATATATACACAACTCACTCTCAAATGTTTAGAATATTGATAAGACTGAGAGATGAACTGATAGATGGATAGTAAGAATGATATACCAAATGTGGCAAAATGTTAAAATTGGTAGATCTGAGTATTTGAGGGGAGTTGCTGGTGTTCTTGGTATGGGTTTTCTATTAACTTTGCAACTGTCCTAAAAGTTTGAAATTATTTAAAAAAAGTTTAAGAAAAAAAAAATAGTTCCTGACACCTAAATAATTCTTAACATAGACATTTCTGCCTTAAATTCTTTCCAGAATAAAGAATATAACACTATTAATTTTCCAGTAATTACAGAAAATTCTGCAAAATTTGATAATTAGTAATACCAAATATTAATTTAATAATAAGTATAAATGTTATGTAAAATAATATATTCTAGAATTCTTCAAGTGTGAAATTATTTTTTTAATCTTCAGTTATTGTGAAAAATTTTAACGACAGCATTTTACTACACAGAATCTAAAAATTCGTATGTAAAATTTCTTTTTATATTTTCCATAAAGAATCAGAAATACTTGAAAAAAAATATATTCCCATTTTATCCTCTACAAAAATCTGTTGAATCCATTTTTTTTCACTGTTGACTTGTCCTGTCATATTTACAATTGGCACTAGGCTTCTGATATTCCATTTCCTCCTGCATCTACTGTATGAGGCTTTATTTTTATAAACTATTTTTGGAACATTTTTAGATTTATAGAAAAATTACGATAGTACAAAAAGTTCCAATACACTCCCATCATTTCCCCTATTAATATCTTATTATTACAGTACATTTGTTACAATTAATGAAACAATATTGATATTTTATTTATTAAAGCCCATATTTTATTCCAATTTCCTTAGTTTTCATCTAATTTTTTTTATGTTCCAGGATCCCAGCCAGTATACTATATTACATTTAGTTGACGTGTCTCTGTACGCTCCTCTAGACAATTTCTCACACTTTCCTTCTATTTGATGACCTTGACAGTTTTGAGAGGTACTGAGCAGGTATTTTAGAGAATATCCCTCAACTGGAAAATGCCTGATGGTTTTCTCATGAATAGACACAAAGGTGAACTGTCCTTTCTCATTACTTCTTATCAAGGGTACATGCTCTCAATACAACTTATCACTATTGATATTGACATTGATCACCTGACTGAGGTTTCATCAGGTTTCTCCATGGTAAAGTTACTCTTTTTCTCCCCCTTTCAAACTGTACTATTTGGAAGGAAGTCACTATGTGCAGCCAACACTTAAGGCATGGGGAATTATGCTCCTCCTCTTGAGGTGTATCTGCATAAATAATTTGGAATTCTTCTGAACAGATTTGTCTCTTCTATTTAATTATTTATTCACTTTTATCGGTATAGACTCAGGTACTTATTTTATACTCAGAGTTATAATCTAGTACTACTTTATTTTTTTGCTCAAATTGTTTCAGCTTTGGCCATGGGGCATTCTTTTGGTTAAATTCAATGTCACCTTCTATAAAATTCTGTAAAATTGTGGGATTTTCTTTTTTTGAGCATTTCTTTATTTCCTGAAACTACAATATTCTTCGGCTCATCTTGTATACTTCCTAGAATCAGCCATTTCTCCAAGAAGGCCTGGTTCCTTTTATTGGAGAACTGGATTAGAAAACAAGATCTTGGTGATAAGTACACTCATTGCTATTGGGATTTATTCCTTCTAGGCCCCTTCTGCTGACAGAGTAATGAAATACATCTATACAGTAAAATATTATTGAACAACAAAAATAAGCCACTTCTAGGAAGATGGCAGACTAGAAAGACAGGGGACTTTCTCTTTCAGAAAAATAGTTAGAGGACAGGCAGAAATGGCCTGGAAAAAAATGTTCTAAGGTTTAGGACACAAGGGGAAGGCTGGACACCACCCAGAAGAGAGAGGGACAAAGGAAAAGAATCTCAATGGCAAAACTGTGAGTTAAAGCTATAGCTGTAGCTGCTGGAGCCCTCCACCACCCTGTAGACAATTTTGAATTCTCAGCCCTGCAGCCAGGAGCTACAGACAAAGGGGGCTGCAGGAATCCACCTCCCCAGGAATCAGAAGAGAGAGGGACACAGCCTAAGGCTGACTCAGCTTTAGACCCACAAATTTGGTCCTGCTGTGTCCCATCAGCCCCTCCAGGCCAGGGGGTGCTGCGCCATTGTTTGCCTTGGGAGCCAGCATGGGACTAAAAAGATGCAACTCTCAATCACCCTACCTACTGACTGGGAATGGTTGTTGAGGACATAGAGGGGAGTGGAATGATTTCCTGCCCAGGAAAAGAGGAGGCTGCCAGAAAAGGTTGGCAAATGACCTCTAAGAAAATCAGAATTACGAGGCTTTTACCCTCCAGGCAGGATCCTCTATCACATTGATCTGGTCCCTGTTGCAGCCAACAGACTCAGACCAGGCTTTGAACTGAGAGGGCTGCCGAAGATCAGATCACCATTTGCTGGCTGACTAAGGAAGTGTACGTAAGGAAATTAAAAGTAAATAAGAGGCTTTTTACAGCCTTTACAGCTTCCCTTCCCAAGGCCCGTGGAAACAGGTCTGCAATCCATTATCAGGTCTAGATTTAAGCAACTAATAGGGACAATCTTAAAGACCCAGGATAGGTTGAACCAAGAATCAAAGAACAGCCTTAACACACAGCCTCCCACCTAAATCCCTACGAAGAGAGAAATTGAGCATCAGAATAAATTTACCATCATACTCAGATGCCTAGACAGTAGCAAAAAATTACAAGCCATACTAATACAGCTAAGGAATATATCAAAGCCCCAGATGACAGATAAGATTTGAGACAATTAACGAGATTGATAAAAATTTCCAAAACAAATTAATGAGTTGAAAAATAATATTGCTAAAGAGATAAAAGACATCAAGAAGGCACTAAATGAACACAAGGAAGAATTTGAAAACCTAGATAGAAAAATAACAGAGTTCATGGGAATGAAAGAAACAATAAGTGAGATCAAAAACACATTAGAGAATACTGGGAAGATGGTGGACTAGAAAGACATGGGACTCTCTTCTCTCCCAGAAAAATAGAGGACAGGCTGAAATGGCCTAGAAAAAAATCTGTTTAGGACACCAGAAGGCTGGACACCACCCAGAAGAGAGAGGGACAAAGGAAAAGAATTTCGATAGCAAAACTGTGAGTTAAAAGCCGTGTCTGCTACTGCTGGTACCCTCCTCCACACTAAAGACACTTTTGAATACTCAGGACTCTGGGCCGGTGGCTACAGACAAAGGAGGCCCCAGGGATCCACCTACCCAGGAAAGGGGAGAGAGAGGGACACAGGCTAAGGCTGACTCAGCTTTTGAGACACAAGTTTGGTCTGCTGTGTCCCTTGAGCCACTCCTGGCCAGGTGGGGCCGCATCATTCTTTGCCTTGGAAGTCAGCTCCAGACTAAAGGGATCTGACCCTCTCGATCAGCCTCTCTAACCCAAGATTCACTGGTGAGGATGCAGAGGGGAGTGGAATTATTTCCTACAAGGGAAATGGGAGGAGGCTGCAAGCAAAGCCTGGAGGACTGTCTCTAAGAAAGTTTTTACAAGGTTCTTAGCCTCCAGGCAGGAATCTTTATCATATTGATCCAGTCTTGTGTTGCAGCAAACACACTGTGACCAGGCAATGAACTGAAAAGGCTGCCAAAAAGTACTACCTGCTGGCAGACCAAGGGAGTGCACATGAAGAAATTAAAAGTAAATAAATGAGAGGCTTTTCCCAGCCTTTAGAGCATCCCTCCCCAATTCCCTAGGAAGCAGGTCTGCAACACAATACTGGGTCCACAGCCCAGTTTTGAGCAACTAACAGGGACAATCTTAAAGACCCAGGTTGGAAACAAGAATCAACGAGCAGCAGTAGCACACAACTTCACACCACTAAATCCCTATGAGAGAGAAATTAAGCATCTGAGTAAACTCACCATCCTAATCAAATACCTAGACAGCAGTAAAAAGTTATGAGCCATACTAAGAAAATGGAAGATATAGCCCAAGAAAAGGATATATGAAAAACCAGAAGAGATGCAAGATTTGAGACAACTAATTAATGAGATGTACACAAATTTCCAAAATCATATTTATTGAAAGACAATATGGCTAAAGAGATAAATGACATCAAGAAGGCACTGAGTGAGCACAAAGAAGAATTTGAAAAGCTGAATATAAAAGAAACAGCTCATGGGAATAAAAGACCCGATAGGTGAGATAAAAAACATATTAGAGGCATAGAACAAGACTCAAAATGACAGAAGAAAGAATAAGTGATACTGAAGACAGAACAGCTGAAATTGAAGAGAGAACAGAGAGAGAAAAGAATGGAAAAAATTGAGCGGGGACTCAGGAAGTTGAATGACAACATGAAATGCAACAACATGTGTGATGGGAGTTCCAGAAGGAGAAGAGAAGGGAGAAGGGGCAGAAAGAGTATTTGAGGAAATAGCTGAAAAATTTTCAACTCCCATGAAAGAAATGAACTTACATGTCCAAGAAGCGCAGTGTACTCCCATGAGAATAAATCTGAATAGAACACCAAGACACATATTACTCAGAATGTAGTTATCTTTATCAAAGATAAAGAGAAAATTCTGAGAGCAGCAAGGGAGAAGCAAACCATCACATACAAGGGATGCCCAGTAATAGTTAGTGTAGATTTCTCATCAGAAGCCATGGAGGCGAGAAGACAGTGGTGTGATACAATTAGGATACTGAAAAAGAAAAATTGCCAGGCAAGAACTCTTTATCCAGCAAAACTGTCCTTTAAATATGAATAAATATGAAGGGGAGTATAAAATATTCATAAACAAACAGAAACTAAGAGAGTTTGTAAAAAAAAGAAGCCATGTTTGCAGGAAATATTAAAGGAAACCTTAGATGATGAAAGAAAAATAAAGGAGAGAAAGGCTTGGAGGAAAGTATAGAATAAAGAATAGCAGAAAGGATAACCAAAAGAGTAAAAAGACAGATGAAAATGAGATATGACATATGACAACCAAAGAATAAAATGGTAGAAGTAATGATTTTATACCTCAAAGGGGTTTGTCAAGAAAGTGAAAAGGCAGCCTACTCAATGGGAGAAAATATTTGGTAACCATATATCTGATAGGGGCCTTATATCCAGCATATATAAAGAAATCCTACACCTCGAAAATAAACAGACAGACAACCCATTTAAAAAACGGGCAAGTGATTTGAATAGACACTTCTCCAAAGAATACAAATGGCTAAAAAGCACATGAAAAGATACTCAACATCACTAGCTATTAGGGAAATGCTAATGAAAACTACAATGAGATATTGTATACCCATTAGACTGGCAGCTATTAAAAAACAGGACTACACGTGTTGGAGAGGATGTGGAGGAATGGGAACACTCATCACATGCTGGTAGGAATGTAAAATGGTGCAGCCACTGAGGAGGACAGTTTGGCGGTTCCTCAGAAAACTAACTATAGAACTGCCATAGGATCCAGCAATTACAGTGCTCGGTATATACCCAGAAGAGCTTAAAGCAAGGACATGAACAGATACATGCACACCAATGTTCATAGCAGCATTATTCACTATTGCCAAAAGTTGGAATGAACCCAAATGCCCTTCAACAGATGAAAGGATAAACAAATTGTGGTATATACATACAATGGAATATTACTCAGCTGTAAGAAGGAATGCAGTATTAACACACAGGAAAACATGGATGAATCTTGAGGACCTTATATTAAGTGAAGCAATCCAGGCACTGAAGGACAAATATTATATGACCTCATTCATATGAATTAAGCAAACTGAGCAGACTCACAGAACTAGTCTGGAAGATTGATGGAACTGGGGAGAGGGTTGGGGAAAGCAGCAGGTGAACACTGGGGATTGGCAGGTACATGGCTGAAACTACAGTCCTGGGAATGCTTTTTTAGCAATATGGCAAGTGAGGGTTGCTGGTTTGGGGTATTGGATGTGGGGGGCATTCGGCGCAGGGCGCACCTGGGGCAGGCTTCTAGGGAGTGTGTTAGTGTTCATCTTGCCATAGTGTGTTTTATCAATGTGTGGAGACCCACATAATAAGCGGTAAGGTGGTGGATTCCCATTCTGGGAAGGCCCACTATGTTCTCAAATAGAGCGGCAGGCGTCTCTTGAGAGTATGGGTAGTGCCTAATAGGGGAGGGCAGACCAGTGTGTCAAGCCGTCAGTGTTGTTGCAAGTAACTATGACCCTTGTCCTTCAAGGAGTGAAGGCTGGTGGTTGCTGTGGGTCCTAAGGCAAGGTGGGGGGGAATAGAATTGATGGAACAGGGGCATTTTGGGGGAGATGAAGTGTTCTACATGATCTTGCTATGATGGATACAGGCTACGTTGAATTGCATCAAAGTTTATAAAAGTGAATGGTCTAAATGTAAACCATAATATAAACCATTTACTATGAACAACAACAAAAAATAATGCATTTACAGCAATATCATTGAATGTGAATGGATTAAACTCCCCATTCAAAAGACAAAGGCTGACAGAATGGATAAGAAAACAATCAGCCATCCATATGCTGCTTACAAGAGACTCAACTTAGACCCAGGGATACAAACCGTTTGAAAGCGAAAGCTGGAAAAAGATACTCCATGCAAACAGTAACCAAAACAAACAAACAAACAAACAAACAAAAACAGGGGTAGCTGACTAATAACGAACAAAACACCTTTAAATGCAAAAATGTTATGAGATAAAGAAGGCCATTATATATTAATAGAAGGGACAATCCACCAGAAAGATATAACAGTCATAAATATCTATGCACCTAAATAGGGTGCCCAACAATAATTGAGGCAAACTCTGGCAAAACTGAAGGAAGAAAAAGACATCTCTACAATAGTAGTTGGAGACTTCAATACACCATTCACACGATTAGATAGAATAACTAGACAGAAAGTCAACAAGAAACAGAGAACTTGGACAAGGTGATAAATAAGTTAGACCTACAAAGACATATACAGAACATTGCACCCAAACTCAGTGGGTTATACATTCTTTGCAGGTGCCTATGGATCTTTCTCCAGGATAGACCACATGTTATGTCACAACGCAGTTCTCAATGAATATAAAAAGAATGAAATTATATATAAAGTACCTTCTCAGATCATAATGGAATAAAACTGGATATCAATAATAGGAAAGAGGTAAATTTGTAAATGGATGGAAGCTAAACAACACACTCCTAAATAATCAGTGGATCAAAGAAGAAATTGCAAATGAAATCAGTAAATATATTGACAAATGAAAATGAGAACACAACTTATCAAAACTTATGGGATATAGCAAAGGCAATCCTGATAGGGAAATTTATAACCCTAAATGCCTCTATTAAAAAAAAAGAAAGAGCTAAATCCAAAGATTTAAACTGAACTAGAGAAACTAGAAAAAGAACACTAAACCATTCCCAAAGCAAGCAAAAGGAAAAAATAAGATTAAAGCAGAAATAAATGAAATTAAGAACAACAACAACAACAAAAAAAAACAATAGAGAAAAATCAACAAAACCACCATAAAATTGACAAACCTAGCTGGACTAACAAAGAAAAAAAAGAAAGATGAAAATAAATACAATCAGAAATTAAAGGGAGGAAGTTACAACTGACCTCACAGAAAAAAAAGGATCATAAGAGGGTATTATGAGAAAATGTATGCCAACAAACTAGACAACCTAGATGAAATGGACAAATTCCTATAAATGCACAAATAAAACTAAACTGACACCTCAAGAAATACATGAACTTAACAAACCAATAACATTTAGAGAGATTGAATAGTCATCAAAAATCTCCTGACAAAGTCCAGGACCAAATGGGTTCACAGGAGAATTCTACCAAGCATTTTGAGAAGAATTAACACAAATCCTGTTATACTCTTCCAAAAAATTGAAGAGGAGGGAAAATTACCAACACATTTTATGAAGCCAACATTACCCAAATACCAAAGCTAGATAAAGACACTAAAAGAAAATAAAGTTACAGACCAAACTCTCTAATGAACATAGATACAAAAATCCTCAACAAAATACTTGCAAATAGAATCCAAGAGCCTATCAAAGAATTATACACCACGACCAAGTGTGGTTTATTTCTTGTATGCAAGGGTGGTTCATCGTAAGAAAATCAATATAATACACCACATTAACAATGTGAAGGAAAAAAGCCACATGATCATGTCAATCTATGCAGAAAAGGCATTTAAGAAAATCCAGCATCCTTTCTTGATAAAAACACTTCAAAACATAGGAATAGAAGGAAAATTTCTCAATATAATAAAGGGAACATATGAAAAACCCAAAGCCAACATCGTTCTCAATGGGGAAAGGCTGAAAGCTTTCCCTCTAAGATTGGGAAAAAGAGGAGGATACCCACTGTCACCACTATTTTTCAACATTGTGTTAGAAGTTCTAGCTAAAGCAATTAGTCAAGAAAAAAAGTCATCTAAATAGGAAAAGAGGAAGTAAAACCTCTCACTATTCGTAGATGACATGATCCTACAGTTAGAAAATTCTGAAATGTCTACAATAAAGCTACTTGAGCTAAAAAACGAGTTCAGCAAAGTGGCAGGATACAAGACCAAAATGCAAAAATCAGTGATGTTTTTGTTACACTAGTATTGAACAATCTGAGGAGGAAATCAGGGAAAAAATTCCATTTGCAATAGCAAGAAAAAGGCTTAAATACCTAGGAATCCATTTAATCAAAGAAGTACAGAACCTATATACAGAAAACTATATAACAATGCTAAAAGAAATCAAAGAAGACCTAAACAAATGGAAAGACATTGTGTTCATGGATTGGAAGACTAAATATCATGAAGATGTCAATGCTACCCAAAATGATTCATAGATTCAATGCAATACCAATCATTATGCTAAGTGAAAGAAACCAGACACAAAGTACTACATATTGTATGATTCCATTTATATAAAATGCAAATATAATTCCATTTATAAAGATGAAATTAGATTATTGGTTATGTAGGGCTGGGGAAGGATGTAGGAATTGAAAGGTAACTGCTAAGGAGTGTGGAGTTTTTCTTTTTGGAGTAATGAAATTGTTTAAAAAGTTTTTGTAGTGATGAATGCACAACACTGTGATTATACTAAAAGTCATTGTTTATACACTCTGGATAGATTCTATGGTATGTGAATATATCTTAAAAAAAAAAAAAGTGCTTTATTAAAAAAAAAAAAAACACCGCCAAAATAAATGATAAAGCCACAGAAAGACATGGGTATATATTAAAAGTATATTGATGCTGAACATTTTTTCTTCTGTTTCTTCACCATTTGTATTTCTTTTTTGCACAATTGTCTTTTGCCCATTTTGTAATCGGGTAGTTTGTCTTTTTATTGTTGAGTTGTATGATCTCTTTGTATATCAGGGATATTAAATCCTTATTGGATATGTGTTTGCCAAATATTTTCTCCTATTGAGCCGGCTGTCTTTTCACCCTTTTGACAAAGTCAACATCACTAGCGATTAGGGAAATGCAAATCAAAACTACAATGAGATATTTTACATTTATTAGACTGGCCACTATTAAAAAATCTGAAAACTGTAAATGTTGGAGAGGATGTTGAGAGATAGGAATGCTTATTCATTGTTGGTGGGAATGTAGAATGGTACAGCCAATGTGGAGGACTGTTTGGCAGTTCCTAAGGAAGTTGAATATCAACTTGTCATGTGACCTGGCAATACCACTACTAGGTATATACCCAGAAGAACTGTGAGCAAAGACACGAACTGAAATCTGCACATTGATGTTCACAGCGGCGTTATTCACAATTGCCAAAAGTTGGAAACAACCCAGGTCATCGACCGATGAATGGATAAACAAATTATGGCGTATACACACAATAGAATATTATACAGCAGTAAGAAAAAATGAAGTCGTGAAGCATATGACAACATGGATGAACCTGGAGGACATTACGTTGAGTGAAGCAAACCAGGCACAAAAGGACAAATACCGTATGATTGCGCAATTATGAACTAAATATATTGCATAAACTCATGGAGTTAATACTTAGAATATATAGGTCACCAGAAATAGGAGGGTAGAGAATGGAAAGCTGAGGGTTATTCTATGCAGAATTTGTAAAAAAGGTTGTTTGTAAATCTTTGGAAATGAATAGAAATAGTTAAAGCTTATCATGGTGTTTTTAACTAGCAGTGTTATTGTATGGGTATGACAGTGGTTGAAAGGGAAAGTCTAAGGTCATGTATATTACCAGAAGGAAAACTAAAAATTGTAACATGGAACTGTATAAGATGCAAAACCTCATGTAAAACACAAATATGGGTGATACTGCATATATAAGACTGTTTTTACAAAATACATATATACTAGAGAGAAGGAAACAGAAGAGCAGCTATATGTGGCAGGGGAAGCATAGAGCGATTGAGAGGTGATGTATTTTGTTTTTTATTATTGTTATTGGCATAATGAAAGTACTCTAAGAATAACTGAAGTGATGAATGCACAAATATGTGATTAAACCAAATACCATTGATTGTACACTTTGGATGGATGCTTTATTAATAAATAATCTATTTATTAATCAATGCAACTGATTCATTAAAAAGAAAGTATATTGATAAGTGAATGAATTCAGTCCGAAAGGTGACATATGATTCTAATAATATGACATCTGGAAAATACAAAATTATAGCAAGAGCAAAAAAAAGAAGTGGATGCCAAGAGTTTGTTGGGTGAGGGGTGAAAAGGTATAGCACCAGGGGATTTTTTCAGTGTTACATGACTGTAACCGTTGGCCAATTTGATGTAATTATGAATTCCAAAAATATAAGTGGATCATGCTTGTAAACTGATCTGTTAATCAGGGCATGATTAGGTTATGATTAGGGCATTGAGCCCCACTCCTTAGTGGGTGGGGAATCAAATATAAAAGGCATGGCAAGAACAGTTTTGAGAAGCAGTTTTTGAGAAGCAGTTTTTATGTCGGAGAGAAGGCCCCAGAAGAAGAGAAGTGAGCCGTTCGCCTGATTGTCTACAGCTGACCTTGTGGAGGAACTAGAATAGCTAAGCCCAGAGAGAAACGCAGCCCCGAGAAGAGAGGAACACAAGAAGCCTGAACCCTGGCAAACATTGGCAGCTGTCTTGCTCCAACACATGGCAATGAACTTTGGTGAGAAGAAACTTGACGCTTTATGGCCTGGTATCTGTGGACTTCTACCCCAAATAAATACCCTTTATAAAGACTAACCCATTTTTGGTATTTCACATTAGCACCCCTTTGCCTGACTAATACAATGACGTTATGCATTTTTCAAAACCCACTGAACTTTAAAGCACAACGAGTAAACTTTAATGTTTGAAAATTTTAAAAATATTATTCAGAAGGTTGGGCAATCCCAGGATGGAATGCAATCCCAGGAGAAATGCAAAATGAAACAAAATAATCTAACTGTATTACAGATATATGAAGAAAACTCACTGAAAGGAGTTTGGATAAAAGGTACTGACCTAAGTAACTTTGGAAATGAGTGGAGACTATAAAACTAAGGACAAAAGAAACTTCACATAAACACTTATACTCTAATTGATAAAGTTTTTTCCCACAGAGGTACAGACTAATAATTCTCATACCACTATAAATGCACACTGGAATTGAACAATTAAGTAAATGGATGGCAGATGGTTTGAGCCAGGTTTCTTACTGTTGGAGTGGAATTTACGATAAGAGGAAGAGGCTAGAAGGATCCATGTGGTAATGAAGACCTCAGGATGAATTCATGTTTAGCTTAATGTACAGATTGTCACATATAGAAATATTTATAGCAATGTGTATATACACAGGTCAAAATACACCCATCTATCTTTTTGATTTGTTAAATGGGCATCAGGAGTCCACAATGTTTCTTTTTTAATATAACCTTCTAATTACAGGAAATGCATCTGTTTACACCTTAATGTTTTTAAACACCACTAAATTGAGTGTCTTAATTAGAACTATCTTTTTCAATCAGCATGCCTGTGACAGGCTAATAGTAAAAGACTAGCCTAATATTTGTATATATTTGTTTTGGTAAAAAAGGCAGAATGTTTAATATTAAAGATGTGATTATAACAACAACAACAAAAAATAGCCACATAGTCTAAAACTCAACTTTAACTCACTTTTTTCTATTCTATGAATAGAATAAAATATTTGATCCCGTTCTTGGGCAGACTGGATATGAACTTCGGGGCTAATTTAGTATCCGTCCCTGAATTTTCTTCATTAGGATTTTGTCCTTTACATTTTCCTCCCATCCCAATAAACCGTAAATACCTGAGCTGTAGAAAATTTCAAGGCCTCAGAATGAATGGGCACACCAAGTTGACAGAAAAAGGGATGAATAAAGAATCATGCCGAGTCATCTTAGTGAACTTTCAGATTCCAAAAACTACAGGAAGAAGCTTTAAAGTCTCTAGAAAACCATCAAACAGAAAAATAAACTACCTTACTAAGATATGTTTTAGACTGACATTAGAATTTCATTAGCCTTCAAACTTTTGAGGGTAAAAGATTTTGAACATAGACTTCTAGACCCAGTCAAACCACCAATTAAGTGTGGAAGCATATGTAGGACAATTTAATACATGCCAGGAAAGACTCTAAATTTACGTATCTTAGGCTTGCTATAAAAATTTTGCTCAAGGATCTTGGACCAGAAAGGAAAAGGAAATATTATTGAAGAAGTTGGTGAAATCTGATAGAGGCCAGTAGCTTGGGTGGTAATATTGTGTCAGCCAACACTGATTTCTTTTTTTTGGAGGATTGGATGGAAGTTGCGTAGGTGAGTGTTTTTGTTTGAGTGAAATACACATTAGATTATCAACAAACGTATGGGGCATCATGTTTGCATCTTATTCTCAAATGGTTCAGAAAAAAACTAATGATAATGGGTATACTATACATACAAAGGAAGAAATATTGAGTTCCAATATGAAATATTTATAGCAAGTGAACCTGAGCTAGTTCCTGAGGACAAAAGACTGTGAAAGGGACAGAACAATAGTATAGCCAACAGACTGTAAAGGGTGACCAAGAAGAGCTAGTCCAATAGTCCAGGTGAAAGCTATGCTAACTGGACTAGTTCATTGCAGTAGATGAAAGAATATGAAATAATTACTATCACTAAAAACAAATGACAAAAATTACAAAGTAGAGCACTGAAGTAATCTATTATAGGCTAAACTCACCATTAATAAGGGGGTTCAAAAAACAATGTCTAAAATGTATTGGCCAGCATTATGATGGTAACTACCAGAAAAAGTAAATTCGAAATTAGAAGAAATTAGGGATCTACAATGAAATTTTAGTAATTCACATCTACTTTCATGATTTTTGCTGTAGGTACTACTGTTTGTCATTTTTAACCAACTTTTTTTTTTACCTAAATCAATTTGTTTAAATTAAGCTAATTGTAATTATATTTCCTAATACACATTAAAAATGTATAACTATTAAAATAAAAAATGTTCATCCATATACCACCTAAAATCATCTCATGTTCAAGGAACAGCATACATGGTCACACTTTGGGTAATACTGCTGGATATAAGATTTGGTTATTTATCATAATGGCTTAAAACTGATTAAAACATACATCTGAAAATTAATTCTTGTCTTATTTTTTATAATTAAATCCTTGACAAGGTACATCACTGATAAAATTTAAAAACTTCTGAGGGTTTGAATTTTCCATGTTGGAATGACCTGAAAATACTTCACAAAGCTAAAAACTAAAAATTTAAAGACAGCCTTTTAGTGTTGTTAAAAACAAATGCAGGAGCGGAGGTGGCTCAAGCCATTGGGTACCTCCCTCCCACATGGGAGATCCCGAGTTCGGTTCCAGGTGCCTCCTAAAAAAGAAGAGGAGCACACAATGAACAGACACAGAGAGCAGACAGTGAGCGCAAACAATGAGGTGGGGTGGGGAAGGGGGGAGAAATAGATAAAATAAATCTTAAAACAAACAAACAAACAAACAAAAAACCCAAAATGCTTATTGTTTAAAAAAAAAAATCCTGAAACTGAATGCTGTCATATAAAATTAGTTTATAGACAAATATCAATGCCTTTGTTTTTATCATGGTAAGTGTCTGAATACAATGATTAATTTATTCATCTGTTTAACCAGTGCCTATATACTCTGCTAATTACTGGGAATGCAAAGATAGATATAAGATCTTTAAAATTCTGATCACTTCTCTATAAGAGTTTAAAACATAAAGAAATGCTTCCCAAGTAATGATACCAAGTTCTTGAATTGCAGAGTTCATCTTGCAGTGATGTTAGTATAATCCTAATATATTTTAGAAATTAGTAAAAATACAACTTTGCCCAAAAACTTTGGTAAAACTTCAAACAAGTCTTATTTCCACATATAGTGTTGGTTTAAAAAGCACTAAGCATATTCAAGGTATATTATAGAATATGTTTTGGTCCATTTTTCAGCAGTCTAGCTATGTAATAGAATTCATAGATTTTAAATTACTAAAACAAGTTTTTTTGATAAGGGAGAAGAAATTGATCTATTCATTAACACAGATGGAAATATTTTTATTAACCTACACCCCCTTATCCCCCACCCTCAGCCTAAAAAGTGTTCCTTCAACCCCTAATTGCTTGGATACTCCATTTCTTGTCATCCCCTCCTCCCTCCAGCTCTGAAGGCAGTCAACATCCAGTCTCTTACAGGAAATAGGAAAAGAGTTCAGAGCTCTCCAGGTGCCCCATGGAGAACCTAAATTGGCCTTCTGGCTCCCCTGTGGAGCAGAGTCACAGAGTCAACTTAGGCTGCCTGCAGGCTCTTGACAAGTGCTCATCATCAGCCTTAACTGAGTTCCTGAAAAGCAAGAGGCATCTCCAAAGACTGAATAGGATATTGGTTCCATCTGGGGAGCAGGGTCCTTATACTCACAAGAATATCTTTATGTTGATAGCCATTTCTTCCAAGTAGAATAAATTACTTATTTAAGATTAAATGGTTTTATAAAAGAAAAACTATTTGTAAAAGAAAAACTATTTGTAAATAATCAAATAACCAAACTCATAATGAAATTAAATATTTATTTGAATTTCTCTGGTAACAGCACTCAACATATTAAGAGAAACAAACCAAGCTGTGAAATTTTGTTTTAAATGTAGCCATTTTTCAAAGGTGACTTTAAGTTGGTTTTCTGTATTTAACGGCAAAAGTGGTATATCTTTTATTTTAAAACTACCATTCAAAAAGTAGTACTTTAAGAAATATATACTATGATTAACATGATATGTTTTATAGAATGTATACACATATCTGAATGTCAATCTGAATTCTGGAAAAAATAGATATGTGTTAAAAATCATACTGGAAAACCAAATGTTCTTTTTATAAAAAGTAGCTTGAAATAAAAAGGAACTTCCTAGTAAACTTAATAAACTTTCACACATGAGATTTAAAAAAATATGCCTACCCTGCCCTCACCAAAAAAAACCCACCCACATGGTAGATTTGAGTAAAGTCATTTACATGCCTGCTCTTTTCTATGCACATGGAAGCCTGGTTATACTGTGTCACTTCCTAAAGTGCATCTTTTGAAGACTTGTCTAGTGAACTTCCGATATCAAATACTAAACACTTAACACAAGATGTGCAATAACAAAGTTAAGTCATTATGGTTGAAAATTTTAAAACTACTTTTAAAACTTGTGATTCATCAAAGAATAAAGATGTCAACTACAGCTGCATTCTTATTCTCCAACAGTATGCATTGTATGGTTTTGTTTTTTGGCAAATCTTTTGGAGTCGAACAAAAATAATGCAGTCTAAACAATATTTCTTCTGTCATTATAATACGATTCCTCGGGAAGAACAGTTATGTGCAGAGCAAGAGTTAGATTTTTGGAAGTTTTGGTGCATTAACAACAGGATTTGCCTCCTGCAAGTATCTCCTCCCTGCACTCTTGTAATCATAGGTGCAGCCGTGAGTTTCTGCATAGCGATGAGAGGCACAGAAGTTGTTTCCACATCTAAAGCACAAAAAAAGTTTACATGAATAGTCACATTTCTATGAAAGGCTCATCTCTTTGGGAGGTCAGAGCTTGACTTCAGGTAGTCCAACAGGAGCCCTTTGGTTCTCTTTAGCAATTTCAGAGTTGACAATTCCCTTCCATTCATAAACAGACAGAAAGAACCCCCCAAAAGAACAGTTGTCTATGAACATGATAGTTTGTAATAAAGAATCTACTACAGGATCAAACAAGCTATCAACCTTTAGGAAGTAGTAAAATTGCAAGACCTGATAAATAGGTCCACCATTTCTTTTATCCCTAAAAACCTGGGAAACTTAATTTCTTAGAAGTTCAGTCTGGTGAGAAAATTGCCCATCCCTTGAAAAGATTTTATGAAATATTTCTAGCAATAAGATAAGCAGTTTTTATTTGAAACAGAAAACATTCTAAAAAGTATCAGTTATTTTCAGTGTCTGGCCTCAACCTAAGGGCAGATACAGCCCTTGGAGCATATTAATCGAATGCTAATAAAAGAAATAATTACAGGTAGAAAAAGCTAGTATCTGATTATTTTTTTGAAAATATATTATTCAGCTGTTTTGAAATCAAAGAGTACCATATAATTGTTAAAGTTTATAGTACATCAACTTTAAATTTAGCCCTTTTGTTAAATTTTAAATAGATTCTTGGGGTGAGGGGAGGTTCTTCCAAGCTATATTAAAACAAAAACCAAGTATATCTATCATAAGAATTTATACTTCCCCATTGGTTTAAATCTCCTAATTTAAGGGGCAGGAAAGGATCTGCTTTTACTTTTTGGAAACTCATGTGCTGTCTACTTGTTCTTGACTTTAGCCAATTAGGAGTTCAACTACTATTTGAACATCACCATAATGATGGTATTATGAATGGCCAATTTAAAGCATGTTTTATTTTGCATAATCCCAAAGCTGGGTCACCACAGAGAAAGCATTTCAGCTTCTCCAGCTGGCCAACCTGCCTGCATTCGTAGCTAGTAGCCAGTCCAGTTTTCTTTCCACAAAGAAAACAATGCTTTGCTGTTTTCTTCTTTGTTTGGATAGAGGCTTTCACAGGTGGGAGGTGATGAATACATTCTCCTGTTTAGAGAAAGGACATCTTGATTAATACAGACATGAAACTCTAAATGTGAAATACCATTAAGCAAAATACATTCAGGCCAGAGTAAACCTCTATGTCATAAAAAATTAATTTGTGTAAAATTTGCAAGCAGTGTTGCAGAAGTTACTGTATGTTTTCTTAAAAATGTGGTAGGTTTTCACTGATAAAGACTTAACATTTCTAGGACTTTTTTTTTTTTTCACACCAACACTTTTCTGATTATACCCAAGGATAATCAAGTTATATAAAGTACATGAAACACTGACAGAGAATCATGAAAAATACTGCTGGTATCTATTCTCCACGACTGAAAAAGGTTTAGGAGGTCTCGATTTAATGTTTATCTGGCAGCTAAATGTCTCTGAAAATCCTTCAATAGTTCAAACAATTGGATTTACAAAGACTTGGTGCTATGCCTTCTGCACAACCCAGACTGGGTGCTGAGTGTAAATACAAGCCCAGCAAAATAAAGATTATTGTACCAGTCCAAAATACACTTCAGATATAGCACAGAAGAAACAAAATTTGGAACAATTTTAAGTGCCTGGGCACCAAGCCAATTCAATTCCTTCCTCAAGTGCACTTAGAAGTACCAAGAATATTTCACTGAGGTGATGGGGTACTTTGCACACACACACACACAAAAGTGAGACAGGTGTTTTACTTAGGGATATCCTCTGGAAACTCATCTAATTGCAATTATCTATGAAATTCAGGCATAGGATATTCTCTCTTAAACATTGATGGAAGACTCTTGATAAAATTTAGTTCAGTATAGTCACATTTTCATTTTTTCTTTCTTTTGTGAATGCTCAATTCCATGTTTCCCAAACTTTTCCTTCAAGAACTCTTCTGAATGTGCAAAGAGATATAGAACACAGTAGTGACAGAAATGAGGTGGCACAAAAACAAAACTGCATTCTTCTCCTTATGAGAACAGTTTCTGTACACTCCTCTAGGCACTCAGAGAAAACCATTTTTTAGTCATCTACTGCACACTAGAGCTCCTTCTCTCTATCATTCATATATAGGTTTACAACTAACTAGAAGAGCCCAAATTCCTTGGACTGGCATTCAAGGTCTTATGCCTCTCATACGCCTAACTTTCCAGAATCATGTCCTGCCATTTACCAGGTCATAAGCACCCTGAATGATGCACCGGAGCCATTCACATCTGCAATCTCTGCTTCTCAAATGCTCAACACCCTGTTAGCTGGTATAATTCTACCTATCCAGGAAGACACCATTAATCAACTCCTCTCCAAAGCCTCTCAAATGTGTATCAAACACATGAATAAAGAAAAAGTCAATAAAATCATGCTGATGCAAGAGCTGTTTTTCAGAACAGAATGAAAGATTTTTGGATTAACTCACTGGTTTGTCATTTCCTAGTGTAGTATTTGTTCTAACACAATACTGTATAAAAACTCAGCCAACAGGAAAGGCAGCCAAGAAAGTAATAGATTAGCACCCAAGACTTAAGTTTGGTAGTCATATGCATAGAAATGATGGCTAAAACTATGAGAATGTAGATCCTATAGTGAAAAGAAAAAGAAGACCAATGGAGGAACTTAAGTAAATTAAATAAAACTTACACCAAGAAGAACACTCTTCTAGGTAATTCAGAAGCAAGAGAAAATTGATACAGTTATTACTGTGAGAGGAAAAGGTAGCAAATTATATAGCTCTAGTTGGGGAATCATAACTGCAGGTGGAAGCTGATGCCTTGAATGTAAATGAAATCAACCAAAAAAAAGGGCGCATGTAACAGGGGACAAGCAGAGGACTAGTAAAACAAAGAAGAAAACTGAGGTTAAAAAAAAAATGATAAAAAACAATCCCAAACAAAAATTTAAGACAACGTGATAGCCCAGAATTTTTTTTTTTTTTAAAAAAGGTAAAGAGAAAGAGAGGAAAAAAAAAAAAAATTCAAGAAGAAAGGCCACAGTGATCAAATAATTAAGGATACAGAGGCACCCACTGGATTTTAAAATATGGAGAGCTTTGGTGGCCTCAGCAACAGCAATCTTAGAGGAGCAATCGGAAGAGAAGTGAACACAGCACTGAACCTTAACAGAGCTAGGAGAGTAGAAGCAAGTATACACAGATTTCCAAGAAGCTTATGGGTTAGGATGGGAAAGACTCAAGTATGTGCCAAGGGAAAATAACCGTAACACTAAAAGTGGATATATTAAGATTTTATAACCTTGGAGCCTTAAATAGGAATGGAAAATAAACTGAGTTTCTTTACAAACATAAAACTCATATGACAACCACAATATATAAAAGTATTGTTTAAAACCTTGGGCTACAAAGGTGTTATATCTTTAGTAATGAGTTTCCCATCCCTGGTCTGGGTATTAATTACAAAACAAAAGAAAAATGATAGTAATGGCTTTTCTCTGCCTTGTAAGTAATGGCTGGTGCACCTGTAAGGGGTTATTCCTGGAAGAAGGGCATGCTAAAGTTATAGTTACTTCTACTACTGTGTCTTGGGAAGGGGTGGTCCTAGAGACTATCCTTTGCTATTGTCCAGAAATAACTAGTTCATCAAAAAGAACTGCTTTCTACCACCTCTGATATTGAACAATGATATTAAGAAACCTACCTTTCTGAGTCACTTCTCAAAGCCCACCCAATAGCCCATCATGAGTCTAGAGAGGCCAGTGACCAGGGTTTGGGAAGTACCTATAAATTCTTTGTTCATCTTTTTTCACACAGCTCACACCCTCTTTCCAAGGCAGTGGAGACGTCAATTTCTATGTCTGTTTTATTTTCCATATATGCCCTATAATCAGTTCTTATTTGCTTAAGGGAAAAAAGTTTAGGGAGATTAAATAACAATCAAAATAACGTGCTGCTCATGGTACAAATTTTCTAGGGGGCAAAGGCTATCAAAGCTTTAAAATGTCCATAATTTCTTACCAGAATTTCTACCCCTAGGTATTTAATCCAGGGAAATGAATGACAAGTATGTAGCAAAGTATGTACAAAGCTGTTCATTTAGCTGTTATATATAATAACAAAAAATTTTGAAACTACCTTTGTTCAGCAATTGGGGATGGGTTAAGTGAATTGTATAGTACATCCCTGTAATGAAATACTATGTAGTTATAAAAATTTTACAAATAGTGGTATGTATTGTGAAAATTTTGATTTTTACCCACAATAAAAAATAAATAAATTAAAAAAAATGATAAAAAAAAAAAAAAAAAAAAAGTTTAGGGAGAGTGTTTACCTTTTTTTTTTTTTACATACACAGAAAATATTCTTCCCATTGCTCTCTGAAAATTCAAAAGTAGGCATAATGATGTGATTATTAGCCTTACATTTTAAGATATTATCTGTAGCTTACCTACTCTTTTCCCTGCTGCTGCATTATTTCCATTCACTCCAATACCACGGGCAGACTACAATTAAAAAATAAAACATTTACAATACAAAGGTGAGTAAATGGAGAATTGAAGAAGAGATCATCAAATATGAACTAGTCATAATTTCTTATGAAAATGCTGTCAAACTCCATTTAAAATTATTTAATCTGATTTTTGTTTAATCAAATTAACTTGGAACCTGATTCTAACATCCAGCAATATTGGGCTTACTTATCTTTAAGAGAGCAAAATTTGATGGCTCAAAGAAAAGTTCTTATTTGGGAAAAATATTAATAAAAATCTTTAGCGTGTAAAAATATGTGATAAATTGTTTACATGAAATTATTTTCAAGCTACATTTCTCAATTGTAGGACTTAACCATTATTTAACATTCAACTATTAAAAGACTTTTCAACAAACTAGGTAAACATTTTAAGAGAAACTTATGAAAAAATTCAAGTAAACAAAAAATAAATATTAAACATGCTGAGTCACTACAAGGATAACTAGTAGAGCAAGTCAAAAGGTGTATACTTACTAGAAAAATCTCTGTAGGTTCTAACTGGGGAGAGGTTTTCCTAAGGCTTTCTTCCTGAAAATGCTGGACATTTGTAGAAAGCCCAATTCCAGAAGTCCGAAGTCTGCCTGCCCCACATGTGCTCTGTAAACTGTCTCTGCTTGCGCTCCGGGCCAGCGAAGCAAGGAAACCTATATTATTTACACAACCAACAGGCTCTTTGGAAGCCTTATTAGCCATTTCTGTGATATCCCGAGCCTCAACTTTAGAAATAATATCAGATCTTTTCCCAGGTGAATCAACTTTAACACCTCGAAAGCGAGTAGTCCTAGAAAAGGATGGATCAGTTATATTTCGAACATCCAATGACCTGAGCACGTTTTGTGAAGAAGATTGGAGGTTCCCAGACTCAAAACATTTGGACTGTCGCTGTGGTTTCACCAGAGAATTTTGTAGTGACATTGGTACAGAACAGCGAATAGGAGACAAGAGTCTATTCTTGTGAGGACTTAATTCACGGTGGTTAAGAACAGTAGTCTCTACTGATTCACCACTTAACACCCTGGCCACATGTTTAAGATGGTGCTCTGTAGCTTTCAACCCTTTACCACCATTAGCAAGCAAGACCTCTGGATTTACCTTGTGCATGCCTTCTAAACCACTGCTCTGTTCATCAGTGTTTCCTTCTGTTAATGAAGCAAATGAACTCACTTCAGGTAGAAAGGACTCTTCAGTCACACACTGTTCTGTAGTTGGAAATAACACAGACTCATCCTCATTATTAGATGGCAAGTTTCCTGAAAAGTGTTCTGTCCGCCTAGGCAGAGATGGTCCAAGTTGAAGAATAGAATCAGTAAGCTCTTTGTCATATTCAAACTCTAGATGGGGTATCTGTGGTGGTAGTTTGATCCTACTATTGGAGTGAGACAGTGCGTTACTCTCCCAGTTATCATCATCTTTAAGGAAATCACTAGTGATAGATGGTGTGGGTCTATCAGCAGGTGGCAGAGTTGCCAAACTTGCAAGTGCATTCTTGGAAGTCTCAGATAGGTAAGTATTCCCAGGAGAAGGTAAGCAAGACTGCCCAATGTGGGGGAGAACTCTTAACAATCTGTGGCGAGCTGCTGCTGTGGAACCACTAGAAGGTCGAGGAGCTACAGGTGGATGAGGTTTTACCTTGACAGCTTTCTTAGGCTAAAAGAAAAGAGTGAATATATAACTCCCTTACATAGTCATTTTCTCTACCCATTAAAAAGAAAAATTAAGGAAGGAAGAAAATGTTATTTGCCATAACATATTGACATTTTTATTATCTCAATTTACCATGTTTAAAAAGATTAAAACCTTAAACTTATGAATGAGAACAATTTTACTTTCTTCATTGAGACTCAATTTGAGACTATTAAAATAATTTTTTGTTTTCTTCACTATTGATTATTTGTCAGTTATACTGAGAAAACTGCTTGATTATATTAGATACAACATTGCTGACCTACTTTAGATCCCTAAAAATAATTCCTAATAGATTGAATAAGTGTTTGACTAGGAAAGTGTGCAGAGAAGAGTTAACATAGCAGGTCTACACTGCTATCCTTGAAAAGGCACACAAGCAAAGTTGGTCCTTTGCGGGCTTCTGGGAACTTGTGAGAGTGGTTCACTGTACTTAAACTGTTTTTGCAAATATAGTTCATACTGAACACTAGTTTTGGTATGTACTAGGCAAAGGGTGATTATATGACCAGCCCCCAATAAAACCCCTGGGCACTAAATATCCAATGAGCTTCTCTAGTAGACATTTCACAGGCATTGTCACAACTCATTGATGGGGAAATTAAGGTTGTCCTGTGCAACACCACCAAGAAAGGACTCTTGGAAGCTTGTGCCTGGTTTCCTCTGGACTTTGCCCCATGGGCCTTTGCCCCTTTATTGACTGTGCTTTGTATTTTGTTATATAAATCTTAGCCATGAGTATAACTATGTGCTAGTCCTGTGTGTCTCCTAGTGAATCCTTGAACATGGGGATGGCCTTAGCAGCCCCGGCCCAGTAAGTTTTAATAGAAGTATCACAAAAATTCATGACCTTACAAGTTGAAATCTAAGGATAATATGACTTAGCTCTTAAAAGCAAACAAAATTGCAGCCAGGAGGCATCAGGATGGGATGGAATACCTGAAGACAAACCAACACTTACATTGAGAACAAAAAGAAAAGTCAGATAATTCACTGCTGCTGGGATAAGGAGAACTAGAGGAGCTAAGAATCCAAAGGGGGAAGAAGCTGGGAAAGAGGAGCTGGTTTCTCTTAGGGCCATTGTCTTGGCCAGCCTGCAATTCAAAACCTAACAAAATGAAGGTGATGACTTCAGGGTTGCCAAAGATCAATGGCAGTTGCTTAAAAATGAATTTCTTCACACATTCCCCAAAAAACAACACAGACAAAAACAAAGAAAGCAAATAAAATCACTCATAACCCAGGCCTTCAGAAAAATTAGGAGAGAGAGAATACTATAAACTTTCAGTTAACTGTAACTAGGAAAATATCCAAATCCCAACAGACTCAGCTGCAAAGCCTATGCTTCTGGTGAGAGAAAGGCAGTGTGGAGCCCCTCACAGCACACACAAAACAGAGGCATAGATAACTAGGGTTGATGGAACAAATAAAATAATCCTCCAAAAGAGAAAGTCCCATTTAATTATGAAAATACCTAAAATAGGTCTAACATGTAATATTAAATAAGAGCTATTAGGAGATTTTTTTAAAAGAGGTGATTTGAAACTGTTCAGTACCTAGGACATCACTTCTGGGGGGCAGAGGAGGCAAGCAGAAAGGAGAAGGTACCCCTTGGGCACTTGACAGTGGAGGTAAAGGAGGAAGAGGGGACACCGAGGGTCCTATATAAACAAAAGGTAATCAAAAACCCTCCCTTGACCAAAAATAGCTAGTGCCATTAGTTAAAAAACCTACACTTCACCATACTGTGAGAAGAGGGTGCTCTTGAAGTAAGAAACTTACTTTGCTACCCAAATTCCTCACTTTTGAATAAATATAACTGTTAATGCTTGTCCAAATAAATAAAAGTTAAGAATATTAGAATATAAACAGAAAAAGACAAACCAAATGCATACATAGCCACTACTTAAAAAAAAAAAAAAAAAAAAAAAGAGAGAGAGAGAATATTTCAGCTGATGAAAATTCTCCCCTAAAACAATGGAGCCAAAGAAAACTGCACCACAACCCTTGAATCTGAATTAAATATTTTTAAGTTAGTATATGCAGATTTTGGTCTTTCACAAGCACAAGAAAGCATGAACTCAAATTCAGAACAGAAATGGGCAAAACATAGGAACATAATAAAATGAAAGCTGACCAGACCCAAAAAATAATCTGAAGAAAACACCTAAGGCCAACCTCCCACACAAATCATAAAGGATACGGAAGATCTGAACAACACAATCAATAAATTTGACCTAATTGACATATATAGAACAATGTATACAATAACAGAATATACATTCTTTTTCAAATGCACTATATGTTCAGTGACAAATCAAATCTCAACTAATTTCAAATGACTGAAATAATTTAGAATATATTCTCTGACCACAGCAAAATTAAGCTACAAATCAATAACAAAAAGTTATACAAAAGTGCCACATATTTGGAAACTAAGAAACCCACCTCTAAATAAGTCATAAGTTAAAAAGAAATCAATAAGGAACCTAGAAAATATTTTGAACTGACAGACTATGAAGAAACTGCATACTGAAACTTGTGAGATCCAGCTAAGGCAGAACTTGGAGGGAAATTTATAGCTTTAATTGCATATATTAGAAAAAAGACAAAGTCAATTATCAAAGCTTTTGTTGCAAGAAGATGAAAAAAGAGACCTGCAAATAAAGCCCAAAAAAGTAAAAGGAAAGAAATATAGCAGCAGAAATTAATGAAATAGAAAATAATAAATGACCAACAGAGAAAATTAAAGCCAAAAAGCTGGCATTTGAAAAGAATAATGATAAACCTAGGAAGATTGATCCAATGGAAACAAGAAAGAGAGAAACATAAAGTGCCAATATTAGTAATGAGAAAGAGGAATTCACTACAGACCCTTAAGCAGTAAAAATAAGAAGATATTATAGACAGATTTATTCCAATAATTTGGCAATTTTAACAAAACAGGAAAATTCTTTTAAAAATATAATTTATCAAAATAAACATAAGAAAAAATAGAACATTTCAATACTCTCAAATTTAATTCATCACTAAAAATCTTCCCACTCCTTGACCAAAAGGGGGAAACGGTAAATACAAATGAGTTTTTACAGCTAAGAGAATTCAAAGTGAGTTGGGAGGTCATTCCAGAGGTTATGTTTATGCAAGTCTCAGAAGAATCTCATTGACTGCCACAGTAAAGAGTGCCTCAAATAGTGGGGCTCCTGAGGGCTCTAGAGATATTCAGAAAGTATATGCAGGGCAGACAGCTCAGGAATTCAGCATCATCAGTGGGCTTTACTTTGGAATTTATGCTCCCCAGTGTAACAGAGTTAGACTCATTTATAGGTTCTCTACACATGGCTCTTCTGCTCATTTTTATTTGAACCTATAATTAGCACTATAATTGATAAATATATGCACTATACTTGATAAATATATGTCCCAGAGACTTAAATCTTTGGTCCGCCCATGTGCCAGTTGAGCCCTGAATTTCAGCAGAGTTGTAACACCTACTCTCCAGGTCCACTGAATTCACCCAGGACAACTAACAAGGAGACGATGATGATGGACAACGCCCATCCCAAGGAACAGAGAGTGTATGCAACTGCAAGCAAGATAGCTCCATCTATCTGCCCCACGGGATCTAAGCTCCCTCTCAATTAGAAGTAGAGTGGGCATCACTGTCCCAAAATCCTCAAGATTGGAGTATGAACAATGGACTAAAGTAGACTAATTATCGGTCTACTATAGACTTATTATTATTCTAGTAATGGAAGAACTCTTATTTTATCATTGATGTAAAGGCAGTAGCCACCAGAGGTTCTAAAGGATGTGAGAGGGAAAGAATAGGTGTAATATAGGACATTTTCGGGACACTGGAGTTATCTTGCATGACATTGCAGTGATGGATATAGGCCATTGTATATTTTGTCATAACTTACAAAATTGTGTGGGACAAAATATAAACTATAATATAAACCGTAGTCCATGGTTTAGTAGTAAGCTTCAATATGCGTTCATCAGTTGTAACAAATGAACCACACTAATGAAGGATGTTGCTAATGTGGGAACAGTGTAGGAGGGAGTGGGGCATATGGGCATCCTTTATATTTTTTATGTAACATTTATATAATCTAAATCTTCTTTTAAAATAAAAAAATTATTAAAAAAAAATCTTCCCACAAAGGAAATTCTAGGTCCAGATTGCGTCACTGGTGGATTCTTCCAAATCTTATACAAATTTCCACACAGAAGAATAAAGAAGGAACTCATTCCCAACTCTAAGACCAGCATAACCTTGAAAATAGAATGTTAGTAATTTAAATCTAAAGAAAATACATCACAATTAAGAGTATGTCATTCCAAAAATGCAAGAAATATTTCATATTTTCAAAAAAATCAATTTACCACATTATCAGAATATTTTTATTTAGTTCAAAATAATTTTTAATTTTTAAATTTCCGTTTGGATTTCCTATTTGATCCATGGGATCTATGGAGCAATGTGTTACTCCAAATATTAGGAGATTTTCCAGATTGCTTTTTTAATTTATTTCTAATTTGATTCTGATGTGATCAGAGAGCGTATTTTGTATGATCTGAATCTTTTTTTTTTACTTGTTTAATGGACTACAATATAGTCAATCTTAGTAAATATTCTGTGCACTTGGAAAGAATGTATGTTTTGCTGCTCTTAGGTGGAGCATTTTATAAATACCACTTGGGTAAAACAGATTGATAGGGTTGTGCAGGTTTTTTTATATTCTTTCTGGTTTTCTGTCTATTCTATCAAAGGTTTAGAGTTGGGAGTGTTGAAATCTTTGAATGAAGGTATGGATTTGTCTGTATCTCTTTTTACTTCATGTATTTTTAAGTTCTGTTATTATTAAGTGCATAAATATTCACAATTGTGGGGGAAGGTGTTTTTGTTTGTTTTTTAAATAAACGAAAGTAGTGCTGGGTCAGTTGTTTTCCACGTAGAAAAAAATGTTCTTGATCCTACTTCACAATATGTGGGGGAAAAAAAGATCAAATGCAGATAGATTGTAGATCTCAATGAGAATGGTACAACAATTCAGCTTTTGTAGAAAAACAAGAGAAGTTCTTGGAGAATTAGTGGAAGGAAAAGATTTCATCAAAAGGTTATGAAAGTACTTACCATAAAACAAAAAAGAGATTGGAATATATCATAAATTAAGAACATTATTCATCAAAGCCACCAGTAAGAAAGTATAAAGATATCTCACAAAGAACTTGTATACATAATGTGTAAAGAATGTGTACAAATGTGTACAAATCAATTGGCAAAAGGTAGACAACTGAACAGAAAAATGAGCAAAAGATTTGAATAGGCACTTCACAAAAGATGGCATCCTAATGGACAATAAGCATATGAAAAGCTCAATATCATTCCTCATTGGAGAAATGTAAATTAAAATGCTGCAATACCACTACATACCCACCAGAATGGCTAAAATTAAAAAGGCTGATAGTATCAAGTGCTGGCAAAGATGTGGCACAAACTGCTGCTCTCATGTTGCTGTTGGAATGTAAACTGATTCAAACACTTTGCAAATTGTTTGGCATAACTACTAAAGCTAAACATATACCTACCCCCCGACTCTGCAAGTCTGTTCCTAGGTATGTGCCCCAAAGAAAGAAGTACCTAGATCCACCAAAGACATGTATAAGAATGCTCAAAGCAGCTTTACTTATAAAAGCTAAAACTGGAAATAACCCAAATAACTATCAAGAAGAGAAGAGAGAAGGTGATGTGCCACACTAATGAAAGATGTTTGTGTGGGATGTTGTGGGAGGTGTGGGAGGTGGGGAACATGGGAATCCTTGTAATTTTTGTGTAACAATTATGTAATCTAAGCATCTTAAATAAATAAATAAATAAATAAATAAAATTGGAAAAAAAAAACTGCATGATTAAACATGTAGGGACTCTAAGTACAGAAATAAAACAGATGATGCAGAATAAAATCTTAAACTGTAAAAATAGAGAGGAGAGAAACAAAAGGAAGTTTAGTCTTAAGGTGGAATAGTACATAGGAATAAAAGAGTATGAACTTTTAATTCTGTGCAACAAGGATGAATCCACAAAAAATTATGTTGAACAACAACAAAAACAGACAACAAAAAAGAGTACATTCTCTATGATTCCATTTATACAACATTCAAGAACAGGCAAAACTTATGGTGACATATGACAGAATAGTAGTTATTTCGGGGAGCAGGGAAAGGTAGGTATTGACTGTGAAGGGTTATGAGGGAACCTTCTGAAGCAATCAAAGTTCTGGCTCTATGGGTGTATACATAAGTAAAAACTCATCAAGCTGTACATTAGATATCTGCATACTTTATTATATATATGCATTATATTTGAATAAAGAAAAGGTGAGGGGGAAACCACTGACAGTGAAAATGCCATAAAGTGGAAGACTCTTTATATATGACAAAAGAATATATAAAGAAATCCAAAAATATCAATAAGCAAAAAGACAACACAATAGAAAAATGAGCAAAAGACTTGATGAGGCATTTTTACACACACACAAAAAGATATCTAAATAGCCAATGAACATATGAAAGTCTTCCAACTTCACTAATCATCAGAGAAATGCAAATTAAAACCACAGCATGATGCCACTGTACACCAACCAGAAGGGCAAAACTGAAAAAGAAGGATCATATAAAACATTTAGCAAGAACGTGGGAAATCTGCAACGCTCATTCACTGCTGGCCAAGAATGTAAACTGGTTCAATCACTTTGGAATCACTTTGGAAAACTGACTGGAAAACTCCACTAAAGCTGAATGTATCAACTTCTTATCAATCCAGGATAGGGAACGGGATACTCATAGTAAGTAAATACAATTAGGGCATTTTAAAAAGTAATTATTGCAAGATGAGATAGGCTACCTTTTATTATCTTTCTTAATTCTAAAGCTATGAAATTTTTAAAAATCATAATTATTTAAAAGTAGTATAATCATTTTAGATGTGATACTAGCCTAAAAAAAAAAAAAAAATCTTTTTTTTTTTTTTTTTAAGTACCGGGTCTTGAATCCAGGACCTCATACTTGTGAAACGGACGCTCAACCACTGATCTACACCGGCTCCCCGATCTATTTATTTCTTTTAATGTCCAAATAAATAATTGAGGCTAAACCTTGACATGAGTAATATTTTATAAATAAACTTGTTTTCACAATTACCAACACACATCCTTGCTGTGAACCCTGCAGGGGTAAGCTAGAGAAAGGCCTGGCCAAGTGCCGACAACTTCACCTTTTTGCTGAGATTCAGGTTCTCCATCTTAGCCTTCAGCAGCTTCATCTTATTCATTGTTATTGAATTTTCAATTATCTGTTGCCCAGAAGGAGAAGGCTCTATTTCTTCATCCTCATCTGTATACAGATTATACACAGAACCACCGCTGCAAAGAAAACAATAATTTGTATTGAACTGCATCTGGCACCTGCTTAGTGACTAAAAACACTGTGCAATAGAAACTATAGATGCTGTTAATGACAAAATGATAAATCCATCTTGTCAACATAAAGGCATGGAAAATGTATTTTAAAAAATATATAAGGAAGCCGATGTGGGTCAAGCAATTGGGCTCCTGTCTACGACATCGGAGGTCCAGGGTTTGATTCCCGGGGCCTCCTGGTGAAAAGCAAGCTGGCCCATGCGGCGAGCTGGCCCACACAGGAGTGCTGGGCTGCACAGGAGTGCTGGGAGAGCTGGTGCAGCAAGATGAAACAACAAAAAGAGACACAGGAGACCAGGGAGCTGAGGTGGTGCAAGAGATTGAGCGCCTCTCTCCACTCTGGAAGGTCCCAGAATTGGTTCCCAGTGCTGCCTAAAGAGAAGACAAACAGACACAGAAGAACACACAGAGCAGACAGCGAGCGTAAAACAACGGGAGGTGGGGGGAATAAATTAATAAATAAATAAATCTTAAAAAAAAAAAAAAAATTCAAAAAACCAAAACATATATTTCTTAAGAGAAAAAAATTAAATGGGGATAAATACCATGATCTAGCATTACTGAAAACAGCTGAGCTTCTCTCAATTACCTGTAAACTGGAAATGACGATCTTTGGTTCCCACTATATTTTTTCCACAGGAGCAAAATCCATTTCCACAAAAATGTTCTGATTTCATTTTATTAGCCAAAGCCAATAACTCTACAACCCAGCCCACAGACTGATCACATTTCCATTAACCAGACACTGGCACAAAAGAAAAGTCCAGATTTTTATTCATCCAGAGGGAATTCTCACTATAAAATGAACTCATACAAAAGCGTCCTCAGAATGTTTCCTGTTCTTAATTTAAAAAGGGGGAGGGGGAATGGATAAAGGTTTTCAAGTTTGATTTGAAAATGTAACCACCTAGAATAGTACTGATTTTAACATGAAAAAAGAAACCCCAGTGAATTCATGTGACAAATTAGTGAACATGCTGTTACACATTTCAATTACTGAGCAACCAGAATGACAATTATTCATACTTTAAAAAAATTAATATTTGGAGTCCTGCCTCTTTGATCACATATCATGATATTTATCACATTATCCTCATATCTATATTTACGTCTCTGTCTTTCCCCTTAACTCCCTCAGATATAAGCAAGTTGAAAGCAGAGATTAGGCTTTATTCATCTTCCAGAAGCATCTTTACCTAATTTTCTTGAATATTAGCTATAACTTTTCCTAAATCTTTTAATCTAATAAGATGTCCAAATTTAATATTTATTTCAACATGAATAGTTTTAATACCATTCCAAGGCCAAGTCCTCTTTCACAGGCCAGTTAACATTCACTTAAGTCTTGTGATGTCTCCTTACATTTCTTTCTACTTAAAAAAACAGTAAGGAAGCACAATTCAATAAAAAGATTTGAGACTAAAAATGACTGATTGCTGGATTTTCTATCAAAATGAAATCTGCTAAGATTGATGATAGTGCAATTATATGTAGAACAGAAAAAGGCTTAGTTGGACAAATTTACAAAGCAAGTGAAAATGTAAGGTTTTAAACACCTATGTGTTTAAGCCTATGGTAATTCACTGTACCATAAGTACTGTGCTGTAAATATATGAATCTCTCATGTGTCATTAAACCAGTAGGGTGGATAGTGAACTCCATTTGTTCTTGGGGACTTAACCATCATCAGTTGTTTGGCTTGGAAGTAGAACACTTTTACTGTGATTTTTTTGTGCTCAAGACAAAGAATGAAAATTTTCTGAATTAGAATTACCCTTAACCACTACTAAAAAACACTGAATGTCTTTGGAAATTAGTTTTTGTGGTGGACTTAATGTTTCTTAAGGAATTCAACTTAAAATTACAAGGCTTTTAAATAATTAATTACAGTGCTTATTTGTGAAACTTATACTGTGATAAAGTCATTTCAATAAATAGGGTTGTATGAATCACATGTAAAGGCAAGCTGCAACACTTCCCATGCTGTCAAAAGTTAAAACAAGAAGTGAGATCTCCATTCCCACACAAATTTTCAGCAGGCACATTTTCCAAGCTCAAGCTATAGTCCCAGAAGCAACTTCATACCTTGGTACAAGTGCAAAAGAAATTTTCATATTTCAAAATGCATTTCACTGTGCAATTGAGGAGCTCCAGCTATCCTCAATTGGAAGGGATTAATCTGCAATATAATGACATGCTAAAAGGCAAACCAAGAGGGAAGCAGACATGGCTCAAGTGATTGGGTTCCGGTCTACCATATAGGAGGTCCAGGGTTCAAGTCCCAGGGTCTCTTGGCAGAAGGCAAGCTGGCCTGTATGGTGAGCTGGCCCGAGCAGAGAGCTGGCCCACATGGAGGGCTGGCACAGCGAGATGACGCAATGAAAAGAGACACAGAGTAGAGACAATAAGAGATGCAGCAGACCAGGGAGCTGAGGTGGTGCAAGAGATTGAGCGCCTCTCTCCCACTCTGGAAGGTCCCTACTGGTGCTGCTTAAGAGAAGACAAGCAGACATAGAAGAACACGCAGTGAATGGACACGGGGGTGGGAGTGGGGGAAATAAATAAATAAATCTTTAAAAAAAAAAAAAAAAAAAAAAGGCAAACCAAGAGAAGACTCTAATAGAATTCTATAAATGACTTCCAAGCAATGAATATGATAATTAAAATCATATGCTGATGCGGTGGTAATGGTTGTACAACACTATAAATGTATTTAATCACTGAATTATACACTTAAAAATGGTTAAAATGGCACATTTCATGTTATACATATTTTATCACAATAAATTTTTTAAAACATATGCTCATGGACTGATAGTATTTGGCAGAACTTATCTGGGCAAAAAGAAATTGTCAAAAAGAAAAATATGAAAAATCTCATTATAGATTATCATTAGATGAACACTTGCACAATTTTGATGACAGGAAACACTAACTCTGAACCCCAACGGAGTGAAATATTATCTCCACCACAAAATAATTTCATTCTTCTCATTAGCAGACCTGTATTACAAAAAAAAATGTGCTCTCTTATTATTCAAATGTTTTGAATTTTGACAATAAAAGTTTTGTGGAAATTTGCTTTTTCTCTTCTTATATACATATCTACATAATAACCTTGATTTTATATCATGGCCCACAAAATCTAAAATATTTACTACCTGGCCCTTTATAGAAAAAGTGTGTTGTTCCCTGTTCTAGAGTAAGAAAGCCTCTCTCCTGGTAAAGGCGAGGTAAGTGCCCTTCAAGTGATGACCAGATGAAAATTTCTACTCCCCTTTTTCATCCCTCAGTCCTTTTCCTTGTCTTTGAATACTTGGGCCAATTCTGGTGGGTGAATGGAAAGGAAGAGAAAAAAAAGAATTTATCTTAAGAGGAACAATAATGTAATTTTAATTGAAATTCATGTTATCATTTGGGGTATGTCTTAAACACAAATAGAAATTGACTAAGGAAAAATTGGGTAAGAGGAAGAAATAAAATTTCAAGCAAAAGTAAAATAATGTACAAAAACATGGCATAATGAAAAGACCTGGAAAACTGATGATTACAACTTTTAAAAAGGGCCTTAGAGGGAAGCAGATGTGGCTCAACCCCTTGAGCGCCCGTCTACCACATGGGAGGTCCCAGGTTCGGTCCCTGTGCCTCTTAAAGAAGACCAACAGATGCTGCCTCCCACTGCAACAAGCTAGAAAGCCACCTCTGTTGCTAGACTCCACCCCTGCAGCAAGGAGCAGAGGTCACAAGCCAGCTGACCAAGCATCCTGCAGGGAGCGGATGTGGCTCAGTCTGTTGTACACTCGCCTCACATGTGGGAGGTCCTGAGTTTGCTTCCCGGTACCGCCTGGAGAAGGCAATCAAACCATCTGGGGGAAGGGGAGTATAAATAAAAAGACAAATAAAGTAAATGAAATAAGTAAATCTTAAAAAAAAAAAAAAAGGCCTTACATGTTTAGCTAAGGAGTTTAGATTTTATCCATTAGGAAATGAGAGCCAAAAGAGGACGTTAAGCAAATTTGTTCTAAGGAAGAAAAGTCAAACAACACTGAGCCAGCACGTGGAGAAACTGATGTGAAAAAGTTCTAAGACTCATAATGGCTTAAGTGAGAGAAAGTAGGTTAAGGCTGTAGCCCTCATTGATCCCTCTATTTTTAGCCCATATGTTTAAGACATGTGTGTAGTGCTAAGCAGACCCTGGCAGGTTATTGTGAACTGGCAATACCCAGTGATCACAGTTCTACTCCCTGGGGCCACAAAAAATGAATACAATCTCTCTTCCACATAAAAATCTGTGGCAGGCAGAGTTCTAAGATGGCCCCCATGATTTCTGACCCCTGGTGTTCACACCTCTATAAACTCCTCCCCTTGAGTACAGGCAGGACCTGTGTCTTGCTTCTAGCATAGAATATGGGCAAAGGGATTTTACAGAAGGTCCCAAATTAGTTGATTCTGTGTTAATCAAAAGGGAGATAATCCTGGGTGAGCCTGACTTAAATTAGGTAAAAGCCTTCAGAAGAGGGTCTGGGCCCACTGAGGTGAACTACCAACTCTCTGTGTAGACCTGATGAAGTAAATAGCCATATTGAAGAAGTAACTGTGGCAAGAAGCCAAGGGAACTCTGTAGCCAACAGCCAGCAAAAAGCTGGGGCCCTCAGTGATAGAGCAACAAGGAAATGAATCATGCCAACAACTTGAATGAGCTTGAAGATAAGAATGCAGCCCAGCTAACACCTTGATTGCAGCACTATGAGACCCTGAGCTTTTTATTCTATGATATGGCTTTCTTTTCAGAGGATTAAATTTAGTTATCTGAAATGCCTTTCTACCCTTATCAGCTTATAAAACCCCTCCTCCTTCTTTAAGTCACTATCCTTCAGCTGTTGGCCCCAATTCCCTGTCCCTCAGGCAAAACAAAGGACCCTCCTCTGATTCCCTAGAGACAGTGATATCTTTTTATAGCAATTTCCAACATTTTCTTATAGTTACTCTTTATAGCATAGCACATGCTCTATGAAGGTAGGGACAATTATCTTTATAACCCCAGCACTATAATGGTTCAGTAAATGTTTAATGACTCTATTGATAGTAAATCAGAGTACACAGAAACTTAGAAATTACCTCATCCAATTCCCTATTTTCTATTGCCTACTTATATATCTTTAGAATTTTTCCCTTCTGATTTTAGAAATAATACAATCACACCTTCCCCATTTTATAGCTTAGGGAAACAAGGCCTTTGAGCAGCCGTTGAATTTTGAAAAAATATCCCAACTTTAGGTTCAACCCTACCAATGTTGTGCCAACGTTGTATAGCAACACACTATTATGAGTCTATAATCTAATAGGCATTTTATAGTTTCATAAAGCAACAGAAACAAATATTTATTGTATATAAGTAGAAAAAAATCCTTTTCTATAAAGAAATTTCAGTATCAATCACAGGAAGATTGAACAATGTCAGAATTACATACTTGGGGGAGGGTAAGAGGGAAGCATGAAATTTAGTTTGTGAATATACTAATATTATTTTGACAGCACAAGGTAAATAAAGATTTGTAGATTGTAACAAACAATGTTCTCCTTTTCTAAGGGAGACATGCAAATGAAAACCTATTTACCTTAAAGATTCAGATAATGGTGTTAAAGTGCCATCTCCCCTATCTACTACTCGAAAGAAATTCAATTGATCTCCTTCTCGATATACCAAAAATGTAACTTGTTTGTTGCAGGAGGTCTTCTCCCAGACCTCATCTCGACTGGAATCCATGTACTCAGCCATCTCCCTAAGTGGATCTTCCATAGGAACTACAAAGAGAAAAATTGATAAATAAGCTTTCACTTTATATCATGTTTTATGCATCTTGGTACAGTGACAAGTTATAATATGCTGAATTTGAACAACTCCGTGCATACAATAATGCATAATATTCTTCAAATATATTTCTGATCTTTTTAGAGTTAATATACCTTACCTTATGTTTTATTAACAGGAAAGAAATAAAGTATATGTTTTATGTCCAAAGACAGGGCTTATCCAAATATGAGTTTTTTCCTGTGCCAGCTAGAGTCTGTATATTTGCTGATTCTATGACCTTATCATCTATGACCATTTTTATTCATTGTACACCTTCTGCGTACTATTAATTTCAAATATTGGTTCCAACAGTCAATAATTAAAGGAAATATATAACTTCTCACATACATTAGATTTAAAAAATAGAATATGCACACACAACTGTGATGCATATATGTAAGAAACTAGAAGCAAATAAGCCCCTATTTTTCTTTCTGGTTTTATATAAAGGAATGACAAAGTCAGTTAATTAAAAGTACACACTAACTCAGAACACAAGGGGACACTTAGTGTATTAGAACTACAACGTATGAAATGGTTGGTATGCTGCTTCCTGAAAGCATTCCCCCAGGATCCCTAATGTCTTGGTATATATTGACGTGTCCAGTCAAAGCACACAGAAGGTCCACAGGCTGACTGGTCACTCCAAAGCCTCATACTACTGGTAGGCTCTAGTGGCCCAGAGTTGTCTTCAGTGATTGAATGATACCTGAGCCACCACTGCCACAGGCTCTAGCCCATAGCAGCCACAGATTCTGCTTCTGTGGTGGGACTGGGCCTCAAGAGATCTTTAGCTCATAGGGTAGATGTTCCCAAAGTCCCCTAAACCCCCGACCTGGGAGCCTAAATAACATTTTCAGAAAAAATAAGCTTGATCCCAAAGATATTCTCATGACATGCTGCAGAAACATTTGTTCTTAAAAGAGACAATTTCTCAAGCTATATAATTTTCATTCAAGAAGCTTATTTACTAAATCAGTATCCTTTTTTGTTTTAAAAAAAAAAGCTGCAGCAATAGGAAAATATTAACCTCTGAAAGGAATAAAGTAGATATTCCGATATCCTAAATTCAATATTACTACTACTAACCTTGCGAGAGAGAAAACAAAAAGCTTAGAAATACGGCAATATTTAGCCTTGTTTTATACAAATTCCAGTAATCTGATAAACTGTTTCATAGGCACAAAATGTATAAATATTAAAATATATTTTTCAAACAAGTTATTGCCATTTTTAAGTCAATGCAACACTTTTCACATTACATAAATGAGAAAGAAATAAAAACTCTGATATCAATTTTTCAGATGTTGCTTGCCACTGCCAAAAGAAAGGACTTTGCTACAGGCTTTCTTATACCAACAAAGAATATAAAATATTGAATATCTAGTTTAGGGTAAAATTTAGTTTTGGAAATGAAAGCCTTTTCTATGCTTTTGATAATGGTTATTTCAAAAAAACCTTAAAAGTTAAATATTAATTACTGAAACTCACATATATAGGTGATTTCTAAACCATAATTTTCAAATATACTGAGTAAATGCTAAAAATATGGTTTCTCGAATACAGTACACAGAAGTCCTAGATCTGAGTACAATTTTTCTTGGGAAAGTTTTCAATGAAATAAGATAAGCAAAAGCAAGCTTTTAGTTTTCAAAAAGTTGATTCAATAAAGGCAAAATAAATGAAATATTAAAGGAGTCACCCACATTAAACAAGAACTAGCTGCTGTTTTTTCAATTCACAGACAAGGAACAGCAAGTTTTAGGGAAAAATTACGATTAAAAAAACTTAAACTACCAGGGGTAGTGTGATACCTTTTACTTTCATTTAAAAAAAAATAATAAGGAAAAGTTAAAAAAAAAAAAAAAAAAGCAGCATCAGTAATCATCTATATGTTTAACTTAAAACTTTTATGACTTGGGATCCTATAAATATGTAAAATAATTTTAGTCCTACTCAGAAAATAAGGCATATTGATTAAATACTCTGCTTTAAAAAAAGTACTATAAACTATAAACAACCAAATTATAATACAATAGAATTAACATGTCATTAAACCCTATATAATCCAATCTTAATTTAATGGCTCAATAAACAATTAGTGTTCTTTTACTATCCTCACAGTCATTACTATAAATATTTATGCTTTATGTCATCTACGACAACCTCATAAAGGTCCAAATGATAGAAAGTCCCTAATACCAAAAGTGCTAGTTAATCAGCTCTAACATTATCAGTTTTGTTTTTTTCCAACTTATGCAAAAAGAGTTCAGCAGCCAAGAAGCACATTTCACAAAACCCTCGAGGCAGATAGAAAAAAGATGGTAATAACCCTATTTCCTCACCAAAATGATGAAGCACAGGGATATTACTTGACTTGTGTGGAATCAATAATTAAGTGTTCTAGGTAGTGAAGTATTAATTAAATCTAAAGACCTTCCCCAAAATGAGACCCTTAATGCATGGCTGCTCTGAGCAATCCAAGGCCTCCTGTGTTTGGTTTGGAATCATGTTACATGTGAATGCTCCCCAGCTCTTTATATTTGTTACACCCTTCTTGTCAATCAAGTCTGCTCAAATGCCATCTCCTCTGAGGACCCTTCCACAATCAGACGCCCTACTTCCACATATGCTATCACATTACTCTGTTTCCTCCATAGCCTTATGACCACTTGAAATCACATCATTTCTTTACATATTTATTATAGTCAGCATCGTGAGCATTGTACTGAGCAGCTAGTAGATGCTCAGTGTATATTTGTTGAATGAACAAATGGGCTTCCAGAGATAAACCACATTCTGAGAAAGAATACAAGAGGGCCATGATAATATCCATCATAAGCCAAGCCAACAGGCATCTCTGGAATTTGCCATAACCATCATTATCCCAGGGAATGAAAACTCAATGGATTAAAAAAGCAACAAGACTGATATGAACACAACTGAACACAATAACAAAATCATATTTATACTATGTGATCTCATTTCCCTTCCTTACACTGGTGAAGTTTATTTTTAAATTTCCCTGGATTGAAACAGGAATCATGAAATTTTCTGCACTATATATTAGAGCTCCTGCCTCTATATGTTTAGGCTTTAAAGAACAACATGCCTAGAGAAAACAAATATGATTGTTCTAAGACTTAATAGCAGATAGAGAACCTGACTAAAACCTAAGGCTATAAAAATGCTAGTTTGCTCGATATCATTGTCACATCACTTTAATATATATAATTATAATACATGCCTACCTCTTCTAGTATTTATAGGTCCACCACGCATAGTCAATACCAGCTTCAAGGTACAACCTTCTGAAATGCTGTAGACAGTTAACACAAAAATAAGCCATTATCATCAAAATGCATTCAGTGTTAAACATACAAAAAATAATTTGCTGACTTATCAGGGAGAGTAGGCTACCCTCTAAAATATATTTTTAAAAAAGAAACAGCAATTTGAATAAATATATGTTAACTAATTTACCTGTATAAATAATGAAAAAGTGAAAAAGTTCTCATAAACCATAAATGTGACATAAAATCCTGAATAAAAGTGCAGGAAAGGACCTCTGTGATCACATGGCTTAATCTCATCATTTCACATGTAAGGAAAAAGAGGCTCAGAGAAAAGAGACTTGTCTAAGACTCAACGTTAGAAAATGGCAAAGCCAAGTCTATAAGATCTCCTGATTCTCACAGCTCTTCCATCTATTCTACATAGCCTCTCATCACTTTGCTCTTTAAGGAAAAAAGGATGAATTATATCAGAGAAGGGAGAAAGAGAAGTGGTCAGAAATTATAATATTTGCATTATCATTGGTACATATAGTATTGTTTACTAACAGAAGGAATGCTTAATGAAACATGAAAATCTTGGTGGAGAGCAGTTCCATCTGATCCAAAATGAAAAAGATAAAGAACTTAGCCAGGTATAACAGGTCAATATTCAAAGAAAGAAGATAGTGCAAAGAAGGCAAGAAGATTAAGAATACGAAGATCTTACAAGGCAGGGGATAAAATGGTTAGGCATGATAAATGAAAGATAAAGCAAAATACCAGAAGACAAAGACCAGGTAATCTGGAGTACCCAGCCAATGAATTTTTTTACAAAGTGCTAAGAATATGGTGATATGATACATGGAAAAATTAAAACTAATGTAACTTACAGATGGTAGTTAACAGTAATATTATAATATTTTGCAGCAATGGCAAGAAGATATTATTTCATTTCTAAAAGACAACAATGAGGGGGGTAAAGGAGGTATGGGATTTTTCCTTTTGGAGTAAATTTTACAAAAGTTTAGGATTTATACTGAAGGCATCAGAGAATAAGAGACATGCAATGTTTTCAGAAGGGAAAACATTGGTATTGGAGCTGTTTAAGTGTCTATAAAACAGCTAATATGCAATTACACTCACCTGTAATCATTCAAGCAATAATCATCTTCAAGTTCCATGTTATTCCAAATTAAGTGCTGCTGACAGATGGGAATACCTTGAAAGAAGGTTATAAAAAAAAAGCGTTAAAAAATTCAACAGCATCTCCAAGAGAGTATGATACAAACCTATTTTATTAAAGAACTAAATATACTAATAAACACACTTCTAAATTGGATGCTAGGTGCTAACATTTACAGAATCATAGGTAGAAGGCATCGCTAAAAGTAAATATAGTCCAATACACTCACTTAAGAAAAGAAGCATTGATGTAGCACCTTTCAGTAACTTTCTGTCTCTGAAATAATATAAAGATTAGGGAGCCCTTTAAAAGACAAGAAATCATGAATCAGCTCTGAAGAGCTAAAGATTTAAGGTCTAGAAAACAGTTTTAAAGGCTGCAATGTAGTCTTCATTCAGTTGCGTTCAGTATTAAAGATATATTATGAACAATTATCAAAACCACAAAACAGTTTATTTTTCTGTGCTGTTAAAGAAAGGACTGTTAAGGCAGATCCCATACATTAGCATAATTAAAGATTTTTTTATTGACAAACTGCTCATTTCAATACCCAAAGGAAATCTGGATAATATTAGCCAGGGAGTAAATATTATAAATGTCCAATAGACAATGGATACTGATATTGAGGAAAATGTTTTTCAAATATCTCACATAATGCCTTCTCAAATTACTCTGGCTTATAATACTATAAAATAAAAGTTCATTAAAATAATAATAACTGCTATACATGCTAGCTTTTATTATTATTATAAGTATAAGGGGCAGTTCTAGGCATTTGACCTATATTATAATTTAACCTCAACACCAACTTTGCAAAGTGGGCACCAATATTAATCCCGTTTTACAAATGATAAAACTTAAACACAGAGAGATTAAGTGACACACAGACCAGGTGATGTGGTGGGGATCAGAAAGATGAAGCCCTAGCAGACTGACTCCAGAGACTGTACTCCTAACCTTTACACTAATCATAATCACCCTCTAAAAAATTAGCATCCAGAAAGCAAAAATAGCGGTCTGGAGATATTTCAGTGGTATTGGTTGCTAGCAAACCTGAACGTCTAATAAACATTCATCAAATGTTTCAAAAGACCATCATGGAATACAGAGAATGGGGGAGCAGATATACAAATATCAACCAAATGGAAGTTTACCTTTTTGTTTAAGGTTTAAAAAGAATGCCAGGAAGGAAAGGTTTTAAAGCTGGAAATTACTTCACAGTAAGAGTATTTTCATAATTTAAAAAATTTTAAATGTACCAAGATAATCTTTTCAATCAAAATTAAAAGATTTCCTCAGCATAACTAAATAAATCAATTTGGCAGGTAACACCACATTCAATCAATATAATAATAATATTTTGTAATGGAAACTTTAGAACTGAAGTGAAAAGTCAATAACAAAACTGCTTAAACGTAACTCCACAATCATTCTTTTTTCTTTCCTCCCCTCACTCCCTTGTTGTTTGTGCTCGCTTTCTGCTCTGTGTCCATTCGCTGTGTGTCCTTTCCATGTCTGCTTATCTTTTCTTCTCTTTTAGGAGGTGCCAGGAACCAATCCCATGACCTCTGTTGTGGGAGACAGGCATTCAATTGCTTGAGCCACCTCATCTCCCTGGTCTGCTGTGTCCCTCACTATCTCTCCTCTGCATCTCACTTTGTTGAGTCATCTTGCTGCATCAGCTCTCTGTGGCATGAGCCAGCTTGCCTTCAGCAGGAGGCCCTGGGAACAGAACCCAGGGCCTCCCATATGGTAGACAGAAGCCCAATTGCTTGAGCCACATTCGCTTCCCCATAATCATTCTTAATAGTCTTAGCCATCATTTAGTAGTCTAATAAAAATAGACAGAACGTTGGCAGGCAGTGTGAAGCTTCCAAGACAAAGTCCTGGTCCTGATGGCCAACTGAGTTGCTGGATGACTTTCAGAAAGTCCCTGCCTCTTTGAGTTGTAAATTCTTCTCTTCCACATTAAAAAAACGAAGGTTCATTCCACCACTAACATTTTTAGACTCTCAAATATATAAAGCAAACCAATTTTCCCTTGGGGTATTAAAGATAACCCTTTGCTTTAAACCTCAACTCTTATTTCCTGCACAACTAAATCCAGGTAAGTCAGTTTCTATTCAACAAGCATGACTCTCCTCAAATAGAATACACATGTGTAAATTTCTATTTAGCATTTTAAACTTTTTTCAAAATAATATTTGCCTCTTATAAGAAAAATAACACTCATGAAAAAATAGATAACACAGAAATATATATAAGAAAATGAAAATTACATATAATCTTAACATCTGGTAGAAGATATTCTTAACATTTTTAGAATATATCTTTAAAATTTTTTTTTAATGAAATGGGAACACACATTGTGAGATTACTTATAAACTGCTTTTCCCACTTAATATAATATGCAAATTTTTTCATGTCAAGAAAAATATATATACATAGTATTTAATGGCTGGATAAAAATAAATTTTTATGCTATAATTTATATACCTATCCTCAACGATGAGATATTTTCACCTATCTTATTTTTCTCTTTTAAAAAAAAAGCTGTGATAAAGTGATGTATGTGTGTACATGTGTTTGAGTATATATAATGGCTCAATCATGTTTAATTTCTCTTTCTTAGAATTTTCAGATAGATATAAGTGTGTGCATACACATGCACATATTTGAGAACTTGTTCACATTTGCATTTAGAATAAAAAATACACTTCCAGGAAGATGGCGGACTAGTAAGACACGGGAATCTCTTCTCCAGAAAAATAGCTAGAGGACAGGCTGAAACAGCCCCGAAAAAGATCTTCTAGGGTTTAGGATGGCAGGTGAAGGCTGCACACCACCCAGAGGAGAGAGGGACAAAAGAGGGAAATCGTGACGACAGAACCATGAGTTGGAACCAGCAGCGTCTGCTGCTGCCAGCACCCTCCCCCACACTCTTTAGAATTCTCGGGCCTCTGGGCCTGCGACCACAGACAAAGGGGGCTCTAGAGATCCACCACTCCCAGAAAGGGGAGAGAGAGGGACATAGCCTTAGGCTGATTCAGGTTCTGACCTGTAAATTTGGGCTGCGGAGTCCCACGGACCCTTCCACACGGTGGTTTGCCCTGGAAGCCTAGGAAGGACTGGAGAAACCCGACCGTCACAACCTCCCTCTCTTCGAGCCTGGACTAATTGTTGAGGACTCCACAGGAGAGGGGAGAGAGAGCCTGGGGCTGACCCTGCTTTGGACTCCCAGGTTTGGTATGCCTTGTCCTGAGAGCCCTTCCAGGCCGGGTGGGGCTGCGCCATTGTTTGCCTTGGAGCCTGCAAGGGGCTAAAGATAAACAAACCTCTCAATCTCCTCCTCTACTAACAGGTACTGATTGTTGCAGATTCAGAAGGGAGTGGAAATATTTCCTAGCTGGGAAAAGGGGGGCACTACCAGAGAAGTCTGGAGAAATGTCTCAGAAAGTTTGAATTACAAGGCTCTTAGCCCCCAGACAGGAAGCTCTATCACATCGATCTGGTCTGTGTCACAACAAATACACTCTGACCAGGCATTGAATTGAGAGCTGCCAACAAGCGCCAGCTCCTGGCAGACCAAGGAAGTGCACATAAGAAAATTAATACGTAGGAGAGGCTTTCCCTGGCCTCTATAGCCTCCCTGCCCAAGGCCCTAGGAAACGACTCTACAACCAATTACTGAGTCCAGTGCCCAGTTTTGAGCAACAGACAATACTAACAATCAAGGTCGAGCCAAAAATCAAAGAGCGGTGGTAACTCACAGTCTCCTCCCACTAAAACCCTATAAAAGAGAAAGAGATAGAGTATCTAAGTAAAACACAACCTGACCAGATGCCTAAGCACCAGCAAAAAATTACGGGCTATACTAAGAAAATAGAAGACATGGCCCAAGAAAAGGAATGCAGCAAAGTCCCAGAAGAGATGCCGAATTTGAGAGAACTAATCAGTGAGATGAGCACAAATTTCCAAAATCAAATTAATGAGATGAAAGACAATATAGTTAAGGAGATAAATGACATCAAGAAGACATTGAGTGAAGGCAAAGAAGAATTTGAAATCCTGAAGAGAATAGTAACGGAGTTCAGGGAATGAAAGACACAATAGGTGAAATCAAAAACACATTTGAGGCATACAACAGCAGACTCGAAATGACAGAAGAAAGAATAAGTGATACTGAAGACAGAGCAGCTAAAATTAGAGAAAAGAACAGAGAGAGGAAAGAATGGAAAAAATTGAGCAGGAGCTCAGAGAGTTGAATAAAAACACAAAATGTAACAACATACATGTCATGGGAGTTCCAGAAGGGGAAGAGAAAGGAAAAGGGACAGAAAGAGTATTTGAGGAAATAATAGCTGAAAATTTCCCAACTCTCATGAAAGAAATGAACTTAAATATCCAAGAAGCACACCATATACCAATGAGAATAAATCCAAATAGACCTACGCCAAAACACGTACTCTTCTGAGTGTCAAATGTAAAAGACAGAGAAAATTCTCAGAGCAGCAAGAGAGAAGCAAACAATCATGTACAAAGGATGTCCAGTAAGACTTAGTGCAGATTTCTCTTCAGAAACCATGGAGGTGAGAAGACAGTGGTATGATGCAATTAGGAAACTGAAAAGAGAAAAACTGCCAGCCGAGAATTCTTTATCAAGCAAAACTGTCCTTCAAATATGAAGGTGAATATAAAGTATTCACAAACAAACAGAAACTAAGAGAGTTTACAAAAAAGAATCCACCTTTACAGAAAATATTAAAGGAAGCCTTAGAACCTGAAAGAAAAGGACAGGAGAGAGAGGCTTGGAGGAGAGTATAGAAGAAAGAAAAGCAGAAAGGTTAACCAAAAAAGTAAAAAGAGAGACAAAAACAAGATGACATATGAAAACCAAAGAATAAAATGGCGGAAGTAAATAGTACAATCACAGTAATATCAATGAATGTGAATGGATTAAACTCCCCAATCAAAAGATACAGGCTGACTGAATGGATAAAAAAAACATGAGCCATCCATATGCTGCTTACAGAAACTCACCTTAGACCCAGGGATACAAAATGACTGAAAGTAAAAGTTTGGAAAAAGATACTCTACGCGAATAGTAACCAAAAAAGAGCAGGGATAGCTATACTAATATCAGACAAAACAGACTTTAAATGCAAAAAAAGTTATAAGAGATACAGAAGGCCATTATATATTAATAAAAGGGACGATCCATCAGGAAGACATAACAGTCATAAATATCAACACACCTAACCAGGGTACCCCAAAATATATGAGACAAACTGGCAAAACTGAAGGGAGAAATAGACATTTCTTCAATAATCATTAGAGACTTCAACACCCTGCTCACATCATTAGATAGAACAACTAGACAGAAGATCAACAAGGAAACAAAGAACTTGAACAATATGATAAAACAAGTTAGACCTAACAAACATATACAGGACACTGCATCCAAACTCAGCAGGTTATACATTCTTCTCAAGTGCCCATGGATCTTTCTCCAGGATGGACCACATGTTAGGTCACAATGCAGCTCTCAATAAATATAAAAAGATTGAAATTATACAAAGCACCTTCTCAGATCATAATGGAATGAAACTAGAAATCAATAATAGACCAGAAAAAAGTAAATTCGCAAACGTGTAGAGACTGAACAACACACTCCTAAATAATCGGTGGGTCAAAGAAGAAATTGCACATGAAATCAGTAAATATATCGAGACAAATGAAAATGAGAACACAAGGTATCAAAACTTATGGGATACAGCGAAGGCAGTCTTGAGAGGGAAATTGATAGCCCTAAATGCCTATATTAAAAAACAAGAAAGAGCTAAACTGAAAGATTAACTGAACAACTAGAGAAACTAGAAAAAGAACAGCAAACCAATCCCAAAGCAAGCAGAAGGAAAGAAATAACAAAGATTAGATCAGAAATAAATGAAAATGGGAATAGAAAAACAATAGAGAAAATCAACAAAACCAAAAGCTGGTTCTTTGAGAAGACCAATAAAATTGACAAACCCCTTGCTAGACTAACAAAGAAAAAAAGAGAGAAGATGCAAATAAATACAATCAGAAATGAAAGGGGGGGGAATTACAAATGACCTCACAGAAATGAAAAGAGTCATAAGAGGATATTATGAGAAACTATATGGCAACAAACTAGACAACATAGATGAAATGGACAAATTCTAGAAATGTACAGCCAACCTACACTGACGCTACAAGAAATACAAGAACTTAACAAACCAATCACAATTAAGGAGATTGAATCCGTCATCAAAAATCTCCCAGCAAAGAAAAGTCCAGGACCAGATGGCTTCAGAGGTGAATTCTACCAAGCATTTAGAAAAGAATTAAAACCAATCCTGTTTAAACTCTTCCAAAAAATTGAAGAGAACGGAAAATTACCCAACACATTTTATGAAGCCAACGTCGCCCTAATACCAAAGCCAGATAAAGATTCCACAAGAAAAGAAAATTACAGACCAATCTCTCTTATGAACATAGATGCAAAAATTCTCAACAAAATACTTGCAAATCGAATCCAACAGCATATCAAAAGACTTATACATCACGACCAAGTGGGATTTATTCCTGGTATGCAAGGCTGGTTCAACATAAGAAAATCAATCAATGTAATACACCACATTAACAAACTGAAGGAAAAAAACACATGGTCATCTCAATAGATGCAGAAAAGGCATTCGACAAAATCCAACATCCTTTTTTGATAAAAATACTTCAAAAGATAGGAATAAAAGGAAAATTCCTCAATATGATAAAAGGCATATATGAAAAACCCACAGCCAACATCATACTCAGTGGGAAAAGGTTGAAAGCTTTCCCCCTAAGATCAGAAACAAGACAAGGATGCCCACTGTCACCATCGTTATTCAACATTGTACTAGAAGTTCTAGCTAGGGCAATTAGACAAGACAAAAAAATTAAAGGCGTCCAAATAGGAAAAGAGGAAGTAAAACTCTCACTGTTTGCGGATGACATGATCCTGTATTTAGAAAATCCTGAAGTATCCACAACAAAGCTACTTGAACTAATAAATGAGTTCAGCGAAGTGGCAGGATACAAGATCAACACGCAAAAATCAGTAATAATTTTGTACACTAGTACTGCACAATCTGAGGAGGAAATCAGGAGGTAAATTCCATTTTCAATAGCAACAAAAAGACTCAAATACCTAGGAGTTAATTTAACCATACAAGTACAGGACCTATATGCAGAAAACTACAAAACAATGCTAAAAGAAATTTAAAAAGACCTAAACAAATGGAAAGACATTCCGTGTTCATGGATTGGAAGAATAAATATTGTGAAGATGTCAATCTTGCCCAAACTGATTTATAGATTCAATGCAATACCAATCAAAATCCCAACAGCTTACTTTAGAGAATTACAGAAGGCAATTACCAAATTCATCTGGAAGGGTAAGTGCACCCGAATAGCCAAAAGCATTCTAAAAAAGAAGAGCAATGTGGGAGGAATTTCACTGGCTGACCTTGAAACATATTACAAAGCTACAGTGGTCAAAACAGCATGGTACTGGCATAAAGAGACATATCGATCAGTGGAATAGAATTGAGAACCCAGAAATAAACCCTCACCTATACAGTTAACTGGTTTTTGACAAATCTACCAAGCCCACGCTAATGGGAAAAAACAGTCTTTTCAACAAATGGTGTTGGGAGAACTGGATATCTATAACCAAAAGAATGAAAGAGGACCCCTATCTCACCCCCTATACAAGAATCAACTCAAAATGGATCAAAGATCAAAATATAAAAGCCAGGACCATAAAACTACTAGAAGAAAATGGAGGGAAACATCTTCAAGACCTTGTAGTAGGTGGTGGTTTCTTGGACCTCACACCCAAAGCACGTGCAACAAAAGAAAAAGTAGATAAACGGAACCTCCTCAAAATTAAAGACTTTTGCACCTCACAGGAATTTGTCAGAAGGGTGAAAAGGCAGCCGACTCAATGGGAAAAAATATTTGGAAATCACATATCTGATAAGGGTTTAATATCCAGGATATATAAAGAGATGTTACAACTCAACAATAAAAAGACAAATGACCCAATTAAAAAATGGGCCAAAGACTTGAATAGACATTTCTCCGAAGAAGAAATACAAATGGCAAAAAAACACATGAAGAAATGGTCAACATCACTCATGATTAGGGAAATGCAAATCAAAACTACAATGAGATATCATTTCACACCTATCAGAATGGCCACTATTAAAAAGACAGAAAACTACAAGTGTTGGAGAGGATGTGGAGAGGTAGGAACACTTCTTCACTGTTGGTGGGAATGCAGGATGGTACAACCACTATGGAGGACTGTTTGGCAGTTCCTAAAGAAGTTGAATATAGACTTGCCATGTGACCCTGCAATACCACTACTGGGTATATACTCAGAAGAACTGAGAGCAGTGATACGAACAGACATCTGCACACTGATGTTCATAGCAACATTATTCACCATTGTCAAAAGCTGTAAACAACCCAGGTGTCCATCAACAGATGAATGGATAAACAAACTGTGGTCTATTCACACGATGGAATATTATGCAGCTGTAAGAAGAAATGAAGTCTTAAAGCATATGGCAACATGGATGAACCTGGAGGACATTATGTTGAGTGAAGCAAGTCAGACACAAAAGGACAAATACTGCATGAATGCATTACTATGAACCAAATATATTGTGTGATATATTGTCTGATTAAAAAAAAAATTATATATGTATCATTACATTTAATTGAGAAATGTATATATTTATTCATCTGTGTTTACTTTTTACTTTTTAACTGTTTATATTTTCAATTATTAAATGTACAAAATAAAGTTTAAAAATGTTTAAAAAATAGCTGTAGGTGACGGTTAAGGTGTGTGGAGTTTTACTTTTTGGAGTAATGAAATTGTTCTAAAATTTTTTGTGGTGATGAATGCACAACACTGTGACAAGATTATAAGCCAATGATTGTATACTGTGGATAGAGTGTATGGAATGTGGCTATATCTCAATAAAACAGTTTTTAAATGAAAAAAAAAAAAAAAGAATAAAAAATAATAGTAGAACCGATAGAACTTCTGGGTAACAAAAGACAATGGTGGGCGGGGAGGGTTATGTGAAGACGGTAGAGTAGGAAGCGCGAGCAATCAGTCCCTCCACCAAAACAATTATTGAGCTGGCAAGAACTGTCTGAATCAACTATTCTGAAACTCCAGAGTCCAGTGGAACACTGTCCAGCAGCCAGGGAGGAGGAGCAAGAGAAAGAGGCTGGTAAATTGCAGTAAATACAGGTCAGTTCCACCCTCCCTGCAATGGCTATGTTCCCCCTTTCCTCACCACATCACCAGCACCAGTGGGAACAGCAGTTCAAGCTCTTGGCTAAGTTTGTGGACACCAGGGTGGGGCTTAAAAACCTAGTCCTTCCCCCGATGTGAGACATGACTTCTGGCACCAAGGGAATAATACAAAGTGCCAATTAGCAATGTATTTGGAAAAGGACCTAGACCAAAAGGGGGAAATATTAAATACAAATGAGTTTTTATGGCTAAGAGATTTCAAAGTGAGTCGGAAGGTCATTCCAGAGGTTACGCTTATGCACATCTCAGGAGGATCTCACTGACTGCCACAATAAACAGTGCCTCAAGCATAGGTGCCCCCAAGGGCTCTAAAGACACCTAGACACTATAGGCAGGGCAGAAAACCCCAGGAAATAGGCACCCAGTTGGTGGGCCTTACCTTGGAAGATAGTGATAACCTATTTCCCCAATGTATCAGAGTTAGACTCGTTTATATTTTTCCTACACATGGTTCTTCTGGCCCGTTTATTTGAACCTAATTAGCACTATACCCATTAAATATACATCCCAGAGACTTAAATCTTCTGGCTGTTCATATGCTGGTTGAGCCCTGAATCTCAGCACAGTTGCAGCCAACACCTACTCTCTAGTTCATCATACTCACCCAGGACAGCTAACAAAAGGATGATGATGGACAACCCCTATTCCCCCAAAAAAGAGAGTATCTACAATGGCAAGCAGGACAGCTCCATCCATCTGTCCCATGGGATCCAAGCCCCCTCTCAATCAGAAGCAGAGTGGGCATCACCATCCCAAATCCTCAAGACAGAGGAACGAACAAACATAAGGAAGGAATGCAATTATAGACTAAAGTAGACTTATTATTATTCTAGTAATGGAAGAACTTTTAACATTGATATAAAGACAGTGATCACCAGAGGTTCTGAGGGGAGGGAGAGGGAAGAATAAGTGTCACATGGGGCATATTTTGGGACTTTGGAATTGTTCTGCATGATATTGTAATGACAGATATATACCATTATACATTTTGTCAAAACCTATAAAATTGTGTGGTGTAAAAATGTACAACATAATGTAAACTATAGATCATGCCTAGTAGCAATGCTTTAATATGTGTTCATCAATTATAACAAATCTACCACACTAATGAAAGATGTTGTTACTAGGGGAAAGCGTGGGAGGGGGAGGGATGGGGATCCCCTATATTTTGATATAACATTTATGTAATCTCCTTTATAAGAATAAAAAAAATAAAATCTTTTTTTTTTTTTTTTTTTAAAACAAAAACTTAGTCCTTCAAAATCTGGATTGTGGGGTCTAATTGCTAATCGCTGCTTTTTATTAGCTTCTTCAGACCTCTGGAGGTTAGCTCTTAGGGCAGTTATTGTTCCAGCCTCCCTCAGACAAAGGTGGGAGAGGAATCGTAAAGACAGTACCTTTCCTCAAAATTAAGGAAAGCAAAGGACTACATTAACCAGACAAGTGCTGAACCAAGAAAATGTAGTTTCAAAAGTCAGAGAAGACACTCTTGTTACTCTTGCTGGCCCCTCTCCCATCTCCTTCACAAAGTGGGGTGGGGCCAGCCTGTTCCAGAGGGAGCATGTATGTCAGTGAAGGACTGAGCCAGAGAACATGCCTCTTAGTTCGCCCTCCCAGAGTTTCTCCTTAGGGCAGAAAAGCAGTTTGAAGAAAGCTGGGGCAGTGTGAGAAAAAATTAAGTCAAAGTGGCAAAGGACTACTGGCATTAAGTCACATAAAAGAGCACCCAAGAGGGGGTGAAAGTCTATTTGAAGTAGTTAGGGGGGTGTTCATTCAAACTCCTATAAACTGCAAATGGCAGAATTTCTAAGGCTACTAGTAAAAACAATACCAGGAAAAGACAGAGGCTCCATGGCTCCATGCAGTGTCAGAAAAGACAGAGAACCCTGCACTCTGGATGTGCTCAGGCTGATCCTCATCACAGGAAGCCCAAGCTCTGAAGGAGATCACCAGCCAAAGCAGAAACCATTTGCAAATACAGTCAAATGAACTTTTTGCTTTGGTTTATTTCTTTTGATTAGTTCCTGGAATTCAAGAAAGCCTCTATATCACTAGCTGAATACAATCATAAGGAAGAGACAGCTCAGGACTAAATCCAGAGTCAACACTTTAAAATGTTAAAATGTGCAGTGTGCAACAAAAGTTTACAAGACAAAGACACAGAAAATGATGGTCCATTCAATGGAAAAAGACAAAAATCCAGAAGCCATCAATAAAGAGATTTTGGAATTACCGACAAAACAAAACAAAACAAAAAACAAGAATTAAAAATATGATCTTCAATATGCAAAGGAGATAAGGAAAACACTGAGAAAACACTACAGTATATGAGGAAAACAATGAATGAACAATAAGACAATCTCTTTGAGATTGTCAACAGGAACAAAAAGAGCTACTGGAGTAGAAAAACACAATAAATGAAATGAAACATTTCCTAGACAATTTCAACAACACATTAGAGGTGTCAGAGAAGAAGAAAAAATCAGTGATCTTAAACACAAGACAATTGAAATAATTCAGGCTAAGGACCAGAAAGAAAAAATGACTAAGTAAGAACAAAAGAGCCTAAGAGACCCGTGGGACACCCATAAGGGTACCAATATATGAATTATGGGAATCCCAGAGGGAGAAGAAAAAAGGGGGAAGGAATATTCAAAAAAACAATGACAGAAAACTTCCAAAAACTTAGGAAAAGATGTGAATATGCACCTCCAAGAAGCCCAGAGAACACCACATGATAAACTTGAAGAAAAATTTGCCCCATCACATACTGTCAAACGCAAAGGACAGAGGACTTCTGGGAAGATGGAGGACTAGAAAGACACAGGACTCTCTTCTCCTCTAGAAAAATAGCTAGAGGATAGGCTGAAAGAGCCCAGAGAAAGCTCTTCTAGGGTTTAGGACACCAGGCGAAGGCTGGACATTGCCCAGAGGAGAGAGGGACAAAGGAAGGAAAACTTGACTACAGAACTGTGAGTTGAAACCAGCACTCACTGCTGCAGGCACCATGCCCCACACTAAAGACACTTTAAAATTCTAGGGCTTCTGGGTCTGCTGCTACAGACAAAGGGGACTCCAGGGATCTACCATCCCAGGAAAGAGGAGAGAGAGAGAGGGACACAGCCTAAGGCTGACTCAGCTTTTGACTCACAAATTTGGTCTGCTGTGTCCCAGGAGTCTTTCCAAGCTGCGTAGGATCATGCCATTGTTTGCCTTGGGAGCCAGCAAGAGGCTAAAGATATACTACCCTTCCTTCTCTGCTAACCAGGACTGATTGTTGAGGACTCAGAGGGGAGCAGAAATATTTCCTAGCCAGTTTAAGGGAGGGGGCTGCCAGAGAAGGCTACAGAACTGTCTCAGAAAAAGTCTGAATTACAAGTCTCCTACCCTCCAGACAGGAAGCTCTATCACAATGATCTGGTCTGTGTTACAACAAATACACTCTAACCAGACATTGAACTTAGGGCTGCCAAAGACTGCCATCTGCTGGCAGACCAAGAAAGTGCATGCGAGAAATTAAAAATAAATGAGAGTCTTTTTCTGGCCTCTATAGCCTTGCTCCCCAAGGCCCTAGGAAGGCAGTCTACAACCAGTTACTGGGTCTAGCACCTAATTTTGAGCAACTACCAGGGACAATCCTAACAATTCAGGTCGAGTCAAGAATCAAAGAGCAGAGGCAACACTTGGCCTCCTGCCAACAAATCCCTTCAAAAGAGAAAGAAATCGAGTATGAGTAAACTGCATCCTAATCAGATGCCTAGACATCAGCAAAAAATAACAAGCCATACTAAGAGAATAGAAGACATGGTCCAAGAAAAGGAATATATCAAAGCCCCAGAAGAGATGCAGGATTTGAGAGAACTAATCAGCAAGATGCTAACAAATTTCCAAAATCAAATTAATGAGAAGAAAGACAATATGGTTAAAGGCAAAAATGACATCAAGAAGACACTGAGCATGCACGAAGAAGAATTCGAAATCCTGAACAGAAAAGTAATAGAGCTCATGGGAATGAAAGACAAAATAGGTGAAATAAAAAACACATTAGAGGCATACAACAGGAGACTCAAAATGATAGAAGAAAGAATAAATGATACAGAAGACAGAACAGCCAAAATTGAAGACAGAAAAGAAGAGAGAGAGAAAAGGACGGGAAAAATTAAGCAGGGACTCAGAGTTGAATGACAACATGAAACACAAAAACATACATGTCATGTGAGTTCCAGAAGGAGAAAAGAAGGGAAAAGGGATGGAAAGAGTATCTGAGGAAATAATAGCTGAAAATTTCCCAACTCTCACGAAAGAAAAGAAATGACATGTCGAAAAAGTGCACCGTACCCGAATCAAAATAAATCTAAATAGACCTACGCCAAGACATATACTACTCAGAAGGTCAAATATCAAAGAAAGAGAAAATTGTGAGAGCAGCAATCACATACAAGGAACACCCAGTAAGACTTAGCGTGGATATCTCTTCAGAAACCACAGAGGTGAAAAGACAGTGGTATGATACAATTAGGATACTGAAAGAGAAAAACTGTCAGCCTAGAAATCTTTATCCAGCAAAATTTTCCTTCAAATATGAAGGTGAGTATAAAATATTCACCAAGAAACAGAAACTTAGAGAGTTTGCAAAAAAGAACCCACCTTTGCACAAAATATTGAAGGAAGCCTTAGAACCTGAAATAAAAGACAGGAGAAAGAGGGTTGGAGGAGAGTATAGAAGAAAGAATAGCACAAAGGATAACGCAAAGAGTAAAAAGACAGACAAAAATATGATATGACATATGAAAACCAAAGAATAAAATGATGGAAATAAATAGTGCATTTTCAGTAATATTATTGAATGTGAATGGGTTAAATTCCCCAATCAAAAGATACAGTCTCAGTTACAAGAGCAAAGACTCACAAGAGTAGTCATCAATAAAAAGAACACATCAGTGGGTCATCCTGTTTTGACAGACACTGTCCCTGTGCTCAGATGACTATTGCTGCTCCCTTGGAGACTGTGGCAGAGCACTCCAGGCTAGGAATTCAGATTCCCTCATTTATTGTGTGATTGTCCACCCATCGTGACCATGCCCCATCTTTTGATCTTTAGAACGATTTTGTATAGCTTCATGTATATTCGGATGAACTAATTCCCATGAATCCCCCCTCCCAGACACCCCGCACCAATAATCCCCTGCAGTACCCATTGTAACCCTTCTGTGATCCAAATCCTCCATTAACATGTAGTCCATAAAATAATCAAATACATTTACTAGGAAAAAGAAACAACTATGATAAGCTTACATGCAAGAGATAAACATAAGGAAACTCAGGGGAAAAAAGAGAAGGAAAAAAAAAACAAGAAAACAAAAACAAATAATCAAATGAACAAAAAAAAACAAAACAAAATATAATTAGCAGATTGGGATGTTCAAAAAAATGGGCAAAAAAGCAAAGGAAATACCTTTAAAAAATATATATATATATATATTTATTCTTTTTTTATTTTTTTTTCCCTTTCTCTTTTCATTTTTTGCCTTCCTTTTATCACTGTGTTATCGGATTTCCAGTGAGCCTCCTTGTTGCTCAAATGTGGCCTCTTTCTAAGCCAAACTCAGCATATGATTGCACTACCTTCCCCTCAACGTGGGACATGACTCCTGGGGATAAGCCTCCCTGGCAACAAAGGATTAATACCAAGTGCCAACTGGCAACACAACTGGAAAAAGACCTTGAATAAAAGGGGGAAAAGATAAAGACAAATGAGTTCAAGTGGCTAAGAGACTTCAAAGAGAGTCGGGAGGTCATCCCAGAGGTAACTCTTACGCACACCTCAGTAGGAGCTCATAGAACATCTAAGTGCCTATCACCCCACACAGGGGGGCTCCTGAGAGTTCTACAGACACCCAGGTCCTATATAAGTGGGGACAGCTCCAGAGACTGATGCCTTATCAGTGGGCTCTACTTTGGAATCTGTGCTCCTGAGAGTGACAGAATTGGACTCAAATAAGTCCTCCCTGCACAGGGTTCATCAGTCCCTTCTATTCAAACCTATATGTGATGCAGAAGTTTTTAGGTATACTTCCAGAGACTGGAGACTCTGGCCTACCTATGTGCCAGGTGTGCATGGAATCTCGGTGGAGATGCAACTCCTACCCTACAGCTCAAAGGACTCATCCAAATCACCTGGCGAGGAGACAACGATGGGCAATGGCCATCCCAGGGAATGGAGAGGGCCTGCATCTGCAGGCAGGATCATCCCACCCACCATATCCATGGGATATAAGCCCTCTCTCACTTGGAGGTGGAGTGGACATCACCATCCCAGTCCCCTCAGGATTGGGGGGAGAACTATGGGCTAGAGTGGACTTGATGGTGTTCTGTTGTACACATATGGTGATTCTAGCAATGGAAGAAATTATAACAATGAGGTGGAGCCAGTGGCCACTTGACACTTTTGGGGCAGGGAGGGGACGAGCAGTTGAAATACAGGGGCTTCTTTGGGATTTGGAGGTTGTCCTGAGTACTGTTGTGGCAACGGATGTAAGCCATTTTAAATCAGCACACACCACACAGAACTGTGTGGGAGAGAGTGTGGTCTACGATGTGAACTGTGGTCTAGGGTTGGTGGCAAGGCCCAGGATGTGTAAGTCCATTGAGGGTGGTGGGCCACACTTGTGGGAGATGTTTGTGTGGGACGTGGCGGGAGGTGTGGGGGGTGGGCAACATGGGAATCCCAGGGGGTTCTGTGCAGTATTTTCGGTAATCTAAGCACCTCTTAAAATATATTTATATATATATAAATAAAAAAATAAAAAAAAAAAGAAGTGGAAACAGAGTGATGGAGAGGTGAAGAATTTTCTTTTTTATTGTCATTTTTTTGTTTACTATTATTGTTGAAATAATGAAAATACTCTAATAATGATTGAAACGATGAATGCACAACTATGAGATTATACCAAATACTATTATTGTAAAAAAAAAAAAAAGAAAAAAAGATACAGGCTGACAGAATGGATGAAAAAACATGAGTTATCCATATGCTGCTTACAAGAAACTCACCTCAGACCCAGGGATACAAACTGGCTGAAAGTAAAAGGTTAGAAAAAGATACTCCACGCGAACAGTAAACAGAAAAGAGCAGGGGTAGCTATACTAATATCAGACAAAACAGACTTTAAATGCAAAAAAGTGTTAGGAGATACAGAAGGCCATTATATATTAATAAAAGGGACGATCCTCTAGGAAGACATAACAGTCAGAAATATCTACGCACCTAACCAGGGTGCCCCAAAATATATGAGACATACTCTGGCAAAACTGAAGGGAGAAATAGATATCTCTACAATAATTGTTGGAGACTTCAACACCCCACTAACATCATTAGATAGAACAACTAGGCAGAAGATCAAGAAGGAAACAGAGAACTTGAACAATATGATAAACAGACCTAACAGACATATACAGAACACTGCATCCAAACTCAGCGGATTATACATTCTTTTCAAGCGCCCATAGATCTCTCTCTCCAGGATAGATCACATATTAGGGCACAATGCAACTCTCAATAAATATAAAAAGATTGAAATTATACAAAGCAAGACATACACTCAGAAAGATCTGGGAAGAACCTAAGTGTTCACCAGGGGCAGATCTATAGGTTCAATATAAACTAGGCTAAGCATTAAAAAAGAGCCTCAACACAGAGCCAAAATTCACTTAAACTCTGGGAAATAGGGAGAATCAGGCTTCTTCTTCTTTTTTTTTTTAATGGTTTTTTTTTTTCTCCGGGACCCGCCACTGCCCGTTGATTTGCGCTCGCTGTCTGCTCTCTGCGTCTGCTTGTCTTCTCTTCAGGCGGCACTGGGAACCAATCCTGGGACCTTCTGGAGTGGAGAGAGGCAGCCCAATCTCTAGCGCCACCTCAGTTCCATGGTCTGCTGCGTCTCTTATTGTCTCTCCTCTGTGTCTCTTTTTGTTGTGTCATCTTGCTGTGCCAGCTCTCCACATGGGCAAGCACTCCATGCAGGCCAGCACTCTTGGGCGGGCCAAGTCTCCTGCATAGACCAGCACTCTTGCGTGGGCCAGCACTCCAGGTGGGATAGCTCTCCGTTCAGGCCAGATTGCCGCATGGGTCAGCTTGCTTTTTACCAGAAGGCCCCAGGAATCGAACCCTGGACCTCCTATATGATAGATGAGAGCCCAATCACTTGAGCCACATCCGCTTCCCGAGAATCAGGCTTCTAGCATCAGCACATCAAAATATTCAAATGCTCACACTTTAAGAACAGATTACAAGAAATACAAAGAAACAGGGAATGGTAGACCATCCAAAGAAACAAAATAAAAGGGGAAATACAGGCATCAAAACAATTAATAAAAGCCATTAAGTCAATGCTACTAAATAAGTTCAATGAGGTAAAGGAAAGCATGGATTATGGACATAAAACTAAAGGGAATCAAGAAGATGATGCATGTACAAAAGGGGGAATTAGAAATTTTATAAAGAAACCAAACAAATTTAGGGAATGAAACACAAACAAAACAAGGGAGAATATTTTTACAATGAAAGATCAGAGCAGCATTATTCACAATAGCCAAAAGATGGATGCAACACAAGTGCCCATCAACAGATGAATGGATAAACAAAATATGATATTATACATACAATGGAATATTAGCCTGAAAAAAAAATGAAGTACAGAAATATGATACTACTTGGATGAATACTGAAGACATTATATTGACTGAAATAGATCAGACACAAAGGGACAGATACCATATGACTTTGCTTATATAAAATATCTACAACATGCCAATTCATAGAGACAGAAAGTAGAGAACAGGTTACCAGCAGTAGATAGGGAGGGGAAATGAGGAGTTAATACATGATGGGTGGAAGGTTTCTCGTTTGGAGTGATGTATAAGTTCTGTTAATGAATGGTCTAAGTGGTTGTGGAACATTGTAAGTGCTTGAGTTGGGAAAATTTATATTGTATATACGTCTTCATAATTTTACAAAAAGGGCAGTTCAAGTGTCAATGAAAATTAAATGCAACCCATGTTTTTGGACTGGAATTAATAAATGAGGAGAATTGGCCCAAAAGGGATGTTTTAGTTTCCTAGGCTGCTCAAGCAAATTCCACAAAATGGGCTGGGTAAACAGTGGTAACTCATTTGATTACGGTTTTGAGACTAAATGAAAGTCCAAATCAAGATGTCATCAAGGCAATCCGTTCTCCCAAAGACTGTGGTATTCTGGGGCAAGCTGCCAGCGATTCTTGATCCTTGTTTGTCATACGGCAAGGCATATGAAGGTATGTTCTCGTCTCTCCTTTCTCTTCTAGGTTCCGATGGTTTCAGCTTCTGGCTGCTTCCTCTGTGGCTTTCTCTATGTCTGTCTGAATTTCACTCCACTTATAAAGGACTCCAGTAATAAAACTAAGAAGCATCCTGATTGAAGTAAGTCACAATTTTTTTTGTACATTTAATAATTGAAAATATAAACAATTAAAAACTAAAAAGTAAACACAAATGAATAAATATATACATTTCTCAATCAAATGTACTGGATACGTATAAATTTTTTTTGAATCAAACAATATGTTACACAATAAATTTGGTTTATAGTAACGCATTCATACAGTATTCATCCTTTTGCGTCTGGCTTGCTTCGCTCAATATAACGTCCTCCAGATTCATCCATGTTGTCATATGCTTTACGACTTCATTTCTTCTTACAGCTGCATAATATTCCATTGTGTGAATAGACCACAGTTTCTTTACCCATTCATCTGTTGATGGATACCTGGGTTGTTTCCAACTTTTGGGAATCATGAATAATGTTGCTATGAACATTGGTGTGCAGATGTCTGTTCATGTCACTGCTCTCAGTTCTTCTGGGTATATACCTCGTAGTGGTATTGCCGGGTTATGTGGCAAGTCTATATTCAACTTCTTTAGGAACTGCCAAACAGTGCTCCACAGTGGCTGTACCATTCTGCATTCCCACCAACAGTCAATAAGAGTTCCTATCTCTCCACATCCTCTCTAACACTTGTAATTCTATCATTTAATAGAGGCCATTCTGATAGGTGTGAAATGATATCTCATTGTAGTTTTGATTTACATTTCCTTAATCACTAGTGATGTTGAGCATTTCTTAATGTGTTTTTGTGCCATTTGTATTTCTTCTTTGGACAAATGTCTATTCAAGTCTTTTGCCCATTTTTAAATTGGGTCATTTGTCTTTTTATTGTTGAGTTGTAACATCTCTTTATATATCCTGGATACTAAACCCTTATCAGATATGTGATTTCCAAATACTTTTTTCCCATTGAGTTGGCTGCCTTTTCACCCTTTTGACAAAGTCCTGTGAGGTGCAAAAGTGTTTACTTTTGATGAGGTCTCATTTATCTATTTTTTCTTTTGTTGCACGTGCTTTGGGTGTTAAGGTCCAAGAAACCACCACCTACTACAATGTCTTGAAGATGTTTCCCTCCATTTTCTTCTAGTAGTTTTATGGTCCTGGCTTTCATATTTAGATCTTTGATCCATTTTGAGTTGATTCTTGTATAGGGGGTGAGACAGGGGTCCGCTTTCATTCTTTTGGTTATAGATATCCAGTTCTCCCAACACCATTTAAGATTCTGTTTTTTCCCATTAGTGTGAACTTGGTAGGTTTGTAAAAAAAAAACAGCTGACTGTATAGGTAAGGGTTTATTTCTGGATTCTCAATTCTATTCCATTGATCGATATGTCTATCTTTATACAAGTACCATGCTGTTTTGACAACTGTAGCTTTGTAATATGTTTCAAGGTCAGGAAGAGAAATTTCTCCCACGTCGCTCTTCTTCTTTAGAATGCTTTTGGCTATTCAGGTGCACTTACCCTTCCAGATGAATTTGGTAATTGCCTTCTCCAATTCTGTAAAGTAAGCTGTTGGAATTTGGATTGGTATTGCATTGACTCTGTAAATCAGTTTGGGTAAGATTTGACATCTTCACGATATTTACTCTTCTAATCCGTGAAAATGGAATGTCTTTGCATTTGTTTAGGTCTTTTAAAATTTCTTTTAGCATTGTTTTGTAGTTTTCTGCATATAGGTCCTGTACTTGTTTGGTTAAATTAAGTCTTAGGTATTTGAGTCCTTTTGTTGCTATTGAAAATGGATTTTCCCTGATTTCCATCTCAGGTTGTTCAGTACTAGTATACAAAAACATTACTGAGTTTTGCGTGTTGATCTTGTATCCTGCCACTTTGCTGAACTCATTTATTAACTCAAGTAGCTTTGTCATGGATACTTCAGGATTTTCTAAGCACAGGATCATGTCATCCGCAAAGTGAGTTTCACTTCCTCTTTTCCTATTTGGATGCCTTTTTTTTTTTTTTTTTCTTGTCTAATTGCCCTAGCTAGAACTTCTAGTACAATACTGAATAACAATGGTGACAGTGGGCATCCTTGTCTTGTTCCTGATCTTAGGGGGAAAGCTTTCAACCTTTCCCTATTATGATGTTGGCTGTGGGTTTGTCATATATGCCTTTTATCATATTGAGGAATTTTCCTTCTATTCCTACCTTTTGAAGTGTTTTTATCAAAAAAGGTTGCTGGATTTTGTCGAATGCCTTTTCTGCATTGAGATGATCATGTGGTTTTTTTCCTTCAATTTGTTAATGTGGTGTATTACACTGATTTTCTTATGTTGAACCAGCCTTGCATACCAGGAATAAATCCTACTTGGTCGTGATGTATAAATCTTTTGATATGCTGTTGGATTCGATTTGCAAGTATTTTGTTGAGAATTTTTGCAAGTATGTTCATTAGAGAGATTGGTCTGTAGTTTTCTTTTTTTGTAGAATCTTTATCTGGCTTTGGTATTAGGGTGATGTTGGCTTCACAAAATGTGTTGGGTAATTTTCCGTTCTCTTCAATTTTTTGGAAGAGTTTAAACAGGATTGGTTTTAATTCTTTTCTAAATGCTTGGTAGAATTCACCTCTGAAGCCATCTGGTCCTGGACTTTTCTTTGCTGGGAGATTTTTGATGACGGATTCAATCTCCTTAATTGTGATTGGTTTGTTAAGTTCTTGTATTTCTTGTAGCGTCAGTGTAGGTTGGCTGTACGTTTCTAGAATTTGTCCATTTCATCTATGTTGTCTAGTTTGTTGCCATATAGTTTCTCATAATATCCTCTTATGACTCTTTTCATTTCTGTGAGGTCATTTGTAATTCCCCCCCTTTCATTTCTGATTGTATTTATTTGCATCTTCTCTCTTTTTTTCTTTGTTAGTCTAGCAAGGGGTTTGTCAATTTTATTGGTCTTCTCAAAGAACCAGCTTTTGGTTTTGTTGATTTTCTCTATTGTTTTTCTATTCCCATTTTCATTTATTTCTGACCTAATCTTTGTTATTTCTTTCCTTCTGCTTGCTTTGGGATTGGTTTGCTGTTCTTTTTCTAGTTTCTCTAGTTGTTCAGTTAATCTTTCAGTTTAGCTCTTTCTTGTTTTTTAATATAGGCATTTAGGGCTATCAATTTCCCTCTCAAGACTGCCTTCGCTGTATCCCATAAGTTTTGATACCTTGTGTTCTCATTTTCATTTGTCTCGATATATTTACTGATTTCATGTGCAATTTCTTCTTTGACCCACCGATTATTTAGGAGTGTGTTGTTCAGTCTCTACACGTTTGCGAATTTACTTTTTTCTGGTCTATTATTGATTTCTAGTTTCATTCCATTATGATCTGAGAAGGTGCTTTGTATAATTTCAATCTTTTTATATTTATTGAGAGCTGCATTGTGACCTAACATGTGGTCCATCCTGGAGAAAGATCCATGGGCACTTGAGAAGAATGTATAACCTGCTGAGTTTGGATGCAGTGTCCTGTATATGTTTGTTAGGTCTAACTTGTTTTATCATATTGTTCAAGTTCTTTGTTTCCTTGTTGATCTTCTGTCTAGTTGTTCTATCTAATGATGTGAGCAGGGTGTTGAAGTCTCTAATGATTATTGAAGAAATGTCTATTTCTCCCTTCAGTTTTGCCAGTTTGTCTCATATATTTTGGGGTACCCTGGTTAGGTGTGTTGATATTTATGACTGTTATGTCTTCCTGATGGATCGTCCCTTTTATTAATATATAATGGCCTTCTGTATCTCTTATAACTTTTTTTTGCATTTAAAGTCTGTTTTGTCTGATATTAGTATAGCTATCCCTGCTCTTTTTTGGTTACTATTCGCGTAGAGTATCTTTTTCCAAACTTTTACTTTCAGTCATTTTGTATCCCTGGGTCTAAGGTGAGTTTCTGTAAGCAGCATATGGATGGCTCATGTTTTTTTTATCCATTCAGTCAGCCTGTATCTTTTGATTGGGGAGTTTAATCCATTCACATTCATTGATATTACTGTGATTGTACTATTTACTTCCGCCATTTTATTCTTTGGTTTTCATATGTCATCTTGTTTTTGTCTCTCTTTTTACTTTTTTGGTTAACCTTTCTGCTTTTCTTTCTTCTATACTCTCCTCCAAGCCTCTCTCTCCTGTCCTTTTCTTTCAGGTTCTAAGGCTTCCTTTAATATTTTCTGTAAAGGTGGATTCTTTTTTGTAAACTCTCTTAGTTTCTGTTTGTTTGTGAATACTTTATATTCACCTTCATATTTGAAGGACAGTTTTGCTTGATAAAGAATTCTCGGCTGGCAGTTTTTCTCTTTTCAGTTTCCTAATTGCATCATACCACTGTCTTCTCACCTCCATGGTTTCTGAAGAGAAATCTGCACTAAGTCTTACTGGACATCCTTTGTACATGATTGTTTGCTTCTCTCTTGCTGCTCTGAGAATTTTCTCTGTCTTTTACATTTGACACTCAGAAGAGTACGTGTTTTGGCGTAGGTCTATTTGGATTTATTCTCATTGGTATATGGTGTGCTTCTTGGATATTTAAGTTCATTTCTTTCATGAGAGTTGGGAAATTTTCAGCTATTATTTCCTCAAATACTTTTTCTGCCCCTTTCCCCTTCTCTTCTCCTTTTGGAACTCCCATGACACGTACGTTGTTGCATTTTGTGTTGTCATTCAACTCTCTGAGCCCCTGCTCAATTTTTTCCATTCTTTTCTCTCTTCAATTTTAGCTGTCTTTGGTATCACTTATTCTTTCTTCTATCATTTTGAGTCTGCTGTTGTATGCCTCAAATGTGTTTCTGATCTCACCTAATGTGTCTTTCATTCCCATGAGCTCTGTTACTTTTCTGTTCACCATTTCATATTGTTCTTTGTGTTCGCTTAATGTCTACTTGATGTCATTTATCTCTTTAACTATATTGTCTTTCAACTCATTAATCTGATTTTGGAAATTTGTGCTCATCTTACTGATTACTTCTCTCAAATTCTGCATCTCTTCTGGGACTATGATGTATTCCTTTTCTTGGCCATGTCTTCTATCTTCTTAGTATGGCTCGTAATTTTTTTGCTAGTGTTTGGGCTAGTTAGGATGTAGTTTACTCAGATGCTCACTCTCTTTCTCCTTTATAGGGATTTAGTGGCAGAAGCCTGTGAGTTACCACAGCTCTTTGATTTTGTGTATTAGGCAGCCAAAAGAGTGGTGATACAAAATACCAAAAATTGGTTGGTCTTTATAAAGGGTATTTATTTGGGGTAGAAGTCCACAGTTACCAGGCCATGAAGTGTAAGTTTCTTCCCTTACCAAAGTCCATTGCCACATGTTGGAGAGCAAGACAGCTGCCGACATTTTCCAGGGTTCAGGCTTCTCTTCCCGGGGCTGCATTTCTCTCTGGGCTTAGCTGTTCTGTTTCCTCCACAAGGTCAGCTGTAGGTTATGAGCCTCTCTAGGCTTTGCTTTTCTCCACAAGGCCAGCTGTAGACTATCAGGCGAATGGCTTATCTCTATCCTGGGGCCTTCTTTCTTTCCTCACGACCAAATTCTTCCATCTGCTTGCCTCCCCGGGCTCCAGCATCAAAACTCCAACATCAGAACTACTCCAAACTGCTCTTTGCCATGCCTTTTATATTTGATTCGCACCTCACCAAGGGGTGGGGCTCAATGCCCTACTGACATGGCCCAGTTAATGCCCTAATCATAACTTAATCATCCCCAGATTAGCAATCCAGTTTATAAGCATGATCAAATATCTATTTTTGGAATTCATAATTACATCAAACTGCCCAACTACTACACATACCAAAACCCAATACATTATTACTGCTATTTTTAATTAGAGAAATGGTTGACTTTATGAGAGTTCTTAAATTTTTATATAATTCAACCACACCGTTGCGTGTCCTTTCATTTGTTTCAAGAACATCCTTAAAATTATTTGTAGGGCAGAACAAGTAGTGGAAAACTCCCAAAGGATTTTTTTGTTTGTTTGTTTATTTTAATAGAAGGATGCCATATTATCCTTGCCCTCATTTTCAAAAGCCTGTCTCACTAGATATAATATTATTAGAAGTGACTCATTTTCTGTGAACCCTTAAAATATTGCATCTTAATTAGCTTTTTTCATTCTTGATGTCTGCCATCATGATTTCTGTGGCGAAATTATTCCTTGAACTTATTGGGACTCACTTGGAGAAAACATGTTGCTGTACTCTTGCAGCTGTCAGAACTCTCTCCTTGCCCATGCTGTTTCACTGTATGATTCTAGTATGTCTGCACATGGTTTTTCTATGACTTCATCCTGTATTTGTTTCGTTCTGCTCCTTGATGGTGTATATGCATGCCTTTCATTACATCTAAGAGGATTCCTGCCATTATATCTTTTAATATTCCTTCTGCCACTTTTTCTTCATTTTCTTTCTGTGTCTTCCAGAAGGCATGTGTGTAATTCTTGATTTTATACTATATGTCCTTAACACCAGGTGTAGAAGGGCATACAAATTCCTGAGGTTCCAGTTTCCATTTCCCCTGAAATGTTTGAACAACTAGGCAAGACTTGCAGATCCATTTTCTCAAACACTCTGGTACTTTGTGGAGTGTTCTGTGCTCCTGCAAGTTTAGGTCCTAGTACCATAAGGGAACATAGTAAGGCAACAGCCAGCATCGAAATGTCACAGGACTGTCTGGGAAATGGCACCCAATGGTTCCACAAGATGAGTGGGACCAGAGTGGAGACACCAGCGATGTCCCTGCAGGAAGGTTTGTTGTCTAAGGTCCACGCCGGGTCTCCATAGCTCTAATGCATGTGGGTCTCTGTGGTACAGACCCAAAGTTGGTTTCTCGGGTGATTTTAGGGAAGGGGAGGTGTGGGTGCTGTCAATAGTGTTGACCATGGTTCTGCCAGGAGCTCCCTAGGAACCCAGGGAGCTAAAGGTGGCACTCACCCCAACATACACACCAGGAATCTGGGTGACCAGTGGTGTGTTCGTGTCTGGTCCACCTCCGGGGATGTCCTTTAGAAGTCACACCGCCTGAGCTGTCCTCACAGGAATCTGCCCTGTTCCCCACCCTACCCATGGTGGGCCCTCTGCTGCCTGGCAGAGCCCCTGACTGCCTAGCCCTGGGTCAAGCAGAGCCTCTCACTGGCCAAGGGATCTGGTGCAAACCGTTGGCCATAGTAGAACAGTTCCCATGGTGCTCCAGGCCTACCGGACGATCCCTTACACTACTTTTAAAATTTGTAATTTCTTTCTAACTCATTTCTCTTTCATTATTCAATTTCATATTAAACTTATTAACTGCATTAAAATAAAACATTCCTTTTAGGATTGGCTTGACCACATGGCATGGGAAAATATCTCAATAAAATGGCTTCAATAACTAATAAATATTACTGCAAGAATCACCAGAAATAACTGCTGTGTATAGCAGGGGAAATGGCAAGACTGTGTGGGGTGTTGTTTATGTTTGAGTTTTGGTGTCTGGGTTTTGTTGTTTCTTTTATTGAAATAATGAAAATGCTTTAATAATGATTGAATTGATGAACACAAAGCTCTTTGATTACAGCAAATACCATGGATTTTACACTTTGCCTCAGTTTACTTCTTTATTATTAAGTCCCTATAAAATTGACTTGTAGAAAAGATAGGGTGGTTTGGGGGAAATACATCCGATGTGAGATAGGGTCTACAGTTAGTAAATTTTCATGATGCTCTTGCCTAGTTTTTTTGTAGCTAAATTTTTAAAAAATTTATTGAAGTATATCACTCATGCATGAACATCCATAAACAGTAAGTGTATATTAATAGTTGTGAACTTACAAAACAAACATATAAAATCATACAGGGCTCTCATACTGTACCCTACCACCAATACCTTCCATTGTTGTGAAACATTTTTAACTAATGATTAAAGAACATCCTCAAAATATTACTACTAACCAAAGTATTTTCCCAAACCCACCCTATTATAATTATTATTTTTGTATCATTTATACATGAACATACATAAACAGTAAGTATATAATAAAAGTTGTGAACTTAAAAAACAAACATTCATAACATCTACAGGGGTCCCATACATAAACCCTCCACCAACAACTTGCATTGTCATGAGATATTTGTTACAGATTTTGAAAGAATATTGTCAAAAACTTTAGCTGTTCTTAGAATTATACTTTGCCAGTCGAATTTACTAATCAGTAGCTGAAATCAGTGGCCAACAGTCTCTTCCTCCCGTTTTTGGGAAATGGGGCTTCCAATTCTTGCCACAGAATAGCTCCTGAGGTGGCTTGCACTGCCAAAATAGGATGATCCTGGCCTCCATGGCATGGCTGGTAATTTCCTGGAAAGGCTGGTGCAGCTCCCCCCAGCTTCCTCCCTGCCTGCCAGGCCTGAGGGCCTGGGGCTTGGGCTAGAGTGGTAATCTAATCTAGATGGAAAAAAAAGCCAGTCCCTACCTGCACTGTGATTTTCAGTCAGCCCCACTTCCCCTCATGCCAGGTCCAGAGTTAAGATGGCGACCACTGGCATCTTTCTGACTTGGACACAGGTTCAAACTTTAGCTGTTCTTATTATTATATTTTGGTCTGCCAAATTTACTAATCAGTACCTGAAGTTGGTGCCCAAATGTCACTTCCTCCTGTTTTGGGAAGTGAAGCTTTCAATTCCAGCCACAGAACTGCTCCCGAAGCAGCTTGTGCCTCCAGTGGAGGATAGGCACCAGCCTCTGTGGTGTGGAGTGCTCTACTTAGGAATCTTCTCTGCTGATGTGCAGCTCTTCCTTCCATTCTTTCAAGGTTGTTGCAGGATGCACTTCTGGCCACCTGAAGCCCACAAACCAGTGCTCTAGATAGCTATGGGTGATCACCAACTGCCCTGTAGCAGGAGCTGATTCTCAGAGCTCTTTACTCTGCTGCCATCTTGCTGGTTGTCTTCTTGCCTAGTTTTTAACAACTTTTTCCCCACAAACCCAGGAGTTGGTTGAGGGTGATGTATGGGATACCTGTATGATGTTACACATGTTTATTTTGAAAGTCCCAGAATTTACTATATACATAATTTTGTTGGACATTCAGGTATGAATTGTACACTTGAATAAAAAATATTTTTCCAAACAGAGGGTGTTGATAGTCACACACGAAAGTCTTATATTTGTCTATTTCTCTATTCAGGTCTTCTGTATTTTGCTCTTCAAATTCGGAGGATGTGCACATGGGTGCAATGAGATGGATGGCTGTACCCTGGGACTGGACCATGCATCTCTTGACCCTTATGACTCACTCTGCCTGACATCTGGGGAATAGCCAAATTGGGTTTTGTGTCCTTGCCTCAGCCTACAGATGTTTTTTCCCTCTTGGTGGTGGGCAGGTTCTTCTGGATGCTATTGGCACAGAGTTGGAGGTTGGGGAATGTGCATCATTTTGCTGTCAGGGAGATTTTCTGTGAGCTGCCAGCCTTGGTTTTTGCTGTAAGAATAAATTTCATTTTACTTCAAACGATTTCAAAGAAGTAGAATGTGGCCTAACAGCAGTTATTTACATATGGGTAACCACCTCAGAATCCCTCTACACAGGAGAAAAGCACAAAGAATTATGAGACTAACCAGAGGTGGTTTTTGTGAAAGAAAAACTAGAGCTTGCTATCATTAGAGGAGAGATTCATAAATTAATTCACAAATATCTCCTCTAAATTAATCAGGGTGGGCTTATTAAAAGATTAAAAATCAGAGAAAAACATTTGTATCTAGCTCATCATTATTCTCCCAGTAAGAAAAGTTATCATTACTTCATTAATTTTTAAAAATTGAACAGAAATTTTGGGGCCAACTACCTTCACCAGTGAATGAAATCCTGGAGGCCTTCTTATGTTTCAAGGCTGTACTTTTCAGAGGAGCTAAAGGAATATCCTACATTTTCATGTAGTGGGTACTTATCTTTTGAGTAGTGCTCTAATTCTTAGGGAAAAAATTATATTCAAAGGATATTAGATATTTAAGATTCATTTACAATGTTTGCAATTTGCCAGGCATTTTGAAAGTGGTTTTTCTATTTGAGAGGCACCAAATATGTGCACAAAAAATATCATCAAAAATATCATTTTTCCTGAGTAGAGTCCATATCATACATTTAATGTAATTTTCTCTAACCCAGACTATGATTATTTTTCGAAGTATTTTTATTATAGGTGAACTTAGAAAAAAATCATGCATATTGTAAGACTCCACATCAAACAGCCTTCCATCAACATACCACACCGTGGTGGAACTTTGTTACAAATTGTGAGATATTATCATCAGACTATGACCACTAAGCTCGGTCCAGAGTGCATATTTGGCACACATTTTCCATTGCCTCCCATTATCAACATGTAATGCTTGGCATGTATGTAGCTTTTGTTTCATGGCTTCTCATGTGTTTACCTCTTTCCCTCCTTAATCATAAATTTGACTCCTGGTTTATTCATAATTCATCTATATTTGAACCACTTCCACAAACAGAATTAGAGATCGTGACCATGTTACTAGGAAGAGAGCATTTTTTATTTCATTCTTGTGTGTACTCTTTAGCCTGGTCGTCAACTAAGGAGAATTCTATTCCAATGATTCCCTCCCACCTGACTCTCGGCCTCCCCACACCAAAACAACGGGCAGTAGAGATGTTCAAGCCACACACTCAGGGGATCCCCATGATGGAGACGGGGTGAGCCGAATCACACCACCGGACAACCAGCACCACCAGGCAGTTGCATTTCCCTGGACCCCCATAGACCACGTAGAGCCTGCTCCTACCAGTTTCAGCCTCCTCTGCTGGGAGCCATTTTGGAACCAAGGACCTGAAGGCTAATTTAGCACTCCTTGAATATACTTTGTCTTTAATTGTCGATTTATCAGTATATAGTATTTTTCTTTTTCCTAGGAAGCAGTTTTATTTTTAATTATAGCTGTTATGGTTTACAAAAAATCATGTAGAATGAACAGTGTTCCCGTATACTCACCACACACACATAGTTTTCCTTATCATGAATATTTTACATTAGTTTGGTAACTTTGTTACAATTGATAAACCAAGAATCTTATTATTCTACCATTAACTATAGTCCATATACACGTACACTGTTCCTATTCCCTTCTGAAACCCCTCTTCTTCTTGTAATTGTTACATATTATGTCTTCATACATTGTATATCCCCAATCACAGGTGATCTTTAATTTTATGCACTTGAATTTTAGACATTTTAAAATATGGAGTTACATACCAAAAACCCAATACATTATTACTGCTATTTATAATTAGAGAAATGGTTGACTTTATGAGAGTTCTTAAATTTTTATGTAATCCGACCCACCATTGAGTGTCCTTTCATTTCTGTCTGAAGAACTTGCTTAAAATTGTTTGTAGGGCAGTACAAGTGGTGAAAAACTCCCACAGGATTTTTTGTTTGTTTGTTTCAATATTAATTAATCTTCCCCTCATTTTCAAAACCCTGTCTCATTATGAGAAGTGACACATTTTCTGTGAACCCTTAAAATAGTACATCTTAATTAGCCTTTTTGCCTTCTTGATGTTTGTCTTCATGACTTTTGTGGCTAAATTCTCGCTTGAACTTATTGGGACTCACTTGGAAAAAACACATTGCTTTATTCTCACAGATGTCAGAACTCTCTCCGTGCCCATGGCATTTTACTGTGTGATTCCTGTGTGTCTGGCCGTGGTTTTCTATGACTTTATCCTATATGGGGTTCTTTCTGTTCCTTGACTGTGCATATACATGCCTTTCACTACATCTCAGAGGTTTCTTGCCATTATATTTTGAATATTCCTTCTGCCACTTTCTCTTTATTTTCTTTCTGTCTATTCCACAAAGCATGTGTGTTATTCTTGCTTTTATGCCATATGTCCTTTCCACCAGGTGTAGAAGGGCATACAGATTCCTGAGATTCTAGTTTCCTTTTCCCCATGGAATGTTTTAACAAGCAACCAAGACTGGCAGATCCATTTTCCTAAACACTCTGGCTCATTGTCATATGGTCTGTGCTCATGGAAATCTAGGACCCAGTACCATAAGGAGCATAGTAAGGCAAAAGCCACCACCAAAAAGTCACAGCACTGCCTGGGAAATGCTGCCTGCTTGTTTCCATGAGAGGAGAGTGGTCAAGATGGAGACACCAGCGATGTTCCTGCAGGAGGGTTTTGTTGTCTGAGGTTCATGCAAGGTCCCCATGGCACTAATGAATGCAGGGCTCTATGTCACAGCCCTAAGTTTTGTTTCTCAGGTGATTTTAGGGAAGGGTAGGTATGGCGGCTGTCAACAGTTTTGACCATGGTTCTGCCAGGAACTCCACAGAAACCCAGGGGTTAAAGGAAACCCTCACCCCAACATACACACCAGGTATCTGGGTGCCCAGTGGTGTGTTCATGTCTGGTCTAACCCCAGGGATGTCCTTTGGAAATCATGCCTTCTAAGCAGCCTCACAAGCATCTGCCATGTTCCCCACCCCACCCTGGCATGGGCCATCCCTTCAGTAGCCTCCTGCTCCAATGCTGCCTGACAGAGCAGATCTGTTCAGTGGCTAAGGGATCTGGTGGGAAATGGCGGCCATAGTAGGATGGTCCCATGGTGCTCCAGGCTTACAGGACGATCTCTTACACTCTCTTTTAAAATGTGTAATTTCTTTCTAACTCGTATCTCATTTGTTTTTCAATTTTGTATTAAAGGTCTTATTAACTGCTTTTAAAAAAAAAAAACATTCTTTTTAGGATTTGCCTAAACCACATGGAATGGGAATATATCTCAATAAAATAGCTTAAAAAACTAATAAATGTTACTGCAAGAATAGCCAGAAATAGCCAGAGTTTTTGCATCTGGTTTTTATTCGTTCTTATTATTGAAATAATGAAAATGCTTAAATAATGTTTGAAATGAAGAACACAAAATTCTGTGATTATAGCAAATACCATGGATTGTACACTTTGCCTCATTTGACATTATTATTATGAAGTCTCCATTAAAAAATAGGGTGGTTTGGGGGAAATACACCTGATATGAGATAGGGTCTATAGTTAGTAGTCATATTTTCCCAGTGCTCTTGCCTAGTTTTTAACAACCATTTCACCACAAACCCAGGAGTTGTTGGAGGCTGGTATATGGGGTACCTGTATGATGTTACACATGTTTATTTGGAAAGTTCCCAATGATTACTATACATATAATTTTGCTGTATGTTGAGGTATGAATTGTATACTTCAATAAAAAATATTTTTACACACAGAGTGGTCACAAATGAAAGTTTTGTATTTGCCTTTTTCTCTACTCAAGTCTTCCATTTGTTGCTCTTCAAATTTGGAGAATGTGATCATGGATGCATCGAGATGGATGGCTGTACCCCCAGACTGGACCATGCATCTCTTGATCCTTGACTCACTCTGCCTGACATCTGGGGAATAGCCAAATTGGGTTTTGTATCATTGTTCAGCCAATAGATGTTTTTTCCTTCTGGTGGTGGGCATGGGCATCTGGATGACTTGGGGAAGAGTTGGGTGTTGGGGAATGTGCATCATTTTGCTGTGAGGGATATTTTCTTTGAGCTGTCAGCCTTGCTTTTCCTGTAAGAATAACATTTATTTTATTTCAAATGCTTCAAAGAAGTAGATGTGCCCTAAAAGCAGTTGTTTACATATAGGTAATGCCCTTGAATCCCTCTGTACATGAGAGAGTCTCAAAGAATATGAAACTTATCAGAGATGCTTTCTGTGAAAGCAAACCTAGAGCTTGCAATCATTAGAGGAGAGATTGATAAAATAATTCACAAAGATCTCCTCTAAATTAATCAAAAGTGGGCTTATTCAAAGTTTATAAATCAGAGAAAATCATTTGGATCTAGCTCATCATTATTCTCCCAGTAAGTGTAGTTATCATTATTTAATTTTTAAATATTATACAGAAATTTTTGTAGCATCTGCCTTCACCAGTAAATGAAATCCTTGAGGCCACTTATGTTTCAAGAGTGTACTTTTCAAAGGAGCTAAATAATTGCCTTACATTTTCATGTAGTGTGTACTTATCCTTTGAGTAATACATTCATTCCTAGGAAAAAATTTATATTCAAACCATATTAGATATTTAAGAGTCATTTTCAAGTTTGCATTTTGCCAGGTATTTTGAAAATGGTTTTTTTATTTGAAAGGCACCAAATATGTGCATGAAAAAATATCTTCAACAGCTTTTTCCTGAGTAGCATCCACATCATACATTTAATGTAATATTCTCCAACCCACATTATTATTAATTTTCAAAGTATATTTTTATTATAGAAGGTGAACTTAGAAAAAAAAATCATGCATATTGTTAAGACTCCACATACAACAGCCTTCCATCAACACGCCACACCATGACGGAACTTTGTTACAGATTATGAGTTATTATCATCAGACTATGACCACTAAGCTTGGTCCAGAGTGCATATTTGGCACACATTTTCCATTGTCTTCCATTATCGACATGTAACGAACGCTTGGTGTGGATGTTGTCTGTGTTTCATGGCTTCTCATGTGTTTACTACTTTTCCCCCTTAATCATCAATTTGACTCATGGTTGATTCATAATACATCTATATTGGACCACTACCTCTAAGCAAAATTAGAGATTTATGACCCTGTAACTAGGAAGAGATCCTTTTTTATTTCATTCTTGTGTGTTCTATTCAGCCTGGTCATCAATTTAAGAGAATTCTATTCAAAAGATTCCCTCCCACTTGCCTCCCTGCCCTCTCTGCCCCAAAACAATGGGCAGTGGATATGTTAAAGCCACAACCTCTGGGGATCCCCACAGTGGAGGAGGGATGAACCGAATTGCAAGGCTGGACAACCAGTGCCATCAGGTGGTCACATTTCCTTGGACCTTCATAGACCATGTGGAGCCTGCTCCTTCTGGTTTCAACCTCCCCTGCCTTGAGCCATTTTGGAACCAACGACCTGCAGGCTAATTTAGCACTCCTTGAACAACATTTCCTTCCCTGGGTAAGTACGGATATATCTGGTGTCACGTGTGATTGGTTAGACTGTCTTGTCATTGTGGTGTAAAGAGTTTCTCATTTTTATGGCCATTTCTTCTTCAAACCTTGGTTGAGATCTGAGGAGGACCTTTTGCAAACAAGGGCGTTTTCCTAGTAATCTCATTAGGACTGAATACTAGTTTAATTCCCCTCTCTTCTGAATCTGCCTCAGACTGGTTGTAGTTATTTGAAATTCCTTGAGAATGGTTATGACCTAGCATAAGGGCTGTGGTAGCCATGTTCAGGGTAGATTGAAAAACAGCAGGAATCCATTCTTTGGATTGAGCAGTGAAGGCTCTAATGACCTTGTACATGATCTGTGATGTCCTTCTAGACATTCTTCTCCATTTTCCTTCTTTCTCTGTCACTCACTCAACTTCCCCACTCACTCTTTGCCTGCTGTGATGCCTATGGAAAGAGTGGTGTGATGGTCAGGATTCTGTATATTTATCTTCACAGAAAATGAACACCTGTTTTTAATTGACCCAGGACTGCAGGACGGGTACATCATTTTTCTTTTCACATACTGATGAACAATCATTAATTAAAATAGTCCATCTGGGCCCATAATATTTTCTCAGGGGTACTGCTGAAAAAGATTTTGAGCTTTCTTGCCGCAGAAAAGTAGGGCTTTGCCTTCTCTCCACAAGGCCAGCTGTGAACTCTCAGGCAAATAGCTTGTCTCTATCCGGGGGCCTTCTCTCCCTCCTCACAACCAAGCTCTCTTACTTCCCGGAGCTCCAGCTCAAGATTCCAACATCAAAACTGCAACTCAAAAAACTGTTCCCTCTGTCCTTTGCCTTGCCTTTTATATTTGATTCCCCCACCCACTAAGGGGTGGGACTCAATGCCCTACTGACTTGGCCAAGTTAATGCCCTAATTATAACTTAATCATGCCCAGATTAACAGATCAGTTTACAAGCATAATCCAATATATATTTTTGGAATTCATAATTACATTGAACTGCCAAACGTCTACACTCCACCCTCTGAATTCCAAAAATACATTACAATATTTTTAAAAAACCCTAAATCAGTAACAACGCAAGTAAAAAATCATATCATAATCATTTTAAAGAAATAAAGTTCGTCTTGAGGCAAAGTTCTGTCTGCTAAAGACCTCTGAAACGTACAATTTAACTGCTTCCAATACACAAATGGGAAGACAAAGGATAAACATTTTCATTACCATAAGGAGAAACTGGGATGTTAAACATGAGTTATGGATCCTCTACAGTTCAGTAAACCTGCAGGGTATCCTCCATTCAATTTCAAAGTCTGAGAGTCATTCTTAAGACGATGGTTTCTTCTCCTTGGGGCCACATGGGGCCCCACCCTTTCCACAGGCTTGTCCAAGGGCCATTTTCTTGGTTCTACCCTCATCAAGCATCTGGGTGCCAACCAAGCTCCAGACCTCACCCTCCAAGAGTGTTGGGGTGATTGCCACACCTTACCCAATCTTTGGGTTAGAATCTTAGCCCCCTTAGTACAGTGAGGTGAAAACAACATTCTCCCTAACCTTTGGCATATAGGTTCAACCCTCTCAGAGCAACGAGTTGACCACCTGGCCTTCCCTAACCTTCGGCATACAGGTTCAACCCTCTCAGAGCAATGGTTGACGACCTGGCCTTCTCTAATCCATGGGGGACAGGAGCACCCTTATCAGACCTATGGGGTGCTGACCTTAACCGCCCTAATCCTTGAGGAATGTGTTCCATCCTCTCTGAACCCTGAGGTGGCAAAACTCTCCTAGAACATCGGGTGGGAAAATCCACACTCTTCAACTGCTGGGGCAAACTCACCCTCTCTGCACCCTGGGGCAGCAAAACCCTTCCAGAACATCGGGTGGGAACATCTACCCTCTTCAGCTGCTGGGGAAAATCACCCTCTCTGTACACATGGGGGGGACTCCTCTCTTGGCCCAAGGCAGTGTCTTAATTCCAGATCTCAGCTTCCATGGGTTTCTTCTTAAAGCTGTTTCTCCTTCAATCTTTCCTTTCCATGCCCTCTTTTGTCCAAGCTGACAGTGGTTTTGTTCATACAGCTCTCTCAAAAACTTTGTTGGTTTAGCATGCAGGAAGCAGAGGTCCAAGCCATCAGACAGTAAGAAATTTCCACAAGTCTTTGAGATAACTGCATCTTCAATTCTGATTTACAAGTTCCAGGTTTAGCTAGTCTTCAAATGGGACACTTTCATTTGGGAACTTGATTTCCAGAAACATGGAAGTTCTGGAATCAGTTTCTGTTTTCTTTGTGCCCAAAAGTTCAGTCCTTAGTGTATTTCACTCATCTAGTATTTTGCTATTAATCTGCAAGGAGAAGCCAAGCCACATTCTCCGAGTTTACTTTTGAAAGTTCTTAAGCTAAATGCCCTGGTTTGCCATTTTCAAATTCTGTCTTCCATATAACACCAGGAATTAATCTTGCTAAGTTCTCTGCAACTTTAAAACATGGATTGCCTTTCCTCCAGTTTCCAATAATAGTTTCATCATTTACTTTCAAGTCATCATAAAAAGTCTCTTTAGTGCATATTGCTATCAACAGTCTCTTCAAAGTGATCTAGGCCTTTTCCATCAAGCATTTCACAATTCCTCCAAAAAGTACCCCTTACCCATTTATAAAACCGTTCCAACATTTTGGTATATGCAAAAGCACTTCCCCACTCCTCGGTACCAAATTCTGTATTAATCAGTCAAAGGAGTGCTGATGCAAAATACGAGAAATGGGTTGGTCTTTATAAAGGGTATTTATTTGGGGTAGAAGTCCATTACTAGGCCATAAAGCATAAGTTTCTTCTCTCACCAAAGTCCACTGCCAGTGTTGGAGCCAGACAGCTGCTGACGGTTGCCAGGGTTCAGGTTTCTTGGGTTCCTCTCTTCCCAGGGCTGCATTTCTTTCTGGGCTTAGCTCTTCTGTTTCCTCCACAAGGTCAGCTGTAGACTGTGATTCTCTCTAGGCTTTGCGTCTCTCCACAATGCCAGCTGTAGACTATCAGGTGAATGGGTTGTCTCTATCCTGGGGCCTTCTCTCCTTCCTCACGACCAAGCCCTCTTAGTTCCCAGGGCTCCAGCTCAAGACTCCAACATCAAAACTGCAACTCAAAAACTGTTCCCTCTGTCCTTTGCCTTGTCTTTTATATTTGATTCCCCCACCCACTAAGGGGTAGGGCTCAATGCCCTACTGACTTGGCCCAGTTAACGCCCTAATCATAACTTAATCATGCCCAGATTAGCAGACCAGTTTACAAGCATAATCCAATATATATTTTTGGAATTCATAACTACATCAAACTGCCAAACAGCTACAACTGGATTGTTAGGATTGTCCTGCTGGTTGCTCAAAACTGGCACTGGACCCAGTAATTGGTTGTAGAGTCACTTCCTAGGGCCTTGGGCAGGGAGGCTATAGAGGCCAGAAAAAGCCTCTCCTACTTATTTTTAAATTTCTTGTGTGTACTTCCTTGGTCTGCCAGGAGATGGTGCTCTTTGGCAGCTCTCAATTCAATGCCTGGTCAGTGTGTATTTGTTGTAACACAGACCAGTTCAATGTGATAGGGCTTCCTGTCTGGAAGCTAGGAGCCTTGTAATTCAAATTTTCTCTGAGACAGCTCTCCAGCCTTCTCTGGCAGCCCCCTCCCTTTTCCTGGATAGGAAATATTTCCACTCCCCTGAGTCCTCAACAATCAGTCCCTGTTAGTAGAGAACACAATTTCTTAATTGACGTAACCTCATCAAAAGGTCCTACTTACAAGTGACCTTACAGGAACAGATTAATAATAACAAGTTTTTCTGGGGTACATATAGCTTCAAACCACCAGAAGGACATTACCAGGGCATATGAAAAAAATGGACTATAGATTGTAAGCTCCCACACTGATGTGCATAGGAGCATTATTCACAGGTGCCATAAGATAGAAGCAATAAAAGTGTTGGCTAAACAAAATTTGTTATATACATACTACGGATTATTTAGCCATAAAAAGGAATTAAGTCTGATACATGAGACAACATGGATGAACCTTGAAGACATCATGCTGAGTGAAATAAGTTAGACACAAAAGAATATTTTATGACCTCATTGATATGAAATAATTGGACTAAGTGAACTCATAATGTCAGAACCTAGAACACAGGTTTGCGAGGCTGGGAGGGGAAGGAAATGGGCAGTTAATGCTTAAATTGCACACATTTTCTATGTGAGTTAATAGAAAAGGTTTGGTAATGGATGGTGGTGATGGTAGCACATTGTGAATGTAATTAACAACACTGAGTTATATATTGGAATGTGGTTAAAAAGGTAGGTTTTACATTGTATATATGTTACTAGAATAAAAGTTTTTAAAAATTCATGGAGAGGAGTGTGCAAAGATGGTGGGACTAACAGGCAGAGCTGAATGCTCTCACAAAAACAACAGAGAAAGAGCCAAAAGTTGTCTGAGGCACCTACTTTGAGTGTCAGCAGACCAGGACAGTGCTATACAACTCCCAGGAAGGTGGGGGACAGAGAGACGAAGCCGAAATGACAAACATGAGTTATCAAGCCCCTGTGGCTGCCAGGAAAGATTCCGCTCCCCTACCCCCGATATTAAGCTGGGGTAAAACATCTGGCTCACTGCAGACGACTGAGAGGGGAACAGACATCTTCCTCCCTGTTAGCTGTTTAAAGGGAAAAGGGAGGGGAGGTCAGGATGCTTTTTTCCAGTGAATTCAGCCAGCAGAATCCACTTTGAAGCTCTGATCTGGAGATTCAACACAGGAACACAGGAAAGCTGAGACTGAAACACCTCCGTGGAAAGGTATGCTGATGAGTGCCATCTGCTGGGTGGTCTGGAAATTGCATGGACAAAAACGGTTCGTACTCTGTATCCAAACCCTGGAAGAAAATCTGCACCCCACTAGCTAGTACCTAGCCCAATTTTGAAAACTTAAGCTGGGCAATTTTAAAGACTTAGAATAAGTTGAATCAAATATCAAAGAAGAGCTGCGGAAAAAAAAAAAAAAAAAAAGGCAAGAGAGAGAAATTAGTCATCAGAGTAAATTCACCAACATATTCAGATACCTAGACATCAGCAAAAAATTACAAGCCATACCAGGAGTCAGGAAGAGATGGCCCAGTCAAAAGAACAAACCAAATATCCTGAAGAGATATAGGATTTAATACAATTAATCAGTGATAATCACACAACTCTCCTAAATCACTTCAAAGAATTTAAAGAAAATATGACTAAAGAAATAAAGTATATTAAGAAGACACTGGGAGAGCATAAAGAACAATTTGAAAGCCTGTAAAGAAAAGTAACAGACCTTATGGGAATGAAAGACACAATGGAGGAGATTAAAAATACATTAGACACATATAAGAGCAGATTTGAATTGCTTGAAGGCAGAATTAGTGATTTTGAAGATAGAACATCTGAACTAGAAAAGACAGGAGAACAGAAAGAGAAGTGAATGGAAAAAATAGAACAGAGTCTCAGAGAACTGAATGACAACGCAAAATGTACAAACATTTCACATTACTGGTGTCCCAGAAGGACAAGAGTGTGGAAAAGGGGCAGAAAGAATATTTGAGAAAATAATGACCAAAAACTTCCCAACCCTTATGAAAGACAAAAATATCAATATCCAAGAAGGACAACATAGCCCAAACAGAATAAATCTGAATAAACCTGCCCCAAGACACCTAATATTTGGAATGACAAATATCAGAGATAAAGGGAGGATTCTGAAAGCAACAAGAGAAAAGCAAAGTATCACATACAAGGGAAACTCAATAAGATTAAGTACTGACCTCTCATCAGAAACCAGAGGAGAGAAGAAAGTGGTAAATTGCCAGACAAGAATTCTGTATCCAGAAAAGATGTCCTTCAAAAATGAGGGTGAGGAAGCAGATGTGGCTCAAATGGCTGGGCTCCCATCTACCATATGGCCCTGGGGTTCAGTTCTCAGTGCCTCCTGGTGAGGGCAAGCTGGCCCACGCCCACAGAGAGCTGACAGCCTGCGCCCATACCCGCGAAGACCTGACAGCCCATGCAGAGCTGATGGCCCACTCCCGTGGAGAACTGGTGCAGCAAGATGAGGCAACAAAGGGAGACAAGCAGACAGTGAATGGACACAGAAAGCAAACAGTGACCATTGGGGGGGGGGAATAAATGAATAAATAAAAATAAATCTTAAAAAAAAAAAAAAAGAGCTTGAGTTTGAAGTTTTCACAAACAAAAACTGATAGTAAAATATGTTAACAAAAGACCAGATTTGCAAGAGACGGAGTGCTGAAGCCTGAAAGGGAAAAACAAGGGCGAGAGAATTGGAGAAGAGTTTAGAAATGAAGCATTATTAGGAAGGATAAACTAAAGGATAAGAAGACAGACAATAGAATGATATGACAACAGAGAGCTGAAGGACAAAATGGATGATGTAAGTAATGCCTTTACAGTAAAAACACTGCATGTTAATGGACTGATCTCCCCAATCAAAAGACACAGACTGATATAATGGGTAAAAAAAATATGAGCCATCTATATCCTGTCTGGAAGAAACTAACCTCAGATGCAAGGACACAACCAGATTTAAAGTGATAGATTGGAAAAAGGTATTCCATGCAAAAAGAAACCAAAAAAGAGCTGGAGTAGACCAGAATAATGTAAAATAACAATATTACTCGTGCCACTGGCAAATTGTTCCTGTGATCAGTATTCTGTTATCTTTTTCATACAAAATAAACACTTACTTTTAATTGAGGAGGAATGGAGAAGAGATATATTTTTGGAAACTTCATTTTTCTTTAATCCTTTCTTATTCATATTCTTTAACTAAAATAATCTACATGGATCAATAATGATTTAGCATGATTATTGATGAACAAGATTTTGAGTTTTTCTGCCTCATAAAATTATGAGTTTGCAAATTATTACCTGCTATAATTCATTCCAATAAGATGTGAAGAACTGCAAATAGGAATTTGATTATCTAGAAAGAATTATGGCCTAAATGTTAATTAAATAACTAAACCAATAATTTTTTTCATTCTTAGAGATTATTTCCAATAGTTAGGGGTGTGATATAAAAATAAGAATTATGTTATAAGTAATTTCTATTATATTTGAGTTATTATTTATATTTATAAAGGTTTGCTGCTAGGCTATTTGTTTTTTATAATTGATTATATTAAATCTAATCTAACCTTGCACTCTTAAAATTTGTAATTTCTTTCAATCTATTTTTCAAGTTTTCAATAAAGGACCTTTCTTACAGCTAAAAAAAAAAAAAAAGCCATTGATTATATTCTTTGGATAGATCATATGGTATGTGAATATATCTCAATAAAACTGCTTAATAAACAAGTAAATAATTGTGCAAGAACAGCCAGAAATAGCAGTTATATACAGCAGGGGAAACAGACTGAAAGGTGAGAAATTTTGTTTGTTTTTTTGTTTATTATTATTGAAATAATTAAAATGCTTTAATAATGATTGAAGTGATGAGTGCACAACTATGTGATTATACCAAATACCACTGGATGTACACTTTGGATAAACTGTATGCTTTATTAATATGTATCAATAAAACTGATTTGTTTAAAAAATTCATGGACCTGCAAGACACAAACAGTGAATCCTAAGTTAAATCATGGACTATAGTTAACAGTACAATGATAAAAATGTGCTTTCATCAACTGCAACAAATACAACACAACAATGCAAGGCAATACTAATAGGGTGGTATATGGGAATCCTGTATTTTATGGGCAATATATTCTTGCCTCAGCAACTCATCACAAGTGATATCAAAAAAGCACAATTGACTGAATAGAGCAACATTCTCTTCTAGTCTCTTTCTCCCTCCCATCTCCTTCTCCCCCATTCCTTTTCTTCTGATGTAGAGAAACTACAGCATAGCTTAGGTAACAGGGCCTTTAAATCAGAGGGAAATGATCAAGAGTGCAAGATTAAAATTCTATAACTAGATTTGTCTCTTTTAAGAATGAAAGTTCTAAGAAACTGAGGCACTATTATGCAACTGTATGACAAAAATAAAGATGAACAAATTTTCTCAATTTTCACAAAGATAATTTCTTAAACTTGATAATTATATGTAAAGTTTCTACATAAATGATTATTTCTGTTCTCAGGAAATGTAGGTAGTTAAGTATTCAAATAGTATAATGTATATAACCTACCTCTCAAATGCTTAGAAAATGCATCGGTAAATAGATAAGAAGAGAGAAAGAGAAAAAGAGAGGAAGGAGTAAGAGAAAAAGGAAGGCATAAAGAAAGAGAAAGGGCAAATGTGGCAAAGAGTTAAAAACTGACAGATCTAGATGTCAGGTGAGGTGGACTGAATGGTGTACATCAGTTTGGACATTTTCCTGATCTTGGTATTCTGGTGAGTGTGGACCCACTGTAAGTAGGATCTCTTGAATATGTTACTTTAGCTAAAGGAGGCCCAACTGAATCAGGTTAGGCTTTTATTTATTTATTTTTTTAATTAATTTTTAAAATTTTTTAAAAAAGATACTTAGATTACATAAACATTACACAAAAAATATAGGGATTCCCATATGCCCCACCTCCCACACCTCCCACAATCTCCCACATAAACATCCTTCCTTAGTGTGGCACATTAATTGCAATTGATAAATACATCCTGGGGTTTTGCCATTAAGCATGGGCCGTAGTTCACATTGTAGACTACACTCTCTCTCCCACACAGTTCTGCATGTTATATGACGATATAAAATGGCCTATATCTGTCATTGCAATGTCACTCAAGCCAATTCCCAAGTCCCGAAAAATCCCCTGTATTACAACTGCTTTTCCCTCTCCCTGCCCCCAGAGCATCCAGTGGCCACTGGCTCCACATCAATGTTGTAATTTCTTCCATTGCTTGAGTCATAATATGTCTATAGCAGAATATCAGTTAAGTCCACTCTAGACCATAGGTCTTCCCCCCATCCTGAGTCTGGGATGGTGATGACCACTCCACCTCCAATTGAGAGGGGGCTTATATCCCATTGGGAAGATGGATGGGATTATTCTGCCTGCAGCTGCAGACTCTCTCCATTCCCTGGGATGGCCCCTGTCCATCATCATCTCCTGCCCAGTTGTCCTGAGTGAGTCCAATGAGCTGTAGAGTAGGAGTTGCTGCTCCATTGAGGTTCCAAGCCAGCTGGCACATGGAGAGCTCAAAGACTCAAGTCTCTAGACATACACCTACAAACTCCAGCACCAAGTAAAGATTTGAATAGAAGGGACAGATGAGCCATGTGCATGGAAGACATAGTTGAGTCCAACACTGTCACTCTCAGGAGCACAAACTCCAAAGTAGGGCCCACTGGCAAGGCACCAAACTCCAGAGCTATCCGCCCTGACATAGGACCTGGGTGTCTTCAGAGCCCTCAGGAGCCCCACTATTTGGGGTGATATCCACTTGGGAATTCTATGAGATCCTACTGAGATGTACATAAGCGTTACCTCTGAGGTGACCTCCCAGCTCATTTTGAAGTCTCTCAGCCATATAAACTCATTTGTCTTTACCTTTTCCCCCTTTTATTCAAGGTCTTTTTCCAGTCGCATTGCTAGTTGGCGCTTGGTAGCAATCCCTTAGTGCCAGGCAGACACATTCCCGGGAGTCATGTCCAACGCTGGGAGGAAGGTAATGTATTCCTATGCTGAGTTTGGCTTAGAAGAGGCCACATTTGAGCAGCAAGGAGGCTCTCAGGAGGCAACCCTTAGGCACCTCACAACAATTGGCTAAGTTTCAATATCAAGAGCAAAGACTCATAAGACTAGTCATCAATATCAAGGGCCCTGCAGTGGATCCTCCTCCTTCACCAGTTACTGCCCCTGCACTTGGGGGACTGTTGCTGCTCCCTTGGAGAAATGCGGCAGAGCTCTCCAGGATGGGAATTCAGTATTCTCTCATTTAATGATTGATTCTCCACTCACTGTGACAATGCCCTGTGAACATTTTGAACTTTTTTATATACCTTATATTTATGTTTAGGTGAACTTCCTCCCATGCAACTCCCATCCCTAACACCCAACATCAGCAATCCTTCCCCATTCCAGCTGTAACCCTTTGAAAGCTTCTTCAAAGATGAAGCCATTACAATAGCTGAATACAATTAATAGGAAAATGAAATAATAAGTTTAAATGTAAGAGATAAAATACATAAAAAAAAAAACCAAACTAAAAATAAAATTAAAAGTTTGGGATATTAAAAAAATGAAAAACTAAAAAAAATTTTTTTTGACCTTTTTCCTTTTATCACTGCAATATGTGGTGTCCAGTCTGTACCGTGGCACATTCCCCCTCTCACTCCCCAGTGTCTCACTATTTTTCATTTAGAATCAATGAAATCAAAGTGGTTTCTTTTCTTGAAAATTTCAATAAAACTGACAAAACTTTAGACTGGGAAAGAAAAAAGAGAAAAGGTGCAAATAACTAAAATTAGAAATGAAAATGGGGGAAAGTATTACCAAGTTTAAAGAAATTAAAAGGATTTAAGATAATATTATTAACTGTAAGCCACACGAATGAAATGGGCAAATTCACTGAAACACAAATTACCTAACCTGAATCAAGAAGAAACAAAATCTTAACAGGTTCATAATAACTCAGGAAAACAAATCATTAATCAAAAGCCTCCAAGCAAATAAAAGTCCAGGTCAGGTGGCTTCCTAAGTAAATTCTACCAAAAGAAGAATTAAAACCAATTCTTCTCAAACTCTTCTAAAAAATTAAGAAGGAATATTTCCTGATGTATTCTATGAGGCCAGCATTACCTTGATACCAAGACAAGATAAATACCTTACCAGAAAAGAAAATGAACCCAAAAGTATATTAAAAGGATTATATACCATGAACAAGTGGGATTTATCCAAGTAATGCAAGGATGGTTCAACATAAGAAAATCTATCAATGTATATATCACATTAAGAGAATGAAGAAAATAAACCACATGATCATATCGATGCAGAAAAGACATTTGAAAATTCAATGCTCTTAAATTATAAAAACACTCAGAAAATTAGAAACAGAAGAGAAATTCTTCAAAATAAAACACAGCATTTATGAAAAACCCAAAGCTAACATCAACAACAATGGTGAAAGATTGAAAGCTTTTCCCCTAAGATCAGGAACAAAATTAGGTTGTCTGCATTCATCATTGTTATTCAACATTGCCTGGAAGTTCTAAAGCAATTAGACAAAAAAAAGAAATAAAAAGCATCCAAATTGGAAAGGAAGAAGTAAAACTGTCTTTTTACACAGATGCCATGGTCCTATATATAGAAAATCCCAAGAATCCACAAGAAAGCTACTAGAGCAGGAGTTCTTAACCTTTTTTGTTCCATGGACTCCTTTGCCATTCAGGTGAAAACTACAGACCCCTTACTAAGTCCATACTATACTGTGTATTATTTAATAAATATATCACACCCTCACCAACATGTCCCCATAAGAATAATGCTTTTTTGAATTTCAATTCACGCTCATGGACCCCTTGTTAAGAACCCCTGTATTAGAGCCAATTTAGTAAAGTTACAGGGTAGAAGATCAACAAGCAAAAATAAGTGATGTTTCCATAAACCAAAAATGAACAATTCAAAAATGAACTGAAGATAATAGGTTCCATGTATAACAACAGCATTCCAAAAAATAAAATAGGAATAAATTTAACTATGGACATGAAAGACTTATAAACTGAAGATTACAAAACATTGCTGAACTAAATTAAACATTTCCTAAGTAAATGGAAAAACATCCAATGTTCATGAATTAGAAGACTATTGTTAAGATGTTGATACTACCAAAAGTGATCTACAGATTTAACACAATCTCTACCAAAATTGCAACAAGCTTTTTTGCTACAGAAATGGAAAACCAACAAAAAGTAAAACATATGCCCACATAAAAATGTTTACATGAATGTTCATTGTAGCAATATTGACAGTAGTTAAAAGGTAAAAACAAACCAAATGACCATGTGATATATACATGAAATATTATTCAGCCATAAAGGGAAAAAAGTTCTGATACATGCTACAATATAGATGAACCCAGAAAACATTATGATAAGTAAAGCAATCTCAAAACAAAAAGACAAAAATTTTATGATTCCACTTTATGAAATATTTAAAATAGGAAAATTCACAGAGATACAAAACAGATCAGAAGTTACCGGGATGGGGAAGAAGGGGTTCTTAATGGATATAGAATTTCTTTCTGGAGTGATGGAAACATTTTGGAAGTTGATGAGGTGACGGTTGCATAGAATTGTGAATGAAATTAATACCATTGAATTTTACAATAAAAAACTGGTTAAAATAGCAAATTGTATGTTAAATATATATTATTACAGTAACAGTTTAAAACAAATAAAACAGTAATAATTAGTAAATCAAAATCCAGTTTCAAAAAAAAAACATTTAACAGAGTAGATAAACCACTACCAACCTTATCAAGAAAATAAAAAGAGAAATTACAAATATATAACATGAGAACAAAGGTATAATTTCCTAGGGAAATAGAGATTAGCAAAATTGACCCCATTGGACTTAGAAAGTTTAAACAGAAAAATTTCCATAGAACTAGAGAAAGTTATTCTGGAACTACCCGATAATACAAAGCACTAGACTCCAATGGATTCACAGAAATCCTACCAGGCTTTCAAAGACCTTATAATCCAAATGATCTGAAAAATTTTCCAAGCACTGAAATGAATGAACATATCCTAATTACTTTCAAGAAGTAAGTATAGCATTGGTTCCTAAACTATTCATATTGATGAGTGTTTTAGTCATCCAAAGGGGTGCTGATGCAAAGTACCAAAGGGTATTTTTTTGGGGTAGAAGTTTACAGTCACAAGGCCCTAAAGAGTCCAACCCAAGGTACTATAAGAGGTACGAGTTGAAGCAAGATGGCAGGTGATGTCTGCAAGAGTTCAGCCTTCCTTCTTCCTCTTAAGGCCCTGTGGTCACAGCTCTTCTGATCTCAGCTGTAGGCTGGCATAAGGCTAGTCTCTCTCCCCAGGGCTCGTTTCTTTCCTGGCTCAGCTACTCTGTTCTCTTCACAAGATCAGCTGTAGACTATCAGGCTCATCTCTCTTCCCAGGGCCTCTGCCATGTCTAATGGAGCCTTCTTTATTTCCTCATGTATCTGCTTCTCTGTGTGTCTACTTCCATGTGAGAGTCTTTTATCAGACCACCAAGGGGGCAAGTACTCAACACTGACTAGCACTCTATGTGGTTGAATCAAAGGGTTATCACGCCCAGAGGAACAGACCAGTTTACAAACATAATCTATATTTCTTTTTGGAATTCATAAATAATATCAAACTGCCACAATGTGAGATCTAAAGAAAATATTAGCAAACAGAATCTAACACTTTATCAGAATCTAACACTTTATGTTTATTGTTTTTTTTTACCACAATTTACTATGACCCAATAGAATTTATTCCAGGAATGCAGGTTGTTTCAAATATTAGGAAACCTATCATCATTATACACCACATTGATGTTTCTAAGGAAAAGAATCATATCTACATAGTTGCTGAAAATATTTGACAAATCTATTCAAAATATTATAAAAATTCAAGAAAATAGGAACTAAGAGATATATTCATAATGTTAAAATAGTCCTAAAGCCATTATGTTATTTAACAGTGAAAACACTAATGACATTTTCAATAAGATCAGGAACAGGTGATAATGCCCACTATATCTGCTTTACTGAACCTGGCAGTAGAGCTATTAACCAAAGTAATTAGACAAAAGAAATCAATTAAAAGCCAAATAGTAGGTAAAAAAGTGTTAAAACTATCTCTATTGCAGATGATATGACAATACACCTGAAAAATCCTAAAGAATCTGTACTAAAACTAATTTAAAAAATAAAGTAATTCAGTAAATAGCAGAATACAAGTTAACATAAATATCAATGTCCTGTAAACAAATAATAATCTATTAAAGGACACAATGGTAAGAAACCTATTTACAATATCAAAAGAAGATTAAATAGATAAGAATAAACTTAAGCACAAACATTTACAAAGAACATTTTTTAAACAAATCAATTTTATTGATATATATTAATAAAGCAAACAATTCATCCAACGTGTACAATCAATGGTATTTGGTATAATCAAATAGTGGTACATTTATCACTTCAATCATTATTAGAGCATTTTCATTGTTTCAAAAATAATAAACAAAAAACAGACAAACAAGAAAATTCTTCACCACTCAATTTCTCTATGCTTCCCCCACTGTACATAGTTGCTATTTCTGGCTATTCTTGCAAATTTATTTTTATTTTTTAAGCAGTTTTATTGAGATATATTCACATACCATATGATCTACCAAAAGTATTTAATCAATGGCTTTTAGTATAATCACAATGTTGTGCATTCATCAACACAAAAAATTTTAGAACAATTTCATGACTCCAAAAAGAAAAACCCACCCCTCAACAGTCACCTCTCAATCCCTCTATCCTTCCCCAGCCCTACATAACCATTAATCAAATTCATCTTTATAAATTGATCTATATTTACATTTTATATAAATAGAATCATATAATATGTAGTACTTTGTGTCTGGTTTCTTTCACTTAGCATATTTTTTGGTCAGATAACATCTTGTAGTATTAACATATATTAGTTCAGTTTCAAAGAAAACCTGTCTTATATATGCAATTTTACCCATATTCATATTTCACATGTGGTTTTACTATGCTATAGAGTCCGATGTTACTTTTTTTTTCTTTTCTTTTTTTTTTTTTTTGAGGTACCGGGGCCCGGGGATTGAACCCGGGACTTTGCATGTGGGAAGCCAGCACTCAACCACTGAGCCACATTGGCAAGCCTGAGTTGTTTTTTCTTGTTTGTTCTGCTTGTTGTTTGTTTTTATTTTTAGGAGGCACCAGGAATCAAACCCAGGACCTCCCATGTGGGAAGCAGGCACCCAACTGCTTGAGCCACATCCGCTCCCCCCATGTTTCATTTTTCAGCTTTCCTTTTAATAATACACACGTCCTTAGACTTGGACTTTCCCTTTAAACCACTGTCATAGCCATGTAATAATGCTGCTAGTTACAAACATTATGTTGTGCTTTCACTTTTTCTATTCATTTCCAAAGATTAACACACATCTTTTACTGGTAAGTTTTTTTTTTTTTTTTTTTTTTTATTACTGGGGTTGGGAATTGAACACAGGACCTCATATATGGGAAGCTACAAAGAACATTTTTAAACATTTCTGAAAGATGTAAAAGTAGATTTGAAAAAGCTTTGACAACCCTATTCTTGGATAGAATGACTCACATAAAAATATCAGTTCTGCATAGGTTAATTTGTAAATTTACACAAGCACACTAAAATATCAACAACCTTCTTTCACAGTTAGACAAGGTGATATTAAAATTAAATAGGCAAAGGGTTGCCACCTGAGAGCCTCCTTGTTGCTCAAATGTGGCCTCTCTCTAAGCCAAACTCAGCATATGATTGCATTACCTTCCCCCCAACGTGGGACATGACTCCCGGGGATGAGCCTCCCTGGCAACGAGGGATTAATACCAAGTGCCAACTGGCAACACAACTGGAAACCTTGAATAAAAGGGGGAAAAGGGAAAGACAAATGAGTTCAAGTGGCTAAGAGACTTCAAAGAGAGTCGGGAGGTCATCCCAGAGGTAACTCTTACGTACACCTCAGTAGGAGCTCATAGAACATCTAAGTGCCTATCACCCAATACAGAGGGGTTCCTGAGAGCTCCAGAGACACCCAGGTCCTATATAAGGGGGGATAGCCCCAGAGACTGATGCCTTATCAGTGGGTGCTATTTTGGAATCTGTGCTCCTGAGAGTGACAGAATTAGACTCAAATAAGTCCTCCCTGCACATGGTTCACCAGTCCCTTCTATTCAAACCTATATGTGATGCTGGAGTTTTTAGGTATACTTCCAGAGACTGGAGCCTCCCGCCTACCTATGTGCCAGGTGTGCATGAAATCTCGGTGGAGATGCAACTCCTACCCTACAGCTCAATGGACTCACCAAATCACCTGGCGAGGAGACAACGATGGGCAACGGCCATCCCAGGGAATGGAGAGGGACTGCATCTGCAGGCAGGATCATCCCACCCACCATATCCATGGGATATAAGCCCTCTCTCACTTGGAGGTGGAGTGGAGATCACCATCCCAGTCCCCTCAGGATTGGGGGAAGAACTATGGACTAGAGTGGACTTGATGGTATTCTCTTGTTCACATATGGTGATTCTAGCAATGCAAGAAATTATAACAATGAGGTGGAGCCAGTGGCCACTTGACACTTTTGGGGTAGGGAGGGGATGAGCAGATGAAATACAGGGGCTTCTTTGGGAGTTGGAGGTTGTCCTGAGTACCGTTGTGGCAACGGATGTAGGCCATTTTAAATCAGCACACACCACTCAGAACTGAGCGGGAGAGAGTGTGGTCTACAGTGTGAATTGTGATCTATGGTTGGTGGCAAGGCTCCAGGATGTGTAAGTTCATTGAGGGTGGTGGGCCACACTTGTGGGAGATGTTTGTGTGGGATGTGGTGGGAGGTGTGGGAGGTGGGCAACATGGGAATCCCAGTGGGTTCCGTGTAATATTTTGGGTAATCTAAGCACCTCTTAAAATATATGTGTATATATATATATAAATAACATTTTTGTAAGCAAATACACATATATGCATATATATTTATATATCATTTTGCAGATGTTTGTATGTATTGTGAGAATTTTGATTTTTACCCACAATAAAAATAAATTAAAAAAAAAAAAAAATTAAATAGGCAGGAAAAAACACCAAAAAAGAAAAATGATGAGAGAATACAAGCCATGCCAGACAAGAAAATGTATAATAAAAGCTCTATAATTAAAACAGTGTGATACTGACACACAGAATGCCCAGAAATAAACCTAATTTCAGATGGAAATTTAGTAAATGACAAAGGTGAGATTCTCAAATTATTGGGCTATAATAAATAGTGCTGGGACAACTGGGTAGCCATTTGGAAAAAAGATAGAAGCAGATCCAAATCTAATGCTATGCATAAGAAAAAATTCCAAATAGATTAAAGATCTAAATGTAAAAAGTGAAATCATATAAGTACTAAAAGAAAACATGGACCAAAAAAATGCAAAAAGAAAACATGGACGAATTCCTCTTTAACTTTGGTGCAGGGAAAGGCTTTCCAACTATAACTCAAAATGCAGAGATAACATTGATAAATTTGACTATGTAAAAAATTTTAATTGTATGGGAAAACATATACTGATATATAATGAATTCTTAAAAGTTGAAGGACACAGAACCAAAAAATCCAATAGAAAAATAGGCAAAAGATATGAACAATCTACCCTAAAATATATGTGAATAAAATATTACAATTCACTCATAAAAATGCAAATTAAAACATTTCTCAATTATTAGATTGGTGAAAATTGAAAAGTATGACAACACTTTCTGTTGTCAAGGCTATGGGTAAACAGGCATTCTCATATATTGCTGTGAGAATAAAAACTATTAGAAACATTAGGGACAGAACCCAGCAATCATACTTTTAGGAATTTATTCTGAAGATATAGTGCCAATGATACAAAAACATATATGCATAGGGTTATCCATTGCAGCACCTTTGAAAATTCCAAAATACTGTAAACAGTCTAAATGCCATACCTAGAAAAGTGGTTGAATAAACAATGGATAAACAATGGTTACATTCCCACAACAGAGTACTATGCAGATGCAAAGATGTAAAGAATAAAATGCTGTAAAGAAAAAAGAATGAAAAAGATCTCAATGAAGTGAACTGAAGTGACTTCTAGGATCTATTAAATAAACAAAGTTAAAAAGACTACAATATGCTACCTTTCATGTAATAAAGATGAGTCATTGATAAAAGAAAATACAGACATATCTGCCCATTTGTGCAAAAGAAAGGAGGATAAATCAGCAATTAATGAGATTGGTTATCCACCACAGGGCATAGGTGTTATGTGGAAAGCAATACCTTTGACATTTTTATATATCTCTGACTCTAAGAATCATGTTGACATTACAAATCAACCCCTGCAACAAATAATTTAAATCCCTTAGAATGTTAGAAAAACCCAAAATGGTATATAAATAATAAACGACTATAAGTATATTACAAAACCACACTGAAGGTATGAGAAGGGGGAAAAAAAAAAAAACAACAAAACTACCCTAAGTGACTTTAGAAAACAGTATTTTAATTGTACACTGTAAGTTAAAGACAAAAAGACCTATACACAGATAATGTACCTAAAGAGTAAGTTTGTTTCTTCCAGGGATATGAGGAAGCAATTTTTTTTTTTTTTTTAAAGATTTTATTTATTTATTCATTTATCCCTCCCTCGCTGCTTGTGCTCGCTGGGTCAGCTAACCACGCCGCGTGGGCGGGCTTGCCTTCACCAGGAGGCCCCGGGAACCGAACCCGGGGCCTCCCATATGGTAAACGGGAGCCCTACTGATTGAGCCACAGCCGCTTCCCTGAGGAAGCAATTTTGAACTAATTTATGTGGATAGTATGTTTGAACAAATAAGTAAATACATTATGAACAATATGAACCAAGTCTCTCACTTTCAGAGAAAAAGATTAAAAAGAAGGAAAGATAAAAGGCTAGAATGAACCCTATGGGGCTGAACTGGAAATGGAGGTATCAGTATAAAACTCATTGTTTTTTTAATATACATATTCTTGGATATATACAGATGTGTGTGTATGTGTGTGTAAATAAACTCTCCAGCTCCATTATGAAGGTCTAGAAGCAAGACATCCCAATAACAATAAGCACATTTAGCACCTAGATCTTGGTTTCTAAATACCATTCCAATAAAAGTAACCTTAGAGAAATGACTGATGCCAGGACTGTGGCAGGAAAAATACAAGATTAGCTAGGAATATCTTGCAGTGCCAAAAGTCAAGGAAATGCCTACAAAATGGAGGCATGTCAAATATTGATTAATAAATTAATTAACAAGAGTAATGGATTATAACCCACAGAATAAAATGCTCACAAGCCCACAGCAATAAAAATAAATAATTGAATAAATAGGTCAATGAGGGATAAGGGACAGCACTTCCTTACAGTAGAACACCAATTAATAAATGTAGAAGTAAAAACAGAAACAAAGATCCAAGGTGGTAGAGTAGGGAATGGCAGGCTGCACACTTTCTCTAGGAACTGTAGGAAGGTAGGCAGGTTAACCAGGCATAAGGGAAGCTGGAGTGTCACAGGAGCAACAGGAAAGGGTGGCTGGAGAGGGTGGGTTCCTAGCTGGGCACTGGGGAAAAGGGGAGCCACCCAACCGGCCCCAGAGAAGAAGGGAGCATACCAGCTGGCCCAGGAGGAGAGGAAAACTGCCTACTTGGCCCAGGGGGAGGAGGAGCCACACAGCCAGCTTGGGGATTAGGAAAGCCATGAAGCCAGCTCCGGGGTAGGGAGAGCTGTTGAGGAGCAATCCCACAGGTGGGCCTGCCTGTGCCCAGTCTGCTTAGGGTAGAGGACCTCTTCTCAGAATGTAGCCACAGATAGTGTTATAACACTCAACTAGCATCCACTCTAACAACTACTATAACTTCAAAGTATGGATGAGCGTAAGCAATCTACTTACTATGTTGCTGTAATAAATCTTAGCTATGTATACACAACTATATGCTGAATTCCATGAATCATTCTAGCAAATCTCCAAAACTGGGGTGGTCTCAGAGATCCAACACAAACAGAAACTCATCAAACATGTTTACATCCACGAGTTCATAATGATATTAAAAATATAAAAACCTAATAGTTTAGCACTTGAGGGTGCTTATGAACTCATTATTTTGAAAACTAGTAAACAAAGGGAAAGAGTCAAGCATTGATATTACTTTTATTTAATAAAAATGGATAACCAATTTGGGTAACCAAATGTAAATGAAAGTAATTTCTCTTTTTATAACTATTTAGGCTAATAAATGAAAAAGGAATTGTTAAATTATACTTTCCCCAGGTTGCAACCCCAAGTGAATGAACTAAACTATGCATTTAGTATTAACAACTGCTAACATTTATAAAGGAGAGACAGAATCAGACCCTCTGGGCCTTCTCAAATAAAAAAAAATACATATTACATACTACACATTACCTATGAAGCAAGTCTTGTAAAAAAAAATTCTAATCAAGCCTCTCTAGATTCAGCCACCACTTAAAATTTACAGGAAATAGGACGACAAAGGAACATGTTTAACTACACCACAAGAATATAACCAGCAAACTCTAAACCATGGTATTTGTCTACCAGGAGACATTTGACGACATCTGGAGACATTTTGGTTGTCACACACTGAAAGGCTGCTATTGGCAACTACTGGGTAGAGACCAGGGATACCGCTAAAACATCCTACACTGCACAGGATAAACCCCAAAACAAAGAATTATCTGCCTTTAAATGTCAACAGTGCTGAGGTTAAGAAACCCTGATCTAGACTATGGAAATCCTATAGGACAAATATCTCAGTTTCTTCAACAAATAAATTTCAAGGGAAAAGAATAAAGGAGAAATCTATAGATAAGATTAAAAAGAGGTTAAAGAGACTTATCTGCCAAATATGACAGAAGAGTTGGTTTTGGATGAACACCCCACCCACACCCCGAAAACAAAAGGCTAGATAAAATATTTACAAAACAACTTTGGAAGGCATTGGAAATATACCAATAAGCTGTCCTTGAGCATATAAAATTCTTTAGAGAAGGAAAACGTTCTAGACAAGCTCTAAATTGGCATAGTTTTCCCGAGAGCACTTCCCAATTCTATGCACAAGACATAAAGTACAAGCAGAAAATTCCAGTCTTACTGGCCTGAGAAGAATAAGATTGAAATCCAAGGCAGACAAGCAAACACCTGAGGGATAAGTCCTAGAACAACAAAGGAGTTCAAAATATGAAAATTTCTCTCAAATTTTTGACTATTAATCTAAACAGATATAGGTAGAGTCTCAAAGAAACCTAACTAAAAACAGAAGTTCGGAAGCTAAAGTTGGGAAATATTTCAGCAACCACCCAGTGATGGGGAGACAAAGTTGAAAATGTAATGAGAGACACAACAAAGCAGGGAACAGAGGTTCCCGGTGCCTCCTAAAGAAAAAAAAAACGAACAAGGCAGCCAGCTGACGCAATGGCAAGTACAGCAAGCTAACAGGGTGAGCTGACACAGCAAGCTGATTCAACAAGATGTACAACAAGAGACACAAGAAGGAAAAACATTTGCGAATATTCTCGCTGTCCTGATTTTGTGATAATCAGGGTAGGCTAAACATTCACTATATTAGAAACCATGCTTGTGTCCCCAGACCTAGTTTTTCTCCTGGTTTTTAGAATGCTGGTGATAAACTAAGCCTGATTTATTATATAACCATCCTGTATGGGAAAAGACTGTAACGCTAGGTATCTTTGGTCAACCTTAAGCGATATATAGCAGGAGGACGGATGTGGCTCAAATGGTTGGGCATCTGTCTCCCATACGGAGGGACCTGGGTTCAATTCCCGGGACCTCCCAGTAAAAACCACAAAAAAAGAAAAATATAGAAGGCGCATGGGCCACCAGGCCCCGTGTGCAGGTGTGCTGTCAGGCCCCGCAAGCCACACAGCAAGATGATGACATAACAGGAGAGTGACCCAAGGGAGAGCCAAACCAAGACATGCTGAAAAACCAGGAAATGAGGTGGCGCAGGTGGTAGGACGCCTCTCTCCCACATCAGAGGTTCCGAGGATCGAATCCCAGTGAAGACAGGAGGAGAAGGATGAGAAGAGAGGGCAGGAAATGAACACAGAGAGTCGCCCAGCGAATGGACACAAAAATGGGGTGGAGGGGGTGGGGGGTGTAAAAATGGATAAAAGTAAATAAATAAATAAATCCTTAAAAAAATGTATAGGGGAGAGTAAGATATAACTACAGTTAGTAGTAATACTTTGAAGATGTTCTTTCATAATTTGTTAACAAATGTTTCACAACAATGAAAAGTATTTGTGGTAGGGTGATGTGTGGGAGCGTTATATGATGCTATGCATGTTTGTTTTTTAAGTTCACAATGTTTACTGAACACTTATAGTTTATGTATGTTCATGTATGAATGATACACTTCAATAAATTAAAAAAAAAAATAAGAAGGAAAAACATGAGACACACAACAAAGCAGGGAATGGAGGTGGCTCAGGCGATTAGGCACCTCCCTCCCACACTGGTGGTCCTGGGTTCGGTTCCCAGTGCCTCCTAAAGACACAGCACACAGCAAGTGCAAACAATGAGGGGTTGGGGAGAAATAAATTTAAAAAATAAATATTAAAAAAAAAAAAGAAAGAAAGAAAGTAGACTAGAGGTTACCAGGGAATAGAAGAGGGGGAAATGAGAATTTTTTTTAAAAGATGAAATGAAATAACAATTTGAGCCCCTATGCCATAGAGAATTAAAGAAAAGAGTGAGGAAAAAATTAGGAACTCATCATATTTGGGTTAGTTTTCAGTCACATTAGTTAAGAAATATGCAATTTAGTAGAATGACTTGAAATAATTTTAATTTTCACCTCAAACATAATTATTGTTAGCTAATATGTATACATATATGCATATATTAATTAATGTTTATATTAGTCATAATGAATTTTTAAAAATCTTTTAAAAATTAAAAATCATCTCATAATGTCCAATAAATGTTAATTTCCTTAAAAAAAAAAAAAAAAGAATTACAAGTAGAAAATTCATTTTTGCAAAGGTTGACTCAACAATGGTTCAAATCATTCTTGAAAAAGTCATGACTTCTATATTCCTGTAGAGTGGCATTATTTGGTTGAGGCTTTTCCTTAAGTGATGCACTTATGAATTGTACAACTGTGTAATATTTTAGCATCCTTTAGAAACATACATGCTGTCTAACCATTTGTTAAAAAGTGTATACTATATTTGAAATTACATTTAGATTTGAACTTCCTCAAAAACACAGCAAAGAGAAATATGGAGAGAGAGAGAGAGAGAGAGAGAGAGAGAGAGAGAGAGAGAGAGAAAGGAAGGAAGGAAGGGGAAGAAAGAATTAGAAGAAGGGAAGGGAAAAAAGAAAAGGGAGGGAGGGAGAAAGCAAGCTGAAGTGGCTATCCTAATATTAGACAATACAGACTCTAACAAAAAATGTTTCTAGGGATAATTTTAAATTGTCAAAAGGATCAATCCATCAGAGGTTGTAACAGTTATAAACATATATTCCTCTAACAACAGAGCCCCAACATTTGTGAAGTAAAAACTAACAGAACTGAAAAGTGAGTGAGTAGGGGAGAGAGAGAAAAACTTAAGATACATAAACAACAAATAGCAAAATGAGAAGTCCTTCTTCTCAGTAATAACTTTAAATGTATTAAATCTCAAATTAAAAGTAGATTTTGGCAGAAAGTATTGGGGAAAAAATATGATCTAACCATATACTGCCTAAAAGAAAATAATTTCTGACTGAAAGACTTTGAGGTTGAAAGCAAAAGGATGGAAAAAGATATACCATATAAACAGTAATTAAGAGAGAGTTAGAGTGACTACATTAATATCAGACAAAATAGACTTTAATAAAAATTGTTACGAGCTAAGGACATTATATAATAATAAAGAATCAATAAAGAGGGTATTAAAATTAAAAAAATATAGTGGAATTGTGGGAACATGGCGTCAGATTAGCCAGATAAGGCTCAGCTCTCATAAGAATGGAGAGGGAGCCAGGAGCTGCCCCAGGCAGCTTTGGGGGTCAGCGCACCAGGACAGTGCTTCACAGCTTCCAGAAGGGTGAGAGGCAGAGAAATGAAGAAGCCAAGCGGACAAACTGTGAGTTAGTAAACCTCCTGGCTGCCAGGAAGGGCTCCCCTCTCCCACCCCTCAGATATTCATCAGGGTTAGAACGCCTGGATCATTTCAGCTGACCGGAAGGGGAGCAGACGTCTTCCTCACTGCCAGCGGTTACAGGGGAGTTGGGGGGCTTTTCTTAAGTAAATTTGGCCAGCAGATCCGGTGTTGAATATTGGTTCTGGTCAGACAAAAAAAAAAAAAGGAAAACAGAGAAATGCATTTCCACAGAAAAGTGCTCCAACTAGCGCCATCTGCTTGCTGGTCTGAAAATTACATAGACAGGAACTGCTTTTAAGGAGCACTCTTTATTCCACCCCAGGGATAAAGTCTGTGCCCCATTAGTGAGTCCCTGGCACAATATTGGTAACTTAAGGTGGGCAATTTTAAAGACTTAGGCTAAGTTGAACCAAATATTAAAAAGCTGTGAAAAAATAACAGGCAAGAGAGAGAAACTGGCCCTAAGAGTATATTCACATATCAGATGCCTACACATCACCAAAAAATTACAAGCCATACTAGGAAACAGAAAGAAAGGCCCAGCCAAAGGAACAAACCAAATATCCTGAAGAGATTCAGGATTTAAAACAATTAATCACTGATAATCACACAACTCACCTAAATCATTTTATTTATTTATTTATTTATTTTTTTAAAAGATTTTATTTATTTATTCATTCATCCTCCCCTCGCTGCCTGCGCTCGCTGGGTCAGCCAACCACGCCGCGCGGGCGGGCTTGCCTTCACCAGGAGGCCCCGGGAACCGAACCCGGGGCCTCCCATATGGTAAACGGGAGCCCCACTGATTGAGCCACAGCCGCTTCCCACCTAAATCATTTTAAAGAATTGAAAGAAAGTATGATTAAAGAGATGAATAATATTAAGACAACACTGGGTAAGCATAAACAACAATTTGAAAGTCTGCAAAGAAGAGTAACTAACCTAATGGGAATGAAAGACATGATGGATGAGATTAAAAATACATTAGAGGCACATAAGAGCAGATGTGAACTGCTTGAAGACAGAGTTAGTGATTTTGAAGACAGAACATCTGAATTGGAAAAGAGAGGAGAACAGAAAGAGAAGAGAATGGAAAAAATGGAACAGGGTCTCAGGGAAATGAATGACAATGCAAAATGCAAAAATATATGCATTATCAGCATCCCAGAAGGAGAAGGAAATGGAAAAGAGGCAGAAAGAATATTTGAGGAAATAATGACTGAAAACTTCCCTGCCCTTACGAAAGACATAAATATCAATATCCAAGAAGGACAAGGCACCCCAAACAGAATAAACACAAACAGAACTACCTCGACATACCTATTATTCAAAATGACAAATATCAGAGATAAAGAGAAGATTTTGAAAGTAGCAAGAAAAAAGCCAAGCATCACACACAAGGGAAACACAATAAGATTAAGTGCTGATGTCTCATCAGAAACCATGGAGGAAAGAAGAAAGTAGTATGATATATTTAAGGTATTGAAAGAGAAAAACTGCCAGCCAAAAATTCTGTATCCAGCGAAGATGTCCTTTAAATGAAGGAGAGTTCAAAGTCTTCACACACAAACAAAAACTGATAGAATATGTCACCAAGAGAACAAATTTACAAGAGATACTAAAGGGAGTGCTAAAGCCTGAAAGGAAAAAAAAAAAAAGGTGACAGACTTGGAGAAGAGTGTAGAAATGAAGAATATCAGAAAGGGTAAAACAATAGACTATAGTACGATATGATAACTGTATTAGTCAGCCAAAGGGGTGCTAATGTGAAATACCAAAAATGGGTTGGTCTTTATAAAGGGTGTTTATTTGGGGTAGAAGTCCACAGATATCAGGCCATAAATCGTTAAGTTTCTTCTCTCACCAAAGTTCATTGCCATGTGTTGGAGCAAGACAGCTGCTGACGTTTGCCAGGGTTCAGGCTTCTTGTGCTCTTCTCTTCCTGTGTTTCTCTCCTGGCTTAGCTCTTCTGGTTCTTCCACAAGGTCAACTTTGGACTATCAGGTGAATGGCTCACTTCTCTTCTTCTGGGGCCTTTTCTCCAACATCAAAACTGCTTCTCAAAAACTTCTTCAACTCTATTCTTTGCCTTGCCTTTTATATTCGATTCCCCACCCACCAAGGGGTGGGGCTCAATGCCCTACTGATGTGGCCCAGTCAACGCCCTAATCATAACTCAATCACACCCAGATTAACAGATCAGTTTACAAGCATGATCCAATTATATTTTTGGAATTCATAATTACATCAAATTCCCCAAAGTTTACAACAACAGAAAGCCAAAAGTCAAAATGGATGAAGTAAGTAATGCTTTTACAGTTATAACATTGAATGCTATTAGCCTGAACTCCCCAATCAAAAGACACAGACTGAGAGAATGGATTAAAAAATGTGAGTCATCTATATGTTGTCTACAAGAGACTCACCTCAGATGTTAAGGACACAACCAAATTAAAAGTGAAGGGTTGGAAAAAGATATTCCATGCAAACAGTAACCAAAAAAGAGCTGGAGTAGCGATACTAATATCGGACAAAATAAGGGATGAAGAAGGTCATTATCTATTAATAAAAAGGGGCAATTCAACAAGAAGAAATAACTATTCTAAATATTTATGCACCTAACCTCAGTGCCCCAAGATACATGAGGCACACACTGGCAAAGCTGAAGGGAGAAATAGATGACTCTACAATAATAGTTGGAGACATCAATAAACCACTCTCAGTGTTGGATAGAATATCTAGACAGAGGATAAATAAACAGAGAACTTGAATAATATGATAATTGAACTAGACAGACATCTATGGAGCATAGCATGCCAAAACAGCAGGATATACATTCTTTTCAAGTGATCATGGAGCCTTCTCCAAAATAGACGATATGATGAGTCACAAGACAAGTCCCAATAAATTTAAAAAGATTGAAATTAAACAAAACACTTTCTTGGATCATAATGGAATGAAGCTGGAAATCAATAATGAAAAGCAGGGAAATGGATGTGGCTCAAGTGACTGAGCTCCAGTCTACCATATAGGAGGTCCAGGGTTCGATTCTCAGGGCCTCCTGGTGAAAGGCAAGCTGGCTCACACGGAGAGCTGGCCTGCACGGAATGCTGGCCCATGGAGGAGTGCTGGCCTGTGCAGGAGTCCTGGCTCATGCGGACAGCTGGTGCAGCAAGATGAGGCAACAAAAAGAGACACAGAGGAGAGGCAACAAGACACAGCAGATCAGGGAGCTGAGGTGGCACAAGAGACTGAGTGCCTTGTTCCCACTTGGAAGGTCCCAGGATCGGTTCCCGGTGTTGCCTAAAGAGAAGAGAAGCAGACACAGAACAATACACAGAGAGCAGACAGCAAGAGCAAAAACAAACGGGGGGGGGGGGGGAAGGGAATAAAACTGAAAAAAAAAAAAACAAAACTGAATAGCAAAAAGAAAAACTCATAAATATGTGGAGATTAAACAACACTTCTTAAACAATCAGTGAGTCAAAGAAGAAACTGCAAGAGAATTCAGCAAATACCTTGAGACGAATGAAAATGAGAACAGTACATATCAAAACCTATAGAACACTGCAAAGGCAGTACTGAGAGGGAAATTTGTAGCTCTCAATGCTTACATTAAAAAAGAAGAAAGAGCTAAAATCGAAGATGTAACTGCAGACCTGGTGGAACTAGATAAAGAAAACCAAACTAATCCCAAACCAAGCCGAAGGAAAGAAATAGTAAAGATCAGAGCAGAAATAAATGAAAAAAAAAAACAAAAAACAAAAAAAAACAATAGAGAGAATCAATAAAACCAAAAGTTGGTTCTTTGAGAAGATCAACAAAATCAACAAACCCTTAGCTAGACTGACAAAGAAAAAAATACAGAAGACACAAATAAAATCAGAATCAAGAGGGGGGACATTACCACTGACCTGTAGAAATAAGAGATCATAAGAGGATACTATGCACAATTATTTCTAAAAACTAGAAAATGTAGACGAGATGGACGAATTCCTGGAAACACATGAATCACCTACACTGACTTTAGAAGAAATAGAAGATCTCAACAAACCAATCACAAGTCAAGAGATTGAAACAGTCACCAAAAACCTCCCAAAGATGAAAAGCCTGGGACCAGATGGCTTCACAGGCAAATTCTACCAATCATTCAAAGATGAACTAATATCGATCTTGCTCAAGTTCCAAAAACCTGACCAGGAAAGAATGCTACCAAACTCATTCTATGAAGCCAACATCACCCTAATACCAAAACCAGATAAAGACACCACACACAAAAAAAGAAAATTACAGATCAGTATTTCTAGTGAATATACAAACAAAACCCCTCAACAAAATACTTGGGAAACAGAATCCAAAAGCGCATTAAAAGAATTATACACCATGACCAAGTGAGTTTTATCCCAGGTATGCAAGGGTGGTTCAACTCAAGAAAATCAATTAGTGTAATTAACCACATTGATAAATTGAAGAAGAAAAATCACAAGATCCTCTCAATTGATGCAGAAAAGGCATTTGACAAAATACAGCACCCTTTTTTGGTAAAAACATTCCGAAAGTAAGAATAGAAGGAAGCTTTCTCAATATGGCAAAGTGCGTATATGAAAAACTTCTAACTAGCATTGTACTCAATGGTAAAAGACAGAAAGCTTTCCCACTAAGATCAGGAACAAGACAAGGATGCCCGCTGTTGCCATTATTATTCAATATTGTGCTAGAAATTCTAGCAAGAGCAATCAGTCTAGTCAAAGAAATAAAAGCCACCCAAATAGGAAAGGAAGAAGTAAAACTTTCACTGTTCGCTGATGACATGATCCTATATCTAGAAAATCCTGAAAAATCCACAACAAAGCTATTAGAATTAATAAACAAGTTCAGCAAAGTGGTGGGCTACAAGGTTAGTATGCAAAAATCAATAGTGTTTCTATACACTACTGATGTGCAATCTGAGAAGGAAAGCAGAAAAAAAATTCCATTTATAATAGTGACTAAAATAATCAAATATTTAGGAATAAACTTATCCAAGGACATAAAAGATCTGTATTTAGAAAATTACAAAACAGTGTTAAAGAAACTGAAGAAGACTTAAATAAATGGAAGGACATTCCATTTCGTGGACTGGAAGACTAAATATCATTAAGATGTCAATTCTACCCAAACTTATTTACAGATTCACTGCAATCCCAATAAAAATCCCAACAGCCTTTTTTGCAGAAATCGAAAAGCCAATAATTAAATTTATTTGGAAGGGTAAGAGGCCCCAAAGAGCAAAAAATGTCTTAATAAAGAAGAACAAAGCTGGAGGACTCTCACTTCCTGACTTTAGCTACAGTGGTAAAAAACAGCATGGTACGGGCATAAGGACAGACAGATTGACTAACGGAACCAAATCGAGAACTCAGAAATGGACCCTCACATCTACAGTCAAGAGATGTTTGACAAGGCTGTTAAGCCTACCTAGCTGGGCCAGAACAGTCTATTCAGCAAATGGTGCTGGGAGAACTGGATAGCCATATCCAAAATAAAGACCCCTATCACACATCTTATACAAAAATTAACTCAAAATGGATCAAGGACTTAAACATAAAAACAACCACCATATAGGTCCAAGAAGAAAATGTAGGAAGACATCTTCATGATCTTGTGGTAGGTCATAGTTTCTTAAACCTTATGCCCAAAGCAAGAGCAACAAAAGAAAAAATAGATAAATGGGACCTCCTCAAAATTCAACACTTTTGCACCTCAAATGACTTTGTCAAAAGAGTGAAAAGGCAGCTGACTCAATGGGAGAAAGTATTTGGCAATCACATATCTGATAAGGGTTTAATATCCATGATATATAAGGGGATCATACAACTCAACAACAAAAAGACAAAATATCCTATTGAAAAATGGGTAAAAGACTTGAAAAGACAACCTGTCCAAAGAAGAAATACAAATGGCGGAGAAAAACATGAAAAAAATGTTCAACATCACTAGCGATTAGGGAATTGCAAATCAAAACTACAATGAGATATCATTTCACACCTATTAGACTAGTCACTATTAGAAAGTCAGAAAACTGTAAATGTTGGAGAGGATAGAGAGAGATAGGAATGCTTATTCACTGTTGGTGGGAATGTGGAATGGTACAGCCACTGTGAAGGATTGTTTTTTAATTCCTCAGGAAGCTGAATAGGGACTTGCCATGGGACCCAGCAATACCATTGCTAGGTATATACGCAGAAAAACTGAGAGCAGTGACACGAATAGACATGTGCACTGCAATGTTAATAATAGCATTATTCACAATAACCAAAAGTTGGAAACAACAGGTGTCCATCAACTGATGAATGGATAAACAAATTGTGGAGTATACACATGATGGAATATTATGCAGCGGTAAGGAAAAATGAAGTCGTGAAAAATATATGTTGGAGGAACATGGAGGACATTATGTTGAATGAAGCAAGCCAGACAGAAAAGGACAAAATACTGCATGATTGCCCTATTATGAACTAAATATATTATGTGGAATATAAATATATTATGTGAAATATGAATATGGGTAAAATTGCATATATAAGACCGTTTTTCTTAGAAGTTGAAAAAATGTAAGTTAATAGTACAAAATGTTAGTATCAGGGAAGCGGCTGTGGCTCAATTGGTTGGGCTCCCATTTACCATATGGAGGGCCCTGGGTTCGATTTCCAGGGCCTTCTGGTGAAGGCAAGCTGGCCCGAGTGGCGCAGTGGGCTGACAACCTGCGTGGCGCAGCAAGATGACGCAACAAAGGGAGACAAGCAGGTACAGAAACAGGGCAGAGCAAATGGACATAATGAGCACAAGCAGGAAGGGAGGGATAAATAAATAATTAAAAATAAAATCTAAAAAAAAAAAAAAAAAAAAGTTAGTATCAGACAAAAAAAACATACTAAGTGAAGGAGACCAGATACAGAGTACTACTTATTGTATGATTCCATTTATATAAAATGTAAATATAAATCAATTTATTAAGATGATAGGAGATTAGTGGTTATATAGATCCGAGGAAGGAATGCTAAGGAGTGTGGAGTCTTTCTTTTTGGAGTAATGAAATTGTTCTAAAATTTTTGAGATGATGAATGTACAACACTGTGATTATACTAAAAACCATTGATGATACACTTTGGATAAAATAGCCAGAAACAGCAGCTATGTACAGTGGGGAAAGCACAGAAAGATTGAAAGGTGAGGAATTTTTTTGTTTTTTGTTTATTATTAGTATTATTGAAATAATGAAAATGCTCTAATAATGATTAAAGAGATGAACGCACAACTATGTAATTATAGCAAATACCACTGATTATACACTTTGGATGAATTGTATGTTTATTAATATGTATCAATAAAATTGATTTGTTTAAAAAAAAACATATATATACATCTAACAACAGAGCAACTCAAGGTAAATGAAGCAAAATATGACAGAATTGAAGACAGTTCTTGAATAATAGTTGGAGACCACAATACATGACTTCTATAATGTACAGAACTATACAGAACACTGCAAGGAAACAGGTTTGAACAGTGTTGGGGAATGAATCATATCCCCACCAAAGGCATGCTCAGATATCAACCCCTGGTCCTGTGGATGAGAACCCATTTATAAATAGGACTTTTGAATAATTTATTAAGGTGTGCCTAAACTGAATGAAGGTGGGCCATAATCCAATATAGCTAGAGTCCTTATAAGAAAAGGAAATTGGACACAGAAGGAGTAGCTACAGAGAGCAGATCAGAAGCTGGAAGTCAATGGAACCAGAAGAGAAAAGAGAAAATATTATGTGCATTGTCACATGTCAGAAAAGGCAAGGAACCCTAAAGACTGATGATCAGTATGAAGATACCAACCCCCAGAAGAATCCAGCCTTCTAGCTTCTGAAACAATTAGACAAAAAAATTCCTGTTTTTAAGGAAATCCACTGTACATTTTTTCAGCAGTCAAGAAAATAAGGCAGTCTGATAAACCAAACAGATTAAACAGACATCTTTAGAACATTCCACTCAGCAACAGCAGAATACACAATATTTTCAAATGTACCTGGAACATTATACAGGATAGATCATATCTTAAACCACAAAATAAGTCTCAATAAATTTAAAATCAATGAAATCATACAAAGAATCCTCTCCAAAGAATCCTCTCTATCCACAATGGAATAAAACTGGATTCTTGGATACGGTTAAAATGAGGAATTTTGGGGTTATACATTTTTACCACATTACGAAGGTCAAAAAAATGGGAGGAGGGAATTGTGGGAAGATGGTAGGTAGACTAGGGAGCTACAGAACTCAGTCCTTCCAACAAGACAACTAAAACAGGAAGGAACTGTTTGAAACAACTATTTTGAAACTCCAGAGGCCAGAAAGCACTGTACAGTATCCAAAGAAGGAGAGGAAGAAGCTGATAAATTAGGGTAAAGACAGTAAATTGCCCCATCCCCACAGTAGCTACTGGTACCTCCACTCTTGTGGGAGGCTTCTGTAGGGTCAAGCCCCAGGTTAGCTCTATGGTAACAGAAAGGGACATAAAAATCCTCTTTCCCAAGAACAGAGGTAGGCACGGCCAATCAATGTTCATGAATTCTGATTAGCCAATCTGGATCACTGGGGGCCTGGCTCTGTGGACAGACATTGTTTCAACCCACCAGGACAAAGGTGTTGGCGGCAGCCATTGTTTCAACCATGGCAGCAGCGGTGAAGAATGAAGGACACTGTGCTACCTCAGAGCTGAAGGGGACAGTTAGCTGCAGGGCTGCATTTGCTGGGCAAGCCAGGAAAGCTCAGCCTCGGAGAGCCATCAGAGAAGATCTACACACCCTTTCTAATCCCCTCCCCAGGACACTTTGGAACCGGTTTTGTGCTCCCTTAGGTCACAAAACAAGTCACAATAAGATCAAATATACTGAAATCATACAATGTATATTCGCTGATCACAACAGAATAAAGCTAGAAATCAATAACAGAGGGAGAAATGGAAAATTCACAAATATGTGGAAAGTAATACATGCTTTAACAAACATTGGGTTAAAGAGGAAATTAGAAGCAAATTAGGAAACATTTTGAGGCAAAGGAAAATGAAAATATAGCATACCAAAATTTAAGGAATATAGCAACGGCAGTGGCCAAGGGAAAGATTTATAGCTATAAATGCTTTTTAAAAAGAAGGTTTCAAATCAGACACTTAACCTAAAAATTGGAAGAACTAGAAAAAAATAGCAAAATAATCCCAAAGTATGATTGTCTGAGGTTTTATGGACCCCAAAAAAGTATGTTCTTAGAGTTAATCCATTCCTGTGGGTGTGGAACTATTGTGGGTAGGATCTTTTGATCCGGTTACTTCAGTTAAGGCATGGCTCATGGTAAGTATTAATCCCTGAAACTGGATGAATACAGAGAGAGGTAAGGAGAAAGCCACAGAAGCAAAGACAAAGCCACAAAATAAAGAAGATGGAAGCAATAAAACCTGGAAGAGAAAGGAGCCAACAGCAGATGCTGCCATGTACCTTGCCATGTGACAGAGAAGTCTAGGATCACTAGCAGCCAGCCTTCATGAAGAAGGTATCATTTTGATGCCTTGATTTGGACGTTTTCATGGCCTCGGAACTGTAAGCCTGTAAGCTAATAAATCCCCATTGTAAAAATCACCCATTTCTGGTACTACTGCTTTTGGCAGTGTTAGCAAACTAAAACACAAAGTAAGCAGAAGGAAAGAAATAACAAAGATTAGAGTATAGATAAATGAAATACAAAACAAACAAAAAGAAATAAAACAGAGAATCAACAAAACCAAAACTTGGTTCTGTGAAAAGATCAATAAAATTGGCAAACCTTCTGATAGACTTGCAAAGAACAAAAGAGAGGATACAGATAACTAAAATCACAAATCAAAAGTAAGTTATTACTACCAATAACACTGAAATAAAAAGGACTATAAGAGAATACTATGAACAACTGAATACTGATAAATTAGATAACCTAAATGAAATGGACCAAGTTTTAGAAATACACAAACTACCTACATTGACTTAAGAAGAAAAAGATCTCAACAAACCGATTACTAATAAAGAGATCGAATCAGTCATCAAAAATCTCCCAAAAAAGAGAAGCCAAGGACCACATGGCTTCACGGGAATACTACCAATCATTCCAAGAAAACATAACTCCAATTCTACTCTAACTCCTCCAAAAAAGAGAATAGGCGGGAACACACCCTCTAATACATTCTACGAGACCAACATCACCCTCATACCCAAACCAGATAAAGATACCAAAAGAAAAGGAAACTATAATATTGCTTATGAATATAGATGCAAAAATCCTCAACAAAATACTAGTAAACTGAATCCAACAGCATATTAATATAATTAATATATATATTAATATATATATTAATTAATATAATACACCACATTAACAGAACTATAGTTCAGAGTACAATGATAAAAATGAGCTATCATCAACTGAAAAAATGTTCCATACCAATGCAGGATATTAATGATAGGGTGGTATACAGGAATCCTACATTTTATGCATGATTGTTTTGTAAGTGCACACCTTCTCTAATAAAGGGGAAAAAAAAGAAGAAAAATGGACCAAAGAAGAAATCATAAAAGGAAGCAGAAAATATTTTGAATTAAATGGAGATTAAAACACAATACCAGGGGAGCAGGTGTAGCTCAAGTGGTTGATGTATAAGGCCCGAGTTCGATCCCTGGTATCTCGTAAAAATAAAACAAGTGAAAAAGGCAACTCAGGGGAGCTGGTATAGCGTAATGGTTGAGCACCGGTTTCCCATATATGAGGTCCAGGGTTCAATCCCCAGTTCTGGTACCTCAAAAACAAACAAACAAATGAACAAAAAACCAAAAACAAACACACACACACAATTCCAAAACTTATGAGATGCAATGAATATAGTGCTCAGAAGGAAACTTGTAACTGCAAACACTTATTTTGAAAAAGAATAAAGGTTTTAAATAAAAAACCTAACCTTCCAAATTAAGAAATTAGAATAAGTGAAAATTAAATGCAAACAAAAAGAAAAATAATAAAAACTACATCAGCAAGAAACAAAATAGAATAGAGCAAATAAATAAAACCTAAAGTTGGGTCTTTGAAAAGATCAACAAAATCAACAAATTTTAAAATTAAGAGGCAAGAAAGTCAAAGATTGTAAAAATCAGGAATGAAAGAGAGATCACTACCAACCTTAGAGAAATTTTTTAAAAACAATACAAGGGAATACTATAAACAATTATATACCAAATAAATTAGACAGCCTATATAAAATGAACAAATTCCTGACAAGACACAATCAAACTGACTTATAATTAGTTAAGAGACTGAATAAGTATAAGAAAAAACTTTTCAAAAAAGAAAAGTTCAGGACCAGATGGCTTCACAGGTAAATTTTACCAAACATTCCAGGAAGAATTAACATCTATCCTACTGAAAGTCTTCAAAACAATTGAAGAGAAGGGAACACTACCTAATTCATTCTATGAGACCAACATCACCCTAAAAAAAAGACAGATAACAATATCACAATAAAACTACAACCAATATGTTCCTTATGAATATATATGCAAAAATCCTCAACAAATTACTAGCAAACTGAATTCAACAGCACATCAAAAGAATTCTACATCATGATCAAGTGAGAGTCATCCCAGGTATGCAAGGGTGGTTCAACATAAGAAAAAAGCAATTAATGTAACACACATTAACAGAACAAAGGAAAAAAACAACATGATCATCTCAATTGATACAAAAAAGGGATCTGGCAAAATACAGCACACCCATTCTTGATAAAAACACTAAGAAAATGGGGAGGTGGATGTGGCTCAAGCAGCTGGATGACCACTTACCACATGAGAGGTCCCGGGTTCGGTTTCCAGTACCTCCTAAAGAAGATGAGCAAGACAGTGAGCTGATGTGACAGGCTGGCGCGGGGAGCTAATGCAACAAGATGACACATGAGATGATGCAACGAAGAGACAACAAGGAAACACAATGAGAGACACAACCAGCCGGGAGCGGAGGTGGCTCAAGCAATTGGTCCCCTCCCTCCCACATGGGAGGTCCTGGATTCAGTTCCCAGTACCTCCTAAAAAGAAGACAAGCACACAACGAACAGAGAGCAGACAGCGAGCACAAACAATGGGGGGGGGGCGGGGGGGAGGGAGGGAGAAATAAATAAATAAAAATAAATCTTTAAAAAAAAAAAAAAACACTTAGAAAACTAGGAATAGAAGGCAACTTCCTCAACATGATAAACAGTATCTATGAAAAATCCACAGCCAACATCATATTCAATGGTGCAAGACTGACAGCTTTTCCTCTAAGACTGGGAACAAGACAGGGATGCCCACTGTCACTACTGTTATTCAATGCTGTACTCGAAGTTCTAGTTAGAGCAATTAACTAAGAGAAAGAAACAAAAGGCATCCAAATTGGAAAGGAAGAAGTAAAACTTACCCTATTTGCAAATGTCATGATACAGAAAATCCTGAAAAATCCACAAGAAAGCTACTGGACTAAAAACATGAATTTACCAAACTGGTGGGATACAAAATCAACATGTAGAAATCAGTAGTGTTTCTTAGTAATGAACAACCATAAGAAGAAATCAAGAATAAAATCCCATTTACAAAAGTAACTAAAAGAATCAATATCTAGGAATAAATCTACAGATGTAAAGGACTTGTACACAGAAAACTGTAAGACATTACTAAAAGTAACCAAAGGAGTAAATAAATAGAAAGACAAACCATGTTTATGAATTGAAAGCCTAAATATCGTTAATATTTCTATTCCCCTCAAAGTGATTTACAGATTCTACACAATCCCAAGCAAAATTGCAACAGCCTTCTTTACAGAAATTGAAAAGCCAATCATCAAATTTATATGTAAAGGTAAGGGGTCCCAAATAGCCAATCCATCTTGATAAAGAAGAATGAAATTAGGACTCATACTTCCTGACCTTAAAGCTTATTACAAAGCCACAGCAATCTAAACAGCATGGTACTGGCACAAGGACAGACATATATATCAATGGAATCCAACTGAGAGTTCAGAAATCAACCCTCACATTTATGGCCAACTGATTTTTGACAAGGATGTCAAGTTCACTCAATGGGTAAATAGCCTCATTCACAAATGGTAATGGGAAAACTGGATATTTATGTGCAAAACAATAAAGGTTGACCTCTACCACCATATACAAAAATCGACTCAAAATGCATCACAGCCCTAAATATAAGAGCCAGAGATGTAAAACTCCTAGACAAAAACTTAGTGAAACATCTTCAGGACCTTGTAATAGGCAATGGTTTCTTAGACTCTATCACCAAAGCACAAGCAACTAAGGAAAAATTAGATAAATGGGTATCATATTAAACTTAAAAACTTGCGCATCCAAGGACTTTACCATAAAAGTAAAAAGACAACCTTTCAATGGGAGAAAATATTTGGAAACCACATTTCAATATTCATAACATATAAAGAAATTCTACATCTCAACAATAAAAAGCCAAACAACCCACTTTAAAAATGGGCAAAAGATTTGAATAGTCGTAACTCGAAGGAAGATACACAGATGGCCAAAAAGCACATGTAAAGATACTCAACTTCACTAGCTATTAGGGAAATGCAAATCAAACCACAATGAGATATCATTTCACACCTACTAGAATGGCTATTATTAAAAAAAAAAAAAAAAATTACAAATGTTGGAGCTGATGCGGAGAAATAGGAACACATTCATTGCTGGTAGCAATGTAAAATGGAGCAACTGCTGTGGAAGACAGTTTGGCAGTTCCTGAGAAAGCTTAGTATAGCTTTCCATATGACCTGGAAATCCCACTTCTAGGTATGTACCCTAAAGAATTGAAAGCAGGGACTTAAATATTTGCACATTGATGTACATAGCAGCATTATTCACAACTGCCAAAAGATGGAAGCAACCCAAGTGTCCGTAAACCGATAAATGGATAAAATGTGATATATACATACAATGGAATATTATTCAGCTGTAAAAAGGAATGAAGTTTTTATTTGTGCAACAACATGGATCAAAGGACAAATATTGTATGAGCTCACCGATAAATAATTAGAAAACCAAAATCGTAGTTAAAATCTAGAATATAGGTTGCTAGGGGATGGGTTGGGAGGAGGAAATGAGTTTTTGCTTAAATCGTGCAGTTCTATTTAGGTTGATTGTAAAGTTTTGGTAATGAATGGTGGTGATAGTAATAACACAAAATTGTGAATGTAATTAAGAGCACTGAATTATATATGTGAATTCTGTTAACAGGGAAATTTTGAGTTGAAAATATGTTACTAAAATAAAAATTTTACAGAAACATAGGACTGTACAATACAATAAACCCCACTGTAAACAATGAACTATATTTAATAGTACAATTATGAAAATGTTCTTTTATGAATTGTAACAAATGTACTACACTAATGCAAATGTTAATATAAAAGTATATGGGAACTCTGTATTTTATATTTTATGCATGATTTTTCTCTAAGCCAACTTCTTTAATAAAAAAAAATATATATATATAAAAGAATTAACCAAACCTTCACAAGTTTTTCCAAAATACAATAGAGGAAATATTTCCTAACACATTCTATGAGGCAAGTATTACCTTGATAGCAAAACCAGACAAAAACATTACAGGAAATGAACACTAGACTGAGTATCACTTATAAATATAGTAGCAAAATTCTTCAACAAAATACTAGCAATCCAAATTCAGCAACATATTAAAAGGATTATACCCCATGACCAAGTGGAATTTATCCCAAGAAGATATTTTAACATTTGAAAGGAAATCAATGTAATATGCCATATCAATATAAAGGATAAAAATCATATGATCATCTCAATTGATGTAGAAAAAGAATTTGACAAAATCTAACACCTCTCCATGATTAAAAAATACTCAATAAACTTTAATTAGAAAAGAAATCCTTAACATGATAAAGGGTATCTATGAATAGTCCAAAGCTAACATCATACTTAATGGCAAAAGGCTGAAAACTGCTTGCCCTTAAGGTCAGAAACAAGACAAGGATGTCTGTTCTTGCCACTTCTATTCATCCTTGTACTAGATGTTCCAGTCAGGACAATTTAATAAGAAAAAGAAATAAAAGCCATACAGATTGGAAAGGAAGAAGTAAAATTAACTCTGTTCACAGAAAACATGGACTTATATGTTGAAATCCCTAAAGAATATACATCCTTCCCCCAAAAAACTATTAGAGCTAATAACCAAGTTCAGCAAAGGTGCAGGATACAAGATCAATATATGAAAATCAGTTGTATTCCTATATACTAGTAATAAAAATCTGAAAATAAAATTTAAAAACAATTCCATTTACAAGAGCAGCAAAAAGAATACTTAGGCATAAATTTATCAAAGGGAGAACAAGAGCTGTACACTGAAAATTACAGAATGTTGCTGAAAGAAATTAAAAAATATTCATGGATTGGAAAACGTACTATCATTAACATGACAATACTCACCAAAATCTATCTACAAATCCAATTCAAATCCTATTAAAGTTCCAAATGCCTTTTAGCAGAAATAAACAAACTAATCCTAAATTTATAACGAAATGCAAGGGACCCCAAACAGCCAAAACAATATGGAGGGAAAAAAAAAAAAAGAACAAAGTTGGGAAACATATTTTTCATTATTTCAAAAACTTAGTACAAAGCCAGAATAATCAAGATAGTATCGTACTGACATAAAAACAGATATATAAATCAATGGAATATAACTGAGAGAGCTACAGAAATAAACCCGTACATCTCTGGTCAAATGATTTTTTATAAGGGTGCCAAGAGAATTTAATAGGGCTAGAACAGTCTTTTCTATACTTGATACTGGGATATCTCCATAGACTAATGATTTTCCCCTTGAACAAAAGAGCAACAGGCACTCTGCTAAGCACTTAACATTTATTAACTCATTTAATCCTAAAAATAACCCTATGAGAGAGATGCTATTCTTATGCCTATTTTATATCTGGGAATACTGAGGAATGGAGAGGATAAGAAATTTGCTTAGCTAATAATTTGAAATCAGTGTGACTTCAACACGTCTGTTCCTTGAATTCTCACTTTAAAGTCCCCTTAAATTAACCCCTCCTCTATTGCTGCAGCCTCTTCATTCCTAATCCACCACACTCCTTCAACCCCTCCTCTACAGCTACTCCATTTCATTTTCCACCAGGCTCTGTTCTGAAATTCATCAAAAGCTGTCCAAAAGGAAAAGCAGTCTGGCCGAACAACCATTTTCCCACAAGATTAATCCAAACAGTATCTTCTCTGTCTCCCTACTTTAGCCCTCCCCCACAGACACACACATCCCCATCCCCATTTATCCTACCACATACCCCTCTAACTGTGAGTCTTATCCATCATGTTAGCCCCAAATGTCTTCCTGGTTTTCAAAGCAGTACAAATATACAGATCACCCAGAAATGAACTAAAATTTATTTTTCATGAAGGCTGCCGTCTTGAAGCCTCTTAAACAGAATGACTGCCATTCTCTAGAGGCTGCAAGAAGACACTTGGATTAAAAAAGGAAGTATGGAGAACAGAAGGGAAGACAGGGAGGGAGGGAGGGAGAAAGGAGGAGAGAAAGCAGGGAAATGGGGGTAAGGGTGGCAAGAAGGGGAATGGGAATAAAAGGACAAAATCTGACCACCTGTGGTAGGCATTTTACACATTACCTCATTTAATTTCCCAATAACTGCATTTGTTTTATAGACGTCTAAACTGGGATTCCACTGTCTAGTAACTAAAAAGTCAATGTCTCCTCCTATAGAGGATAGGCACATACATCTTATGTTAGCCTGGGCCTGACTCTGTCAGTAACTAAGTGTTTCCCTTGAATGAGTTCCTCATATTCTCAAAGCTCAAATTCCCTCTTCTCAAGTGAAGAGACTTAACAGGATGCTCTCTATAGTGCATATGTTACATAGAAGTTATTTAGAATGCATGAGAGAGCATTTTACTTCCTTGCTCCTAAAAAGCTATCATTTACACAATCAAAAAAATTAAAAAGTAAAACAAAGTTGAAAGTAAAATGTTCTGACTCCAGATCACAACAAATCAGCTGGGGGAGAAAAGCTTCCTATGCCATTACTAGATATGCTGAAGTGGTCAACTGGACTCAGCTTGCCATTCACTTCAACAGAATCTCTCTGGAGGATCAGCAAATATTCAGAAGCGCAGGTACCAGGATCCTTGACTTCACAAAGATAAAAAATTCCAACCCTTCTCACCCTTCTAGTATTTTGAACTTAAACAGGGCTGGAAGGCAAGCCTACTTAGTTACTACGTTTGATCAGCAAAGATTCAGTTAATGTTACATGGAACAATTAAATTTTCTAGTCAAAACTGGATTTTAACCACAATAAATGGATTTGAACAACTAACACTTATTTCAGAAACCAGCAAAGTAGGAAAAAGATAAAATTCTAACTTTAGCATGCAGTAACTTATGGCAATTTTTACAAACACACAAAAAACACACAATGTTCAGTATTACTGCTATATATATATATATATATATTTTTTTTTTTTTTTTTCTTTTGGTGCACCGTTCCTGAAAGTACTGCAATACCAGGTCGATGCATGGAGCGGACGGAGCAATCCCCTACTCCATCTCTTAATTCCAAAAATCCATTTAATATATTGCCCTCAGATAGAGAACGCATCAGATATCAAACTGATAAGAACAGACCTACACTTGACCTCAGCCAAAAGGCTGAGAAGCGATTTCTGCTATATTAAGGGAACTTCAGATATATGTAAATGTAAACCAAAAACTCGTCTCAGAAAATCTCTACATTTAAATAAAAAATATATTGTCAAAGCAGTGTACAAAAGTAAGCAAGGGCACTAAAAGGGAATACAATGACTTTTTCCTATTAGAAGTAACTGGATAGCTATGGCAGAATTTGCATGTCATCATAACCTGCTGAAAATCTACTTTAAAACATTCTTTCACATCATTGACATTATGCCTAGGATTTATTTCAAAACAATCTTGGGGGTAAGGATGCTAGGAGGGGGAACACAGAAGTAGAAACAAGATAGTTTATGATTCTATAACTGTTAAACCAATAGGTAGATGGGGATTCATAATCTTACTCTTTCGACTTTCATATGTTTGAAGTTTTTTCTATAAGAAAAGGTAAAAAAAAATTACTCTACACTCTTGATGAACAAATTTAATTACCATATCCTAAAAAGAAAGAAAGAATAGTACCTTCCAATCGCTGAATTTTTGCTTTCACAGAAATGACAGCTTCAAAGGGTGAAACTCTCAGCTCAAAACATGTTCCAGTCAAAGTTTCAATGAAGAGCTCCATGGTATCGTAGAAAGGAAGTTTGTAGTAAAATGGTCCCACGTTATCTTCATTGAAGAATGGAGGCTCTTTCTTGTTATCCATTACTTTGACTTTTCTAATTCCTCTGGAATATGTTGTAGGCAACAGTATTCCAGTTCTAGCCAAATCAGTTTTGAATACTGGTTATACATATCGTTGTTCATGTTTTGAGTTTTGTACCTAGAAAACAAGAATAAATTTTTTAACAAGTCTATTTGAAAGTTTCATTCTGCCATAAAGATTTTTTTAAACAACTCTCACTCCTATCAACCTTCCAGACCTCCCAGAATACCTATTAGTACATATATATATATATTTTTTTACCGGGAGGTCCCGGGGATGGAACCTGGGTCCCTCCATATGGGAGACGGACGCTCAACCATTTGAGCTACATCCATCCCCCAGTACTTATTTTTAATCCTGATTTTTTTTTACTTTTGTGTGGGAAACCGCTCTCCTGAGTATAATATGATTAAGGTATATTGTGGATACTATTCTGTATCTTACTAGCTCAGCATGGTTAATATTGGAAATAGGTATAATTTCTACTCACAAACATACAATGACTGTTAAATGAAGCAAACTCATAGTATGATAAACCACAAGTATATAATTAGGAGCATGGGAATAATCAAATTGATAAATTCCTATTAATTAGTGAAAACTTTAAGGGGTTCTTAAACTTGTACTAGAAGGACACATGACAGGAGAGGTGGCTTAACTTTATTAAGATAAATTCACATATCATGAAAGCTTTATTTTATGACATATAGTTCATATATCATATTGAGATATAATTGATATAAAATTCACATATCATAAAATTCATTCATTTAAAGTGTGCATTTCCATGGTTTTTAGTATATTTACAGAGCGGTACAACCATCATCGCAGTCAATTTCAGAACATTTTCATCACTCCAAAAAAGAACCCTTTGTACCTTTAGCCATCACCCCGAAAGGCCTCCACATCCTCCTAGCCCTAGGCAACCAGTAATCTACTTTCTGCCTCTATATATAATTTGCCAATTCTAGACATTTCATATAAAAAGAATCCTATAATATGTGGTCCATTGTGGCTGGCTTTTTTCTGTTAGATTCTAAGTATGTACTTCATTCATTTATGCTAAACAATAATCCTTTGTATAAACAGATCACATTGGGTTTCTCCAGTTGTCAGTGGATGGGCATTTAGACTGTTTCCACATTTTCTTCCACTTTTTGGCTATTATGAATAATGCAACAATAAATATCCGTGTACAAGTTTTTGGTGCACATTTGTTTTCCTTTCCCTTGGATACATACCTAGGAATGGGATGGGTTATGTGTTAACTATGTTTAGCAATTTGTGCAGCTAACAAATGGTTTTCCAAAGTTGCCATACCATTTTACATTCCCAACAGCAATGTGCAAGCGTTCCAACTTCTCCACATCCTATCTCTTGTTACTGTCTTTTTTATTATAGCCATCCTACTGAATGTGATGTATCTCATTCTGGTTTTGATTTGCATATCCCTAATGACTAATGATGTTGAACATCCAACTGTCTATCTTCTTTGGAGAAATAGCTATTCAAATCCTTTGCCCTTTATAAAATTTAGGATATCTGTACTTTTATTATTAATCATAAGAGTTCTTTATATATTCTGGATACAAGTACCTTATCAGATATGATTTACAAGTATTTTCTTTTGGTGTATGGGCTGTCTTCACTTTCTTGCTGGTGTCTTTTGTTTTTATTTTGTTTTGTTTTTTTATTTTATTTTGCCAGTGTCTTTTGAAGCTCAAAATTTTTAATTTTGTTGAAGTCCCATGAGTCTATTTTTTTGTTGTTGCTTGCGTTTTTGGCTATAGACATCTTTTCCTAATCTAAGGTCACAAAGATTTATTTCTATATTTTCTTCTAAGAGCTGTGTAATTTTAGCTCTTATATTTAGGCCTATGATCCATTCTGAGTTTATTTTTGAGTTTAGTGTGAGTTAGGGCCCCAACTTCATTCTTTTGCACATGGATATAGAGTTGACCCATTACACTTGTTGAAAGACTACTTTTTCCTGACTGAATTGCTTTGCACTGCTTGTCAAAACCAAATGACCACAAATACAAGGGTTTATTTCTGGGCTCTCAATTCTATTTCCTTGATCTATATGTCTATCCTATGTATCAGTCTTGATTACTATAGGTTTGTACTAAGCTTTGACATCAGAAAGTATAAGTCTTCCAAATGGTTCCTTTTTGTTTTGTTTTGTTTTTTTCAAGATGATTTTGGCTATACTTGGTCCCTTGAATTTCCATATGAATTTCAGGGCCAGTTTGTCAGTTTCTGCAAAAAAGTCAGTTGTGATTTTGATAGGTATTGTACAATCTGTTGATCAATTTGAGGAGTTTGTCATTTTAACAATATTAAATCTTTCAATTCGTGAACATGTGATGTCTTTTAATGAATATCTCCTTTAATTTCTTTCAACAATGTTTTGTAGTTTTCAGAGTATAAGTTTTGGACTTCTTTTGTTAAATTAATTCTAATTTTTTTTTTCTCTTTTAAATGGAATTGCTTTAATTTTGTTTTCAGATTAATTTAATGTTCAGAAATATAATTGATTTTTGTTATATTGATCTTGTATCCTGCAAGCTTGCTGAACTCATTTATTACTTCTATTAGTTGTGTGTCCGTGTGTTTGTGCATGTGTTTCATTAGGATACACAAGATCATGTCAGGTACAAAAAGATAGTTTTACTTCTTCATTTCCAATCTAGATGCCTTTTATTTTCCTTTTCTTGCCTAACTTCCCTGCCTAGCACCTCTAATACAAGGTTGAAAAGAAGAGGCGAGAGGCAGTATCTTTTGCCTTGTTCCTGATCTTAAGGGGAAAGCATTCAGTCTTTCACAAGATATGGTGTTAGCTGTAGGCTTTTCACAGATGCCCTTTATCAGGTTGAGGAAGTTCCCTTCTATTTCCATTTTATTAAGTTGTGGTGTTCTGTTTTGTTTTATTTTTTTTAATCATGAAGGGGTGTGGGATTTTGTCAAATGCTTTTTTGGCATTTATTGAGATGATCAGATGGTTTTCATCCTTTATTGTATTACAATGATCTATTACACTGATTACGTTGATCTACTACACTGAATGATTTCTGTCTGTGATTTATGTTAAATGATTTTACATTTTGAACCACCCTTGCATTCCTGGGAAAAGTCCAATATAAAAGTGGCATATAATCTTTAAAATACGTTGCTGGAGGACAACCAGCAAGATGGCGGCAGAGTAAAGAGCTTCTAGAGTCAGCTCGTGCTACAGGGCAATTAGTAATCACCCAGAGCTACCTAAAGCACCTGTTTGGGGGCTGCAGGAGACCAGAAGAGCATCCTGCAACATCCCTGAAAGAATGGAAGGTGGAGACTGCCCATCTGCAAAGCAGATTCATGGGTAGAGCTCTGGCAAGGAGGAAGCTGATGGGCCCTGCACCAGCCTCTCCAAGTAACTGCAGGAATATTCAGCGGGCACAGGCTGAACAGTCAGAAGTCTACCAGGGTAACTGTGGTCATTTTGGACCACGCGGCATAGGTTGCTGCTCACACCTGCAGCTCCATTCCCGCCCCAAGCAAGGGAAGAAGGGCTGTGAAGCTTCATCAGTTTCCCCAGGCAACTAGAGTTTAGGCCTGCACGACTTGGATTACTACACACAGTTGTGGTTCTGTTCCTACGCCTGGCAAAGGAGAAAGTTGAGAGAAGCTTCAACTGTCCCTTGGGCAATGTGGGCAGCTTGAGCCTCCACAGCTTACAGCACCAACTACGTCCGTGGGTCATACTACACATCCAGCATGGGAGAAAGGACAAGAAAGTCCTGAACTAAAGAAAAAAACTGCACCCAGAATAAATACATCTAGTAAGCCAGATGCCAAGACGCCAACAAAAAATTACAATCCACACCAAGAAACAGGAAGATATGGCCCAGTTAAAGGAACAAGATGAGCCTCCAGATGACATAAAGGGGTTGAGACAACTAATCACAGATGTTCAAACAAATCTCCTTAATAAATTCAATGAGATAGTTAAAGAGATTAAGGATATTAAGACATTGGATGAGCACAAAGAATTTGAAAGCATACATAGAAAAATAGCAGATCTTATGGGAATGAAAGGCACAATAAATGAAATAAAAAATACATTGAAATCATGTAATAGCAGATTTGAGGAGGCAGAAGAAAGGACTGGTAAGCTTGAAGAAATGGCCTTTGAAAATGAACACATAAAAGAACTGATGAAGAGAAGAATGGAAAGAATTGAACAAGGTCTCAGGGAACTAAATGACAGCAAGACACGTGCAAGCATATGTGTCATGGGTGTCCCAGAAGGAGAAAAGAGAAAAAGGGCAAAAGGAATATCTGAAGAAATAATGGTAGAAAATTTCCCAACCCTATTGAAGGACATGGATATCCATGTCCAAGAAGCACAACATACTCCTATCCAAAATGAATCTGAATAGACTACCTGAGACACATACTAATCAGAATGTCAAATTCCAAAGACAGAGAATTCTGAGAGCAGCAAGAGAAAAGCGATGCATAACACATAAGGGATACCCAATAAGATTAAGTGCCAATTTCTCATCAGAAACAACGGAGGCAAGAAGACAGTGGCATGATATATTTAAGATACTGCAAGAGAAAAACTTCCAGCCAAGAATTTTATATCCAGCAAGATTTTCTTTCAAAAATGAGGGTGAGTTTATAATATTTACAGATAAACAGAAACTGAGAGAGTCTGTAATCAAGAGACGGGCTATGCAGGAAATACTAACAGCTGTGCTACAGTCTGAAAAGAAAAGACAGGAAAGAGAGGCTTGGAAGAGAGTCTAGAAATGAAGATTATATCAGTAAAAGTAACTAAAAGTCTCAAAAGAGTGCTGAAAATAAAATATGACAAATAAAACTCAAAGTCAAAATGAGTGAAATAAGAACTGCCTTTACAGTAATAACATTGAATGTTAATGGATTAAACTCCCCAATCAAAAGACACAAACTGACAGAATGAATAAGAAAATATAAGCCACCTATATGTTGTCTGCAAGAGACTCACCTTAGACCCAAGGATAACAATAGACTGAAAGTGAAAGGCTGGAAAAAGATATTCCACACATTCAGTAACCGGAAAAAAAAAAAGCCGGAGTACCTATACTTATATTAGATGAAATTGACTTTAAAAGACACTAGTAAGAAAGAAAAAGAATTAAAAAAAAAAAAAAAGACACTAGAAATGTGCAATCTGAGGAGGAAGTCAGGAAAAAAAATTCCATTTACAATAGCAACTAAAAGAATCAAATATTTCAGAATAAAGTTAACCAATGATGTAAAGCACTTGTATTGAGAAAACTACAACTCACTGTTAAAAGAAGTAAAAAATGACCTAAATAATTGGAAGATCATTCCATGCTCACAGATTGGAAGACTAAATATCATTAAGTTGTCAATTCCACCAAAATTGATATACAGATTCAATGCTATCCCAATAAAAATTATACCAGCATTTTTTAAATAAATGGAAAACATGATTATCAAATTAATTGGAAGGGTAAAGGGTCCCGAATAGCCAGAAAGATCTTAAAAAGGAGAAATGAAGTTGGAGGACTCTCACTTCCTGAATTTAAATCATATTACCTTGCTACAGTGGTAAAAACAACATGGTACAGGCATAAAGACAGACACATAGACCAATGGAACCAAAATGATGGTTAAGAAACAGACCCTCACATCTATGGTCAAGTGATATTTGACAAGCCTGTTAAAACTCACCCATCCTGGACAAAACAGTCCATGCAACAAATGGTGCTGAGAGAACTTGATATCCATAGCCAAAAGAAGGAAAGAGGACCCCTATCTCACAAAATTTAACTCAAAATGGATAAAAAACCTAAATATAAAAGCAAGAACCATAAAGCTTTTAGAAGAAAATGTAGGAAAATATCTTCAAGACCTGGTGGTAGGTGGTGGATTCTTAAAGGAGATAAGAGGAGGACTGAGATGGACTAATGATGTTTAATGTATGTAAAAGTTTTACTTAACTTAACTTTATTGTAAAAGCATGGAAATGTAGAGAGTTGATGGTAACACATTATAGTGAGTAACAGTTGGTTATTAAATAGGATTGTGGCTATAAAGGGTAGTCTAGGGATATAAATGCCAATTGAAATAAAGCTAGAGAATACTCTAGGGACCGAATAACACAGTAAACCCAGGGGTGGATGAGAATTGTGATTGATGGTACAAATCCAAGAGTGTCCTTTGTGAGCTACAGCAGATGTACATCATTATTGCAGGGTGGTGGGAATGTGGAGAAGCATGGGAAAAATACAACTGCAATGACCTATGGACTGTGGTTAACAGTAATAATGTAATATTCATGCATCTAAGCCAAAGATGTACTGTGCTGATAATGGGGGAGTATGGAAAAAGTGTGCCAAATGTTTGCTATGGACCTGGTAATAGCCTGATGATATTATCTCATAATCTGTAACAAATGTTCTACCACAGAGAAGGGTGTTGTATCGGAATCTTGCACATGTGCATGATTGTTTCCTAAGTTTACAACTTCTGTCATAAAAATATATTAAAAAAAAAAAAATAGGGTAGGTTGGGGGAAAAATACACCAAATGTAAGATAAGGACTATACTTAGTAGTAAGATTTTGATGATATTCTTTCATCATTTGTAACAAATATCTCACAACAATGCTAGGTGTTGGTAGTTGGTTGATATATGGGACCCCTGTATGATGTTATACATGTTTGTTTTTCAAGTTTACAACTTTTATTATACACTTATTGTTTATGTATGTTCATATATAAATATAAAAAAAAAATAATAATAATAATAATAATAGGGTGGGTTGGGGGAAAATGCACCAAATGTAAGATACTTTGGTTGGTAGTATATTTTGAGGATGCTCTTTAATCATTAGTTTAAAATGTTTCACAACAATGCCGGGTATTATTGGTAGGGTGAGGCATGATGTCCCTGTATGATGTTATGTATGTTTGTTTTGTAAGTTCACAACTATTACTATATACTTATTGTTTATATGTGATATACTTCAATAAATTTTTAAAAAATGAAAAAAAAAATACGTTGCTGGATATGGTTTGCTAGTATTTTTTGAAGATTTTTGTGTCTGTATTCATGAGTAATTGGTGCATGGCTTCTTTTCTTTAGATGTATACAAATCTGGTTTTGGTATCTGGTTTTGGTATCAGTGTAAGACTGGTCCCATAGAATGAGTAGGGAAATGTCCTCTGATGTCAGTAACTTTGGATGTATTTTAGAAAGGGTAAAGCCTAAGAGTAGAAGAAGGATATGAGAAGTAACCCAGTTGACCACACTAGGGAAGTGCAAACGTCAAAAAGAAATATGGGTGATAAAGAAATGTTTTACTTTTTTTAAACCAGAAGATATCAGTGAAATCACTGTCATTTTCACAGCTATGTTTTTAAAGAAGCAATTCTTTCCAAAAGACTGTGGTTCAGCTAATAACCTACATCTCCATTCCATAGTTATGACATTCCATAGGCATCTGAAATGCAGACACTCTATAGGCACATTCAAACTAAACTCAGACATGTAAAACTAACCATCTTTCTCCACTAAAATTCCTTTTTGTCCTATAATCCCCATGTTGGTAAAGGGTACCACTGTTCATCCAGTCACTCAAGTCAGAAATCCATCAATCAGTTTAGATTTCTCCCCCATCTCGATATCTAGTAGTGACCAATCCTGACAACATTACTTCCTAATATTTCTATAAGCTATCACCTTCTCCATCCACATTGGATAGGACTTAGTTCAGGCCTTCATTACCCATCAGTTGACAATTTTGATAGTCTAGCTATGATCCCTTACTCCTGCCCTTAACTCTTCCAATCCATCCTCTATGACGCCAACAGTTACATTTTTAAAATGTAGAACTGATAATGTTATCACTTAGTTTAATACCCTAGAATGGTTTCCACTGTCTATTCAATAAAATTCATTCTCCTCAGAAAGGCTTCTGAGATCATGCATCTCACTTTCCATTCCCATTTTACTTTTTCATATATCTCACCCCATCTTGCAAACCTTTGGTATTCTATCCTCTGATTACCTGCACAGCAGCTTCCTGAACACATCAGCCTCTCTATCTTTGATCCTATTCTACCCACCATCATCCCCATCACTGACCACCTGACAAGCATCTCTCTTAAGATTCAGCTCAAATTTCAACTACTCCACAAAACCTTTTTATATTCACTCTCATTTGCACTCCTACCTACTCCATATACTGCACCCATAACAATCGATTTTAATTTTGACATGACTTTCTTCCTCTACTGAACTGTAAGCTACTTGAGGGACCATACTTGATTTACCTCTTTATCACCTAGCACAGTGTTCCCCATTTTGGTATTCACTGAAAGTTTGTTCAATGAAAGAATAAATAAATATTCATTATCTTAATTGGTCCTCCCTTAGAACAAATCTGTGATACAGGTATAGTATTATCCCTGCTTTAGAGATGAAGAAATATTTGGTTACATGTCAAAAATTTGCTGGAATGGTATGTTGGTTTCCCAACCAAGCTAAGTCCACCAAAGTTTATCCAACTCATAGCATGCATGTACACACAGGGATTTCTGCTATACTCTTAGTTTGCATAACACTAACAGGAAACATAACTATTTAATTAAGGAATCTGAAAGGCATTGTGCAGACTGCTAGTGGTATGTGCAGATAGCATCACATGTAGAAAGAAAACCTGCTGCTTGCAGCACAGTTGTTTGGAGTGTTGTTATACTATTAATCAAAATAATGAGTAATAAATACAGTAAGAATGCATATAAAATGCTGTATTAATAATATTGCTGATGTGGTAAAGACCATTACACTTAAATAAAAGCTAATTTAAAAGCTGTATTGGTCAAATTTTGTGACATATTCCCAAATATTTAATACTAAAATGCCTGAGGAAAATAACTTTGTATGAAGCTCTCTCACCCTAAGCCCCCCATTGTTTTTTTTTCCCCTTATTGAAATAACTGTTTTATAATATGATTTTGGATAGTATGTGGATTCTTAAGAACATACTGTCATGTTACATCAAATAAGAGGGTACTACAGAATTATCAGTGGGTGAACCCCTGCTTCCCCAAAGCTAACAGCACTCCAAAATTGCTCAAAGTAGCTCCAGCAAAAGAAGTCAGGAACACCAAAATGAACGTTACAGAAACAAAAGCATAGATGACCAGTGCCTGCCCAAGGAATTTAGAGACAGAGGATATAAGAAGCATTGCCTTTGTTTTCACCACCCTTCTCTTCCACTAGTGACTCTCTGAGAATAATAAACTAGCTGGTAGTGGGAAGACAGATAGTAAAGACAGATGGACTTGGAAGTCCTTCCTCTAGGATGAGAAAGCCATGAGAACTGATAAAATGACTATGGGCTAGAAGTAAATTAGCAAAAGTAGCTACAGCAGTAATTGCACTGCAGTATCTATCAAAAATTTGGACCCTAATCAATGGAGTAATTTCCAATATCCAAAAAGAACCAAATTTAAAACTGAAAATTTTGCCTCTATAAAAGTTATACTTCTCAGCAGAAATCACTGTAACAGAGGACTAAATGAGCTATGAAACCCTATTAAGTCAGACTGGAGGAGTAGAGGATGTACACTCAACAGGCCAAAGTGAGCCAATTACTAAAACCAGAGTCCACAGACAACTTCTAAAAGTGTTACGTAGTCATGCTTGGGTGAACATATTGCAGAATCCTGTGATTTTGGAAAATGAGGGGCAATGAAGACTCAAAGACAGATGGGAAATGATGCAAAAATAAGAAGAGCTAAAAAGAAGAATGGGGATTGCTGAATCATATGGCAGTTCTATAGCTAGCTTCCTGAGGAACCACCAGACTGTCCTCCACAATGGCTGTACCATTCTACATTGCCACCAGCAGTGGATAAGTATTCCCATTCCTCCACATCCTCTCCAACACTTGCAGTCTTCTGTTTTTTAAAAAGCTGTCGGTCTAATGGGGGTAAGATGATATTTCATTGTAGTTTTGATTTGCATTTCCTTATTAGCTAGTGATGTTGAGCATCTTTTCATGTGCTTTTTAGCCATTTGTATTTCTTCTTTGGAGAAGTGTCTATTCAAATCACTTGCCCATCTATTAAATGGGTTGTCTTTTTATTTTCAAGATGTAGGATTTCTTTATATATGCTGGATATTAGGCCCCTATCAGATACATGGTTACCAAATATTTTCTCCCATCAAGTAGGCTGCCTTTTCACTTTCTTGACAAACTCCTTTGAGCTGCAAAAGTTTTTAATTTTGAGGAGGTCCCATTTATCTATTTTTTCTTTCATTGCTCATGCTTTGGGTGTAAAGTTCATGAAACCATTTCCTAATACAAGATCTTGTAGATGCTTCCCTACGTTATCTTCCCATATCTTTATGATCTTGGGTCTTATATTTAGATCTTTATATATTCTGCCATAACTTACAAAATTGTATGGAAGAGAGTGTAAACTACAACGTAAACTATAACCCACACTTAGTGGCAATGCTCCAAAATGTGTTCATCAATTGTAACAAATGTACCACACTAATGAAGGATGTGGTTAATGTGGGAAAATGTGGTGGTGGGGGGGGCTAGGGAGCGGGGCATATGGGAATCCCCTATATTTTTAATGTAACATTTACGTAATCTAAATATCTTTTTTAAAAAATAAAAAGTATATATATATATATATATATATATATATATATATATATATATATATAAAGAAGAATGGGGTGAGGAAAGGAAAAGACATAAAGAAAAAAGCATTTCCAGAATCTTTATGAATAATTCAAAAAGCATCATTCATTCCCACTTACTAAAGTAATACGGCATCAAAAAAAACATGGCCATTTAAATTCCCAACACATATCTCTCATCTCTTCTGAAAAAATGTTCTAAAAAAAACACAACCACCAAAAGTGAAAGGGGAGTTAAAGATACATTAGGCTAACAATACAGCTGATTAAGTCAGTTGTAGTAACTCATAATTTGGTATATATCCTCTGCTCTAATGAAATTTAGCCACATGAGAGAAATTATCTTTTAAACTTTTTCCCCCAACATAAAGATATCCAGAATCTTGTGCAACAATTAAAAACGTTGATACAGATAACTTTCTACTGATGTGGGAAAATACGCTTAAATTTAAATGCCAAGCTACAAAATTACATAAATTACATAATATATGTCTTGCCTGAAGTCAAGTGTCAGGTGGGATTGGAAAAGACCAGAGTTAGCGCGCACTCAAAGCTTTCAATATACATATACTCGTGAAGACCAGTCACCTGCTCAGCCCGCGCTCCTCCAGGATGAACTCTGCCTCCCCAGCTTCACAGGTCTGAAGCTGCGGACAAATTCACCGTAGGCGGCTTGGAGATCAGCACCTGAAGGGGGACGAAAGGCGGAGAGCGCGGTCTCCCGGCAGCGGCGGGAGGCCGGTCGGCCCGGGCCGGCGCGGAGGAGGGCGCCGCCGCGGGCTGCCCTAAGCGGAGTGGCGCGCTCAGCGGCCCGCGGCCCCGGGCGCCCTCCGCATCCGGCCCGGCCCCAGAGGAGCCAGGAGGCTCGCCCGCTCGCCCGCCTTCACCGGCGCTCTCGTCCGCTAGACCGCTGGCCTGCAAGCTCACAGCGAGGCGCGGCCCCGCGAGCGACGCTGCGGTCGGGACCCGACGGGCAACGCTCCGGCGGTGCCCGCCCCTTTGTGACACCGCTTGCCAATCGCACGCCGGCACTCGCGCCGCGGTTCAATCAGAGAGGGTGAGGCGGGGCTTCGCCGCTCGACGCCGGCGGTTGCTCGGGAACCGGGGCCTCCCTCGGCGTTCGGCAGTGGATGTCGGTTGGGAGGTGCCCGGATGTTGACCTTTCATTACTAACCACAATGGACGCCTGACCCGGAGCAAGTCGCTCCAAGCGAGGTCCTGCCGGAGGTGCCTGCTGGGTCAGGGAAGGAGGGTCGAGGCGGCCGCCGCCCCCTCGCTGGCCTTTCCCGGCCCCGCCACGAATAAATTCCCCTGCAAGCGCTTCACCCCCAACGCACATTTCTGGCCCTTATTACCTCATCGGAAAAATGGGGTTACGATGCCTGCTTGAAGGGGGAAAGCAGACTTCTTTCCGGGTCCTCCATGTATTCCACAAGCACGCACATGGGCACCCCGAAATGTCAAATCGCAGTGTTGGGTAGGCCCAGGCACCCCTTTGCTCCAGCGTCCACGCTACCCAGCTCAGGCGCAAACAACTACTGGTTACAAGACGACACGGGCCAACCTGAAATGGGCCCCCACTGCTCTTGTTCAGTCCATTCTCCACATAAGTCGTTCCAAACCCAGTCCTTGCAGCAGTCCCAACCCCACTGATTTTTTCACTTGATGGATTACTCATCTGATCAATGAGCCTAATCTCTCCCACTGGCCCCAAATTCTTCCACACCTTTACTCATCCTCAAATTTTAACTCCCAGGAACCAGTCTATGGTGAACTCCAACACCTACTCACCCTGTCACTGTCCTTTGAAACAGACCAGTTTATCTCCCCAAGTCAACAAACCATGGAGAATACTCTGAGGTGTATGATAAGGCACTGGGCTTTGGTTCATCTTCACTCTATCTGGCCAGTGGTTTCTTCTTAAAACTCAAACTCGATGTGTGCTTAACGCTTAATGGACTGGAATCCCTTGAGGGGAGAGATAGGATCTTCATCATCTCTGTTTATCAGAGTTTAGAATAGTGCCAGTCATGGATTGAGTCCTACTGAATAAAAAATTCAGTTTTTCAACCCTGCCTCCCACTTCAGTCACAGGCAGATTGAAGAGCATGGATGGGCTCTGGAGTCAGGCAAAGAATTTAAGGCCTCAGGTTCCAAAGCTGGAAGCTCTGTGATCTTGGCCAATTCATACACGCTAGCATCATCATGGACCATTTTTCAAGTGCCATTGTACCATGGCCCCAGGCTAAGGTAACACACAACAGGAAACACAGGCTAGAATGGCAGTCAACCATACACACGGCTAACAGTGACTATATTACTACACAGGGCAGATAGAGATCATTTCCATCAGTGCCGAGTTCTGTTGGACAGCAGATACTCAGGAGGCTGACATTTCCATCCTCAGCTCTTCTTCCTATTATCTGGCTTCATTCTGCTTCCACAAGACAATGCAAAACTCCAAGGAATGGAAATGGATGCCACAGAGCAAATTGTTTCTGTGACAGGCCAAAGAGAAGATATATTAGGCTTTGCTGGCTATTCAGTCTCTGTTGCAATTACTTGACTCTGGCATTGTAGGGAGGGCAAAAGCAGCCATGGAAAATAGTAAATGAATGAGTGTGGTTATGTTAATGAAACTCAATTTACAAAAGCAGGCAATGGAGGGCCATAGATTTCTGACCCCTGACTTTTGAGGACATGCAGAGGCACCTGCAGAATTCATTGCCATGAGTGGACTTCTCCTCTCATACTGCTAAGCCTCATGAAGTGTCGTCCCTCATCTCTCTCTGCACGTGCCCATGCTCTGACCAACCTAGGGCTGCCACCCATGTAAAGAACTCAAGTCATCTGTCTGGCAACTCATTACCTTCATGATTCTGTCTACCACAGAAGTCTCTAGTAGGTTTCTTTTCTAACAAGCCCGAAATCCTACTGTAACCCTACCAAGGTTAAATCAAAACAAACCAACCATTGTGAAGCATTTATTTATTTTTTGTCTTGCAGTACTAAGTATGATTAAAACCAGTGCAGAAAAATACTGTTACAATGGGTAAGAAGTGGGTGAGCTGTTTCAGTATTTGCTTTTTGTAATCCAGTTAGGACAGTAAGTGTATTAGATGGCATTATTAACTCAAGGCTGTAGCCGAAGGGTGGTATGGCCACCCTGGATGCTCTACTGGCCTCCAAAGGCATTCAGGGGGTCATCAAATATGCTGGACAGCTTGTGCTCAGGCCTTTGTTCAGGTACTGCCTGAGCAGATCGGCTTTTTGGTTTGGTTGTCTTAGCCTGGATACCAGAGGAGAAGATATCATCTTTAATAAAAAAAGAAAGAAAAAAAAGTCACTTAATAAGTAAGAAACAGATGCCTGTAAGACACGGCTACACAGATGACTAAACACCCAAGGTTGGTTAACAGGGTGTAGTACCAAAAAAACTAAGATGGAATCAATTTACGATTCCATCATAAATTTATGATCACATACAAGTCCCGGGTTCTCTTTGATCACATTTGCTCAACTACAAAAGTGTGGTGGTGTTTTATTTGTTTGTTTTTTTGGGGGGTGGGGTGCATACACATGCACGTGTGCAGGAGAGGAGATGGGGAAGGATAACTGGCTGTCCAATCCAGCCATATGTGACCTTATGCTTATTTCTACATTATTTTCAAAGTGGAATTTAAAAGGAAAGGTAATAGAAATAAGCAAAGGGAAATAAATAAGATATAGGATTCAACCACTTTCAGAATAAATGCATCTATCTGAGCCATCTCAATGCTAAGAACATAAGTTTGGGAGTACATTCCATTTAATATTCAGGTTTAACGTTTCACTGACTCTAAAGCTCATCTTACTCTATTACCCAATAATGTTACTGCTAGGATCCTATACTACAGAGATATTAGCATGTGTACATAAAGATGTGAGCACACAGATGTTAAAGACCACCAGCATTATTTGTAATAATGAAAGCTTAGAAACAATCTAGCTGGCCATCAACAGGCTAATGGTTAAATACAAAGTAATACTATATAACCATTAAAACCAAGGAATTACATCTCTAGGTACTGGTATGGAAAGATATCTACAATATAATAATTGACTATAAGCAACTAGCAATACAAGTTATAGTATATTCTCAATTTGGAAAAAATGGATATATATGTATATTAACATCACTATGATCAAAAGAATACATGCCAAACTGTTTATAATGGTTACCTCTAGGGGTTGTTTTTCACTTTTTTCATTTTCTGAATTGCATTAATCTATTACAATAAGTATGTGTCACTTTTCTATAAGAAAAGATGAAGTCTCTTCTGCATCTTGTGTGCTGTGAAGCAGGTGGAGACAGAGCCGCCAGCTGGTGAGGGAAATATACTCTGTGCTGCCTTCACACTGCCCGCTTTCTCCTAGTCCACCCCAAGGTTTAAATCTGGGATACCAGAAGCAGCAGGAATTGTGTATTTGGCTTCAGGCCCGACTCTTATATACCCATACAATACATATCAGAAGTCCTACATTTAGGGTTAGTGGACATTTGTCTGGCCTATTAATAAAATAAATGTTATATCATGGAGGGAAATACTGAAAATATTCAGTGAAATGTCAACTTTGATGTATCACTCACTTTTCAGTATAGTCCTGCTCTCCTCCTGGACTGCTCCCCAACTCTCTGGACCACCGACACTCTCCAGCTAGAACCCCACTCCACCCCACCATGTCTCATCTAAGTCCTCCATCTTCCACCTACATTAGCACTGGGGTGGTTTCTGGTCCTCCTTTCAGAACATCAGAATTGTTTGGATTTGTCACAGATGGGTTGGGAGGGGGTGTACCAGGATAAAAGTTAAATTACACTTACAGGTCAAACTAGTATCAAACTGCATGATGTCCATCATACCAAAAAGTTGCTTTGCCAAAAACACTAGTCCATGTATTTATCCACCCACAACCTAACTTGAGGATTATATGTCAAACGAAAAGAAACCCACAGGGGAATGCTTTCCAGGAAAGGACCAGGTCAAAGGTGGCAGAGGAAATAAGCAATGATTGAATGGAAATGATTCCCTACCGCACATGCAGAAAACTGAACTTACCCATGTCATCGTCAAATATTGACTTGGCTTCCACTTTCTTTCTGGACTTTTCCTTTGGCTTTACAGTTAGGTCAGCAAAAATATCAATGTTATCAAATAAGTTGGATTCCAATGATCTTTCCTTCTCTTTTGAAGTTTTTTGTGGAGGTTTAATTGCTTCTGTAGCAAATATATCATCCTTGTTAAGCCAAAAGCAAGCAAAACAATTGTAAATGAAAAATATTTTTCATTAAATATACTTATTTTAACAAGTTGCTGAAATGCAAACTGCGGATTGTTCTGAGCATCTGATCTGAAAAAGCCGCTCACATTGCCTACCTCTGCCTGGAAGGCACTCCTCCAGATCTCTGCATCCTTCTAGTCCCAAGTCAAATGCCAGCTCAGCAGAGAGGCATTCCCTACTGGAAGCAGCACCTCCGCCCCTACTCGATCTCTTCTACCCACTGCCCTGGGCTATTTTCTTCATGGCACTTAACATTATTTGAAGACATCATCATTCTCTGTTGCCCTGTTAACATTTATATCCCCCACACTGAGAGCTCTGTGAGAAGAGAGCACTTGTCTTAGTTTGCCTCGTACCTCCAAGCACTCAGATGCACAATTAACACCTGCCAGGTATGCGACACCAAGGGTCTGACCACGTGTTTAACCTGCAGCTCCAAACAAGGCCTGTTCCCCAGAACCAGAGGTCAAACACTCAAGCTGGACCAATGCAGCTTTATATACGTCAAAGCACAGTGCAAGGAAGCTGATCACAGAAAAATTCTGATAAAAACTATTAAAATAGAGACCTCTATCATTTGTGACCCAAGAACTACCCCCAACATGAACCAAACAAAACAAAAAAACTTCTCAGCATATTTTGGTATTATTAAGAGCCTAATTACAGTTACTAAGAAGTAGATATCGGGCATGCACGAATCAAGCATAACATAATCTATGGCTCATATGAACCAAATAGGTATTTTCCTTAGCATGGAATCAAGCACAGTAACATATTTCTACGTCCTGTTACCTCAAAAATATCCTGTGTTTTTGCTATAGCTTCCTGCTGACTGTTGGATTTTGACTCATTCTTCTTGCCCCTCTGATCTGTAAAGAGATCATCTTCATCTTCCAGAAGAGGAAAGGGAACTGTTTTCTTTTCTGGTTTTGGTTTAACAGACTGAAAAAGATCGTCATCACTGCCTGTATCATCCAGAGCAGAAAAAATGGAGCTCTTTCCTTTACTTCCCCCTGGCTGATTGGGCAAAACCCCTGCAGTCTTCTCCTTGGCTTTGGTTTTGTACTGAGATCCAGTACTTTTGGAAAAGATATCCCCAGAACCGAAAAGGTCATCTTCAAGAGGCTGACCCAGAGATTTTGCAAAGGAACTTCTATCAACTTCAGGTATGGAATCACCTTCTGAAGTCAGAGCAGCAGCTTCCACAGCCTTCTCAGAGCTGCCTTCTCCACCAACTGCCCTGGGTTGTGTCTGATGGCCATCGAGTGAAAGGGCAACATCTCCTAATTGTGCAGTGGGTCCTCTGGGGACACTTATGTCCTCTGCCTCACTAGACTCCTGGGCAGCCAGCCGCCGAGCTGTGCGGGTCTGGGGTCTGCGCTTCCCTCTCACTTTGACTCGGTTCTGCAATGGCATAAAACCATACGCTGATCTGATGATAAAGGAAAAAAGCGTTGAACCTTATCTAAAATGCAGAAGAGGTTATTTCTTAAAGATTTCCAAAGAAAGATTTTAATAGCTACTAGTACTCCAAGACAAAATCGTCTTTAGGGTTGCATCTTTTTAGCATAGTTTCAGTCGTTTCATACAAAAGGCTTCATCAGCCACTGGAACCCCAGAAAGCAAACAATATGGGGCCTGTGTCCCACAGCCCCCCTTCTCCCTACTCTGTCTTGAATTTAAATTTGGCTATCTTTCAAAAGAAAGAATCGGGTAATTCTGGTACTAACCTTGTTTGGGGGCCTAGTCTAAAATCAGGCTCCAGGAGCAGGGAGATATAAGACAATAAAGAGAGAGAGATAATCCAAGGTGCTATTTTCTTCAACAAACACTGAATTCAAACATTAAATTTTTCACTTAAAAAATATGGCTTAGAAATCAGAACTGTTAGTGTTAACATCAAAACATCAGTTATTAGCAATAATGCAGTATTTATATTTTCCAAAATATTCAACCAAGGAGAGTTTTTGAAAAGGTACAACCTACTTTGGGCAAAGTAACTGTCTGCATATTTGAAAGAAATTTCACAAACCATCATAGGAAATAGCCAATTTAAACTTAACTCAAAAAAAAAGTTAAGGTAAAGAATCTAATAAAAAAGATGACAGAATGTTTTCTTTTGCACATGTTTTCCAGAGGGAAAACCAATTTGTAAACACTTGGAATAAAGGTATTTGCCAGGGTTATCCCAGGTCCTGTTCATCCTTAGAGATCAGCTAAGACTTTGAGGAGAAGGGAGATTTGATAGAAAAAAGAAATGTAAGACAAAAGCAAAGCCTCAAAGAGTTGACAGCTCATTGGGGAGACACAGTGGACATGGGGATGCAAGAGCAGATGGGGCTTGGTGTATGCAGGGAAAGGAGCTGGGGTGACCTGAGGTCAGGTATTTGCTGTGAGGCCACTGGTACTGAAGCTGGAAAAGCAGGTTGGCATGGGTTGAAAAGGGCTAATACCAAACCAAGCTGGAATGTTCTCCTCTAGGCAGTGAGGGGCCAGCCAAGAGATGACGCAATCCGCTGTGTGTTTAGAAGGCCCCTTGCAGAGAGATGCAGGAGAGCCTGGAGGTGCCAGACACCAGAAGCACAGAGGCCAGCTGTGACTGGTGGGACTCACTATGGCTACTGAGCAAAAAGTATAGGCAAGGGAAAAGTAGACAGGCAGAGGCGGAAGGAGAGAGTAGGCCAAAGGAAGAGGCACTTCCTTCAAATGGGGAGTCGGACTATCATGTGTAATGGATAAACCAGAACAGCTAAACAAAGAAATTATTCTCGTTAAAAAAAAAAAGATGGTTCGTCACCTTGTTTGCACTGTGTAAGGTGTCTGCCTGAGGTGGAAGATCAAAGCTCACACCGGCCTCACCATGCCCAGGATGAACGGGTACACCGTCCAGACTGTGAGTCCTTTCAGGTTCACATGCAGGAAAAGCTGACTCTGGCACAACAGACTTCGCTCCAGAGATCTGGGGAGTAGCCGAAGGTAGCAAGGCTGCTGGATTAATCGCTAAATTTGCCTGAGGAAAAAAAAAAATGAAACTTACTCTTATTTTTTCTTAAACTCAGGTGTCTACTATCATCATGTAACACGTCATGTGAGACTCGGTGCACATAATGTATAATACAAGAGGGAAAATAGAAACGTAGGAAAATTCCCTGATCTAGTCTCAGAATTAAGACAAGAGGGTCACACCACTGGGCCCACCACTGGAATCAAAGAAAGACGCGGAGACGCAGCACATGAGAAGCAACAAATAGTGGGTGGGGAAGAGATGAGAAAGTGCCTGGCAGCAGTTGACAAGAGTGAAAACCCAAAAAGTTTACAGATGCCACAAGGCAGGCAATGAAGACCCCACAAGTGTTATAATTACTTGTATTTTCCCGATCCGAGTGGATGGCTCTTTGGTTTTAAATGGAGCGGGACCTGATGAGTCCTGTGTGAAATTACATTCAGTTAAAAATCCACTGGAAAAACAGAAAAAAAAGTCTCTCTTGGATTATATTAGTCCCTTTAAATCAATAGGTGGTGGAACCAAGCGGGTCATTTTCTGTAGTTCTATTAACGGGAAAGGCATTCAAATCTCTCCTAGAGCCTCAAGACACATCCTGTATCCCTCCTCACCTGCCAGGTAGGTGGAAGGCAGCTAGATCTTCCATGGAGTAAAGGGAGACATAGATCGTGAAGATTCCTAAGAGTCACTGTTTATCAGAGCACCAAAACCTGACCAACCAACAGGCAGAATTGCCACGTTGGTAATTTATTACAGCAAATATCCACCCACAGCCAAATGCAACAGTTCTGGAAGCAAGAGAATCTTGGACTTGGGAAAAGCCACTGGAGAAACTGCTATCCAAATGCCTCATTTCATAGCTCCAGACACAGAGACCTCAGAGAGACATCCAGGAGCACCCAGCAAGTCAGATTCAGACCCACGTCTCCAGTCCAAGCCTGTGGACAAGCAGCACTCATCCAGGAGAAGACTGCTGAGGAGGGAAGTCTAACGCAATGATCCAGAAAGAAGTAACACTGAGGGGCAATTTCCATTTAGTTCTAATTTAATTCTACTCCAAGGTCACCCAGAGAGAGCAATGGGGGTTCTAGCCTGAAGAAGATAGTTCGCTCTATCCTAGGAATCAAATTTGGAGATCCTTCAAAACTGATAATGACAAGAATAAATTCATGAGAGTCTGGAGCATGGACTGAGGAAAGGTCGTCCCATAGCTGTCTGCTCCTTAATTAACAGAATTCCAAATGACTCTGGGTTTGCAAAATGGAATTTAATCTGTACTCAGATGCAAACAAACAAACAAGAGCTGAAAAGCCCTACAGAAATCAATTCTAACCTGAGGTGTTTCCAGTTTCCACACATTTTTTTCTTTGATACCTTGAGTAGCTTCAGGATGTTTCTGGTTCTTGAAGGAAGAAACAGAGTGGTCTTTTTTCACCACCCTCTTCTTTTCTGGTATCTTCAAAAAGAAGTGCCAAAAATCTGTCAAGTGTCTTAGAAATTAAGACAAAAACATAATGCAGAAAAGGAGCCTGACTTCTGAATTTTAAAGTTTCTTTCTCAAACTCAAAGGTAGCTAATTTGAAATGGCATTCTAAAGACACTTTCTCCAGAGTCCTCTCTATGATAAAAAGGAAACAAAGTACTAACAAAATCTACTGGGGCAAGAAAAAAAATGATACACACTCTGATCCAAAGCTGTGCACACACTAAAAAGGCAAACATATCTGAGTCACCATATGGTGTGCACTGGTCTTGTGAAAAGCAATTTTAAAATCAAACAAATCTGTTCTACACTAATCGAGCCTAGATTAGCCCTAATGTTTTAGATGTTGAAAAGCCAGGTAACTTAAATTGGGGAGCAATAAGAACCAAGAGTCATATCCCACCAGCACATTTGTCACTGTTCATTTACCAGTGAGCACCACAATTCTCTGTGGGTTTTCTCAAAATATGTAACTGGACATTCATTTCCTTTCCCAGAAGCCTTCCCACACCGGCCAGTATTGAAAACAAAAGGCTCGTACCAAAGGCTGGGACTTGGCAGAGCTGAAAAGATCATCGTCTTCCTCATCCCCAAACAGACTCCCAGTACTCGGCTGTAACAACTAGAAGGAACAGACAGAACTCAAATTCACTACACAACACAAAAGCAACAGAGCAAGAGAGCTAAGCAGTAGCTGAGCTGCTAAGACAACATCTACCACAGTATCCAAGTCATAATGTGGGGAGTGTTTGGAACTGACCCTGATTTTTTTGGTGCCAGAGAAGAGGTCAACATCTGGGTCATTGTCCTTTTGGAGTTTGTGACTGAAAAGGAGTTCTTCATCCTGAAAGACACCTGTGCTCTTGGATCGGACATCTGGATCAGAATTCTGGCAAAAACAGAAGGGCACTCGTGTTTGAACTTCTAAGACTTTATCTCAAGGGAAACAGACTTGTGAAAAAAGGGACACAATGAAGCCATCTGCTGAAGCTTTGCTGGCAACGGCCAAAGTCTCGACATAACCCAAGTGTCAATCGGAAGGATACTGGACTCCTCCACACAATGGAATAGAGTGGAGAATATATTTACAAATACAGGTAAATAAATCTGCAAAGATCATCTCAACCTTTTTGTAGTATCTGACTTATTTCCATAATGAGAACTATTTTGGGGGTAAAAACACGTTCTCTTCACCTTATTCCAAAGGGAGGAAGAGCTGTCAAGTGGCTTAATCCCAGAATTATGCATAGGGTGGTAGAGTGGGTATCCCCACCCTGCCGGCATCTCAATCCCAAAACGACTATACCCTGGCACAATTCTAACTGAGCAAGTCTTCCACAATACCCTTATTTCACTTCTATCCCACTCTCTTAAGGCTCCAAGTGAGTTCCTTTTGTTGTTGCTAGGATATCTGGCATTTAAATGTTACTATTGGAATTACTTGGTATGATATTATAATGCCCCAGGACTTGACATTCTGAAATCCATCCCTATTTCTTCTTGAGTATCAGAACCACAGATAAAGACAAACCGAAAAAACCCACCCTTACATAACATGTAACTTTCACAATAATTTACTATTATTATTACTACTACATAAAAGCCAGTTTAACATAGCAACTACGGTTGAAAGTTTCACAATCATGTAAAAATAAAGTACTACTGGAGAAAATATAGCAAACTGCTCATATTCACTGGGTATAGCTCTTATTAACATAATAGGGTTATGCTAGTAGGGTGATGAAAAAAATTCACGTACCTTTTCTAAGAAACCAACTTAGACTCTTTTTTGGGTTTGACACAGAAATGGGAATAGCCTGCACCTTTTTTTTTTTTAAAAAAAACTTCCTTATTGAGGTATCATTCTCATACCACAAAATTCACCCATTTAAAGTGTATAATTCAATGTCTAATATTTTCATGAAGTTGTACAAACATTACCACGATCTTATGCATGAGCAGTTATTTCCCATTTCCATCTACCTCCTTTCCTCCAGCCCCAGGCAACCACTATCTACCTTCTTTTTCTATAGATTTGCCTATAATGGACATTTCGTGTAAATGGAGTCATACATGAGATCATTTGTGACTGGTTTCTTTCACTTAGTATAAAGTTTTCAAGGTTCATCCATATTGTAGGTGTAGCAGAACTTCATACATTTTTATTGCCAAATGGTATTTCATTGTATGGATAAACAGTGATGGAAATGTGGATTGTTTCCACTTCGGGCTTATATTAATTCTAAAATGAACATTTGTGTACAGTGGTTTTTTTTGTTTGTTTGTTTTTTAAAGAATCACTGTTATAAGAACTTTAATTTATATTGCATTTTGCAGAAGTTTATGAATGATTTTTAAATAGCACCTCCTTACCCCATCACGATTCTCTGACAGTAAAGTAGGCAGAACGTACATCAACACCTTGAGCCATCAGCTGTTGCAAGAATTTCACAGACCGCCCAACCACATGTCAAAGAACTTGGCAGCTTTTCTATCTTGTTTTTAATAAAATGGTATATCCATTCTGATGGTAAATCTGTCCAGCCAAATCTCCACAACAACCTCTGCAAAATCAGTGATTAGCAAATTAGCTTTGGCACGGAGCTGTGCTTGCTTGCCCGTGACAGCCTGGAAGCCGGTTTTGATGCTAACAACAGAGCATCAAGAATGACAAGTTTTGCACTGTAAGAAACTAAGTCGAGTGTCCTTCTGGAGGATTGTGTCTGGAGATCGGCACATGGTGACAAGTGATGTAGTCCTTAATGCATCTTCTCAAGACATTTTCTGTTTCTGCTGGAATCTTCCTTTGGTTACAAGTTGGTTACTACTATCTATAGAAGCACTTGTACCTAATTCAGTGAGTAAGAATGCAAGGAGATGTTTAGGCTGGCTATGTCATAGTTTGTAGATAGCTGTAAAGTTGACAAAACAAGTTTTCTTGGTTCCTACTCAGATGACCTGTGGAGGTTTCATAACAAATTTCTGCTTCTCTCCAACAACCATATCTGGATCCTTTGCCCACATGATGTGGAACACTCGATCCAGTAACTCCTCACGTGTCGTCTCTTTCTGAGCATGCCCAAGCAGGGCCTGTCTGGTTACTGAAGGAGATACCATCATCTTTTTTGCTACCTTCATCTCCTTAAGTGTCATCTTTCTCTAGTATTTCATCTTCTTCTGGGAACTTTTTTCCCTTCTTTTTATTGCCAAGCATAATGCCAAGGTCATGTTCTGGTTCAGCCGATTCTTGAATATCACTTTCAACCTTAAGATCCTTTACAACTTCTTCAGCTTCACCAATATCAATTTTTTTTTTTTTTTTTTTAAATTTAAAAAACTCAAGTCATCTAGACATTAGAAGCATACTTTTTCCTACTGTCCTCTTCAGCTTCCACATCTTTGTTCTCAGTTAGCTCTTTTGTTTCTGCAGGCTGGGTCTCCTCTGTCTGGGCATCCCCCTTCCTCATCTAACATAAGGGGCTTCTTCTTGCTCATTCCCAGGCATGGCTGTGGCTCAAGTGGGCTTGGCACAGATGGGAAGATGGAAGGGTCAGCCATAGACCCCTTCTTCAGCATTGCCTCTCCCAGTACCTCTCCCACCACCACACTAGGCTCCTGCATCCTGGGTACAAGTTTTTGTGTGAACTTTCCATTTCTCTTGGTGGGTCCAGTGGTAACTCTATAATTTGAGTGGCTATATCATTTTTCATCCCTAACAGCAATAAACAAGGGTGCCAGTTTCCTCCACTTTCTCACCAACACTTAATATTATCTGACTTTCTGAATACAGCCATCACGGTGGGTATGAAGTGACTTTGAGTCACAATTTCCTGATGAACAATAATGTTGAGTATCTTTTCATGTGCTTATTGGCCATTTTTATATTTTCTTTGGAGAAATGTCTATTCAAGTCCTTTGCCCATTTTTTAATTGGGTTCCTTGTCTTTTATTAATGAGTGGTAAGAGTTCTTTATATAATCTGGATTGAAGCTTATCAAATACGTAATTTGCAAATACTTTCATTTTGTGACCTGTCTTTCCACTGTTTGATAGTATGCACTGATGTCAAAAGTTTTAAATTTTGATGAAGTCCAACTTGGCTAATGTTTTCTTTGTTGCCTGTACTCCTGATATCTTACCTAAGAATGTTGTGTGTAACCCACAGTCTGGGAGATTTACTTCTATGTTTTCTTCTGAAACTTGTAAAACTTTAGCTCTTACATTTAGGTTATGTTCCATTTTGAGTTAAGTTTTATATTTGGTTTGAGGTAAAGGTCTGTATTCTTTTGTATGTGGATATCTAATTTCCCCAGCACTATTTGTTCAAGAGACTCTTTTATTCTTATTGACTATTTTACCTCGGTCCCCTTTTCAATAACTAAGTGTGAGGATTTATTTTTTGGATTTTCAATTCTAGTACATTGATCTTAATGTCTATCATTATGCCAGTATCACAAAATTTTTATTAAAGTAGCTTCAGTAATAAGTTTTGAAAACAGGAAGTGAGCCTACCAACTTTATTCAAGAATGTTCTGGCTATTCTAGGTCCCCTGGTTTTCTATATAAATTTTAGGATCAGCTTGCCCATTTGTGCAAAAAGCCAGTTGGGATTTTGATAAGAGATTCCATGGAATCTGTACATCAATTTGGGGAGTATTGCCATCTAAACAATATGAAGTCTTCTGATCTATGAACACAGATGTCTTTCCACTTATTTAGGTCTTCCTTAATTTCTTTTAACTATGTTTTATGGTATGCAGTGTACAGATCTTGTACTTCTTCAAGTAATTTATTCTTTTGGATGCTACTGTAAATGGAACTGGTTTTAATTTCATTTTCAGATTGTTCATTGCTACTGTATAAAAATACAATTTATTTTTGCATACCAAAATTTTGCTGCAATTTTGCTCAACTTATTTCTTAGTTCTACTAGTTTTTTTGTATGTGGAATCCTTAGGACTTTCTATAAATAAGATCAAGTCATCTGCATATATAGTTTTACTTCTTCCTTTCTAATCATTCTTCTTCTTGCCTAACTGCCCTGCTAGATGTTCCAGCACAATGTTGAGCAGAAGTGAGAAAAGCAGACATCCTTGTCTTGTGCCCAATCTCAGGGAGAAAGCACTTGGTCTTTCACCATAAAGTATGTTTGCTGTGGACTATGATGCCCTTTACCAGGGTGAAGAAGTCCCATCCTATGTCTAATTTGAGATTTGTTTGGTTTTTTTAAGTCATAAAAAGGATGTTTAATTTTGTCAAATGCTTTTTGAACATCTAACATAAACGTGTGGTTTTTTATTCTGCTGATACACTGAAATATTTATTGATTTTTCTATGTTAAATTAACCTTGCATTTCTAGGCTAAATCCGTTAGTCACACTGCATAATCCTTTTTATCTTTATGCTGAATTGGGTTTGCCAGTATTTCATCGAGGACTGTTGCATTGATATAAAAGGATACTGACTGGTGTGAAGTTTTCTTGTGATGTATTTGCCTAGTTTTGATATTAGCGTAATACCAGCCTCCTAGAATTACTGTGGCCTATTTCTGTAAATAAAGTGTTACTGAAACACAGTCACACCCTTTCATGTTCACATATTCTACAGCTGTTTTCATGCTACCAATGGCAGAGCTGAGCACTTGCCAGCAGAGACCGCATGGCCTGCAAAGGCTAAAATACTAACTATCTGGCCTCCACATAAAAAGCTTGCTGAAGCCTAATAAACTTGAGACGTTCATCACCAACCTATATTTCTAAAAGTAAATACCAGAAACATTTAATTTACAGATCTAGCCCAACTTCCCTTTTCTTTTGCTTATACCCCATAACTGAATAAGGGGCAAAGGTTATCTAAGAGGCATAAGAAGGTCCTGAAGACCCAGGGAAGACAGGTGAAAATTCTAGTCCCTGAGCCAGCAAGGCTATTTGGGATAAGGATTTAGGCTTCCAAACATAAGTAACTAAAGAGAAGTAATCACACACTGTAGTCAAGGCTAAGATTTCTTAAGCAAATCATGACAGAACTGGAGCCACAAAACGAGATTCTTTTATCCTTTATTTGCTTTTTACTCACCTTTCCTACTTCTTTCTGTGGAGTCTGGATGCTGTTTTGATCTTCAATTTTATCATCTTCCTCATCAAACAAGCTAAGAACAGTTTTGGTTCTCTCCTTGGCTCCTTTATTATCCAACGGGGATGGTGAGGAAAACAAACCAGAATGCTGGACTGTTTCCTGAGCAGATCTAGTCAAAGGCCCTTTCTGAAAATGGAATTAATAAGGGAAAAGTAAGTAACACCCGGAAATATAAATCCTATCATGGGGACTCCAAGCACCTCAGAAACTCAGTACTGCACATTTGTACGTACAGGGCTCCCTAGCCAACCCTGCTCGCAGGTAACAAAGTCAATTCTGAATCGGCTGCTCCAACAGAGTCTCATACAGATAACCCACAGGCAAAAATGACCTTTCCAATCTGTTTCAGGTGAAGTCCTCCTTTCTGCAACCAAGTGATGATAGAAAAGTTATAACCCTGATCCATAGGGATGAAATAACTCCTAAGTCACAGAGAAAACACAAATGCCAATGATGGGGAGTTGGCAATATATTTCCTAATATTTAGTGTATACACAAATCCTGAGGGGAACACTCATCAGCAAAAGACAGACACTTAAATTTAATGATATGCAGTTAGGAGAAACTCTATAATAATCCTGAAATACAGCAATTATTCATTCTACAAGTACATTTCAGCTAAGTGCCATTGATTATGAAAAAGCACAATTATTTTATGTACCACCAAGAAAAAAAAAAATGGCTCCCAATTAAACTATGATATGCCATCGACTTTCAGAACCATATGAGTGTGAAAAAATATGCTTCTCAGGAAAAAAAAGTTATTAACAAAGGTCCTGCTGTGTGCAACATGGCATATATGCTATGAGTGGGCAAAAGAGGTCTGTCCCAATCCTCCTGGAGCTTAGACTCAGGAGACAGGACAACAAGCAAGGAGAGTCAAGGGCAGGGTGGGCTATGACTAGGGTAACACAGGTACTACAGGAAGGCAGGAGAGGGTGGACACCGTTCAAGACTGCAAAGAGCAGGCCACACAGAAGTTCAGCTAAAATGCTTATATCAAACAACAACAAAAACAATAACGGAAGCAAAAACAAACAAACTGCTTGTATTGCCACAGCCTCTAGGAGCTTCAACAGAAAAAGAAAAAGCAACATTCTTTATAACAGGCCTTAGGCAAGTGATTAAGCCTTAGTTGGACATGGAGTACACAATGAATAGAAAAGTTAGCAAGAAAGAGGAGGTATAAGGGACTGGAAAAAACTGTCGATCCCGGGTTCCTGGGTGCAGTGGCAGCAGCACTAACCACAGGCCTCTTGCCAGAGACAACAAGCAGTCCAGGACAAGAACGCCGATGGTTAGAAGAAACACAAGTTTCACTCTACTCTGAAATTCACAGCCAACACCAACTAAATGAAAAAAAAAAAAACAACAGTAAATTAAACCTCTTAAAACTGACAGTTTAATTCAAGTATGGGTGGGAACCAGAAGAGAACCAAGGGTAATGAGAAAAGAAAAAGGTGCGCCACCAGGGACACAAGCGGCCACATATACGCGCTGTGGTGGTTAAGTTCATGTGTCAACCTGGCCGGGTTTTGGCATCCAGTCGTTTGGTCAAGCAAGCGTTGGCCTGATTGTTACTGTGAGGACATTTCATGGATTTAAATCATGTCAGTTGACTGCATCTATGGCTGATGACCATCTACAATCAACTGAGGAGATTGCATTCAGCAATGAGTGCCATCTCATCCAATCAGTTGAAGGCTTTAAAAGGAAAAGTAATGATTTCAGAAGTCTGAAAAGAGAATTTCCATCTCTACTTCAGCCAGCCAGCTTCTCCTGAAGAAGTTATCAAAAACCTTCATCGGAGCTCCCAGCTTGTGACCTGCCCTATGGAAAATGGACCTGCCTGTCCCCACAGTTACATGAGACTATTCTTAGAAAAATCTCAGAATATTTACAGAGACCTCCTGTTGGGTCTGTCTCCCTAGAGCCCCGACTAGCACCCCCAGCAGAGGGAGAGAAAGGTCAAAGCAGTCCCACAGGCCTCCCTGCATGGTGGGAATGTACATTTTCTTCTTCATACACTTCAGTGGTTTTCAAAGTTTTCTACAAATGAATGTGCATTTTCAGTGGTGGAAAAATTTAAAGTTGGGGGTGGGGGGTTAAAACAAGATGTGAAAGGCAAACGTATTAGAGCATACAAGAAAAGGGCACCTGCTCTGATTCCTCAGCCACACCGGTTATCCCAAATCCTGGTGGTTTGATGGCACTCTCAACCTTCTTATTCACAGGTTTCACCCCAAAAAGTGCCTCTTTCTCCTCTTCGTCACTGAACAGCAAAGGTGTTGACTGAGGGACCGTCTCCTTTTCCTGGCAAAAGAAAAGGAAATGACATCCAAAAATACCAAGGCCACGGTCCTCTTTAGGGCGCTGGCGAAACGTTGTGAAGCAGTGACAGTGTCACAAAGAGGAGACAAAACAATCAATGCTGGCTAAGACCTGCAGAAAGGACACTGTGGTTTGTGCCATCATGAACCTTCTGCATCTATCAACCTCACTGGCGCTACCCTGGCACAGGTTCTGACCTCTACCATCCAGACAATTACTAGCTTCTTCTCTCAGCCTCCAGCCTCTTACATTCCAATTATACCCCTCAGACATGAACCAGAGCTGACTAGCTAAAAGTAAACGCCCACAAGACTTCACCCCCTCACCCCTTCCCCAGCTTGCACTGCTTGCATGAAGCAAACACTAAATGCGATAATCACCAGCTACCCTTCATTCCTCTCTAGTCTTAAATCTATTATAAACTTCCACATTCCCATGCCTTGTCCCTTAATTGTTGGTAGAAGCAAATAATTCCTTATCTTTCAACACCCAACTGTAAGGTCACCTGAGATGGTTTCCCTGTTCTCTTCAGGAAGTATCAGCTGCTTCATGCATAAGCATATTATTTCTATCTCTATCTGGCCCTTACCTTATTTTCTTCCTAACCAGAATTAATAGCTACCACACATCTGTTTTGTCCAATTGCCTAATAGGGCTATTCAGTAATTTCTACAGCCACTTATAGTGGTATATATCAAGTAGAAGCTAAACACGAGTTGGCCAATATCCTTTCTGGTCCTTATCTGGGAAACGGGGGTTTTCAGACTGGGATACTGAGGTTCACTACTAGAGTTAGCATCAACATCCCTGGGGCAATCGACTTATCATCAAGTTCTTGAGGAAAAAAACTAACTCCAACATACTAACTAGAATAGGTGATATAAGGAAATAAGCTTTGAAACACTGTCTAAATCAAGCTGGGAAGACAGACTTGGGAAACTAAAGAAGGACATTACTAACTAGGACAGGAAAAAAAATGATATGAATGAAGAAAGAAATGGGGTAAGGGGATTTTAGTTATTGTTAAGAAGAGGCCCTTTAAATATAAAATCATTTGTGCTTGAAATAAAAAGAAGTCTGGAAGCTCACAAAAGAATTTCAGGGAGTAGATGTGGCTCAAGCAGTTGAGCGCCTGCTTCCCACACAGAAGGATCCAGGTTTGGTTCCCGATGCCTCCTAAAAACAAAAAGACAAACAACGGGCAAACAAATGATACCTGGCCTTTCAGGTTAACCCAGCTCAGGGGAGCTGATGTGGCTCAGTGGTTGAACACCGGCTTCTCACAAACGAGGTCCCAGGTTAAATCCCTGGCCCCAGTACATTAAAAAAAAAAAAAAGGAATTTCAGAAGACAGGAGGCAACTGAACTGATTTAAAGGGAAAAATTTTTGTGGAACATGCTATATTCACAGAAAACTGTATATAATCTAGATGCAAGGTGATTGAAGTTTAAAGAAAAAGACTTAAGTACAGGAAAACTTTTTCTCCCTTCATATAACTATGTTCTTTTAACCTAGGAAAATGCCATACTACAGATTTTAAATCTTCCTAAATAAACACTGCCTCCTCATCTTCATCGAGGAATTTATTTTCTTTGTAAGCTTACATACAACCACATATAACCTTGTTGAAAATATTCTAGGATGTCTGAAAATAAATTTTCTCTACTGTTGTCTAAAGGTGATTTTATTTCACAAATGGTAAAAAACAAAACAAAACAAAACAAAACAAAAAAAAAACTCTGTGCAGGCTGTTTGGCCACTTAAATGCCCTTTCATTTTATTTAACAAATCATAATACGTCGATAGAAGTTGTACATTGCCAGAGCCTTCAAAATTCATTAAATTATTTCTCACTTTTTCAGTATAGAAGTTATTATTTATAACTTACAAAGGAAAACACACCAGAACTCCAAACTCCTTTAACCACAGAGCCACTAGATGCAGGTACGGATATAGGTACTCAAAGCCAGCAGCAGCACACCCAGAACCCACAGAAGGCAACACACTCTCTCAGCACCCAAAGAGTCTGGCACAAGTTGTGCAACCCCTGGTCTGGGAAAATTTCCTAGGACAGGTTAACATTTGCACTAAGCCTGAATATAAGAAGAACTTTCCAGACGAGAGAGGCAACAACCTCCTTCTGGAATGTTCTGAGATCAGATGGTTTACTCAGTATAGCTGGAGCTCAAGGTGAGCAAGATGACAGGTGGCACTGTGGGCTTAAGTGAGGCATCTCAACAAGGGGATGACAGGACTGGACTTGTCTTTGGGAGCTATGGCTTCAGGAAAGAGAGCAGACTGAAGAGAAAGCACCTTCACAGAGAGGCCAGACTGTGTCCAGAGTCAAGGCTAAAGATGACAAGGCAGCAGGGATGGGAAGAAACATCCCCGACATAAAACTGGCAGAGCAGTGATGAATTCCTCCATCAATGCAGAAATGGTCAAGCACGTCCCAGTATAGTTATGGGACACTATCAGCAGTAAACAGATCAAGATGGAGCTTATGGAACTGGGAAACCTGCTGCAGGACAAAAAAAAATGCCTGAGAATGTATAATATGATCTCATCTAAATAAAATATATGTTTGTGTGAATGCCTAGAAACAGGTCTGAAAGGACAGACAGCACATGGTTCCCAGTGACTACATCTAGAGAAAGGTAAGGAAGGGGTCTCTGTAATGTCTGTGCCATTTTTTAACCTTCTTAAAGAACATGCTCATGTATTACTGTGTACTTAGCAAAAGTATTGAGGAGGCATGGAGGAAGAATCACGAAGCAGTCTTAGGAAAAGGGAGGCTACAGGCTCCTCTACTCCCATCTCCTCTTCAACTGCATCCCCAAGGAGGGACAGGGTCCCTAGGGTTGTGCAGACGTCAGGAATTCCATCGCCCATCACCGGGGTGGGGTGGGAGGGTCTTCTTTGTGCTCGTCACCAAGCACCAGAGCAGGAGCAATCACTGTGGGCTCTGTGGCTGCTCTGACATGGATGGAGGCCCAGGGGCTCACTCCTCCTTCCCTGTCTTGGGCATCTTTCTGCTTCTCACACGTCAAACTGGAGTGGTTTGAGGCTGGGGCTGAAGGTGGTCACAGTAGGCTTTGGAGGGGGCTGTGGTTCCTGGCCTTTCAGGTTAACCCACCTCAGGTGAAGGTCTCCATGGGGCGTAGCCTAAGGAGTTCTACATTATATCTTGAGGCGCATGGCAACTCCAGGTGGCAATGAAACATTGCTTGCCCGCCCTTTCATCTATGTGCTCTCACTCACAGATACCCATAGGGCCAGCGAGAGCACCTGACAGCTAGGTTCCCTCAACAAATATTATTATGCCGCCCTGCTCTCACCTCTTAATGGTCCTTTGTGATATAACTAATATACAGGATGACTAGGCCTTTTAGCTTAGGTCATTTGTAACAGATGTCTTTGAGAGGTTATCACTGGAAGGGTATTTACACTCGATGGCCACTGAATACCTATTAATACAAACCAAGAGTACAGTGTCATTACTGAAAACATGTTCCCTAAAAGGAATACCTTGTGCCTTAACTGGTCTGCTCTCATGCTGGCAGAATTCCAGGAAAGCAAGCATGTCTCACACCAGCTAACTGGGGCTATGCTATTCTCCCCTGGACCCCCACTCTCAGGTTTCTCATCCTTACTCCTGACATTGAATAGGCTGCATGGAGGAATGGCTTTATCTAGCCTTTGCAAGTGAGCTCCATGTGCAAAACACCATTAGCCAGCAGAGTTTTTCCCAAAACAATGCAAATGTGTTTTCCTTAAAACTCAGCCTACAAAGTCAGCTTTTAAGAGCTGAGTGGAGGAAGTATCACCATTCAGATAACACAACCTCAAGGGTATTTCCTGGGCCTGAGGGACTAAGAGTACCGTTGTTGCTGGAGGAACAGATGCAGGAGGAGAGCCAAACAGAGAGCCTCCACTATCAGCATCATCTTCAAAGAGGAGTGACACTCTCTGGGTCTTCTTTTGGCTGTAAAAACAGGAAAAAGGTAAAATTAAAGGTAAATATGATTTAAAAAACATTATTCCTTCCAGGTCACACTTATAGGAATCCTCCACCCTCACACCACCTATTGCCAAAATGCCCCAATGATCTGTTGACTTTACACAGTTGAAAGCAAATAGGAAAAACTCTCAAGTCGGTAAAACGTGTGCCTGGCAAGTCCTGGCCTCTGTCCTTCCCCTCATGTAGAAGAGCCCAAGTGCCCCTTAAATGTCCACGTAGGTGCACTGGCTGTTAGTCCTGCAAGGGCACCGACACTCTCAGTAGTCACAAATTCAGCATTCGCTCCCCAATTTCCAAGGCAGAGGAAGGACCAGAGATCGGATGCCTACTCCCAGATGAGTCAGGAAGGCAGCCCCTCCAGCAGCCGTGACCCCGTTCCTGTCTTTCTGAGAGCCCCTCTGCCTTTCCCTGCCTTCCTAAGAAGCCTTAAACCCATACCCATCCCACTCCCTCCATGCCTCTGCTCTGAGAATCTGGGAAAGCACAGCTCATTTCACTGTTCACCATGTCAAAATTTACCGACTCCCAAGCCCCTGTTGGGCAGCCCCCAGCCTGTCTTCACCTGCTTCATCACCTAGGTTCCAGTTCTGGCTCATACAGAGAAAGTGGTATACAAATATTGTTCAGACTCCCTTTAAGGAACAGAAATATAAAACTGGAAAAACACAGGGAGGCTTAGCACTAGACATGGGGAGTCCTAAATAGGCAATGTTCTAAATACTGAAAGGCCAGTCTCTGGTTTTCAGGACATGATAAGGAATCACCCAACTGTCAAGAGTGACTGCTTACAGGTATTAGAAAATCACCAAAGCAATAACAACTTTTAATTTCATTTTAGCACGATAAAGGCAACATTATATTAATAGGCATTTAATAAACTGCTGACCATATCCCCTTAATTGCTGTAAAACATAATCAGCATACATATCACTTCTTAAATATAAATCTTTCCTGTAAATCTAATTATCAAGGCATAATCCATGAAGCTTATTGTTGTCAGCACACATCTTAAAAAGTCTAGGGAGGACAACCAGCAAGATGGCGGCAGAGTAAGGAGCTCCTAGAGTCAGCTCGTGCTACAGGACAGTTGGTGACACCCAGAGCTATCTAAAGCACCTGTTTGGGGGCTCCAGGAGACCAGAAGAGTGTCCTGCAACCTCCTTGAAAGAATGGAAGGAGGAGACTGCCCATCTGCAGAGCAGATTTGTGAGTAGAGCACTCCACACTGCAGAGGCCAGTGCCCATCCTCCACGGGAGGCACAAGCTGCCTCAGAAGCTGTTCCATGGCTGGAAATGAAAGCTCCATTTCCCAAAAACACAGGAGGAAGACAGTTGGGCACCAACTTCAGCTACTGATTTGTAAATTCAGAGGGCTAAAGTATAATACTAAGAACAGCTACAGTTTGAACCTGTCCAAGTCAGAAAAAGGCCTGTAGCCACCATTTTAACTCCACACCCAGCATGAGGTGAAGCAGGGCTGACTGAAAATCACAGTGCTGGTAGGGAGCAGCTTCTTACCATCCAGATCAGACTGCAGCTCTAGCCTAAGCCCCAGCCCCACCTACAGCAGGAAGGAAGCCAGGGAGACCTGCACAAGACTCTCTGGGAAAATACAGGCCATGCCACAGAGGCCAGTGATCAATCTACTGTGGTGGCACAAACCACCTCAAGAGCTATTCTGTGGCTGTAGTAGAAGCTCCACTTTCCAAAAACAGGAGAAGAAGAGATGGTTGGCCACCAATATCAGCTACTGATTAGTAAATTCAGCTGGCTAAAGTATAACCCTAAGAACAGATAAAGTCTGAACCTGCCCAAGTCAGAAAGAGGCCAGTAGTCACCATTTTGACTCTGCCCCCGGCATGAGTGGAAGCCAGGCTGACTGAAAATCACACTGACAGTAAGGACCACCTTCTTTCCACCCACATGGGACTGCAGCCCTAGGCTAGGCTTCACCCCAACTGTGGCAGGGAGGAAGCCGGTAGGACCTGCATCAGCCTCTCTGGGTAACTGTAGGTAAATTCGTCTGGCACAGACCGAATAGTTGGAAGTCTACTGGGGCAAACTGTGGTCATTTTGGACTCATGTGACATAGATTGCTGCCCACACGTGAAGCTCCATCCCCATCCCATGCAGGGTAGGAAGGGCGTGCCTCACCAGTCTCTCTAGGGAACTATAGCCTAGGCCTGCACAACTTGAATTTTTACACACAGCTGTGGCTCTGTCCCTACCCCTGGCAAAGGAAAAAAGTGGGAAAAGCTTCTTCTGTCCCTGGGGCAATGAGGGCAGCTTGAGCCTCCACAGCTTACAGCACCAACTATATCCTCGGTTCCTACAGCACAACCAGCATGGGAGAAAGGACAAGAAAACCCTAAATTAAAGAGAGAAATTGCACCCAGAAATACATCTAGTAAACCAGATTCCAAGACACCAACAAAAAATTACAATCCATACCAAGAAACAGGAAGATATGGCCCAATTAAAGGAACAAGATAAGCCTCCAGATGACATAAAGGAGTTGAGACAATTAATCAGAGAGATTTGAAAAAAAAAGTCAATGAATTCAACGAGATGGCTAAAGAGATTAAGAATACCAAGATGACACTGGATGATCACAAAGAAGAATCTGAAAGCATACTTAGAAAAATAGCCGATCTTATGGGAATGAAAGGCACAATAAATGAAATTAAAAATACACTGGAGGAATATATAGCAGATTTGAGGAGTCAGAAGAATCAGTCAAGCTTGAAGGCATGACCTCCGAAAGCGAACATACAAAAGAACAGGTGAAGTAAATGGAAAAAATTGAACAGGGTCTCGGAACTAAATGACAACAAGAGACATGCAAACATATGTATCATGGGTGTTCCAGAAGGAGAAGAGAAGGGAAAAGGGGCAGAAGGAATATTCGGAGAAAAAAAATGGTATAAAATTTCCCAACCCTATTGAAGGACAGAGATACCCATGTCCAAGAAGCACAATGTACTCCCATCTGAATAAAATCTAAATACACCAACTCCGAGACACATACTAAGCAGAATGTCAAATGCCAAAGACAAAGAATTCTCTGAGAAGCAAGAGAAAAGCAATGCATAACATATAAGGGATCCCCAATAAGATTAAGTGCCGATTTCTCATCAGAAACCATGGAGGCAAGAAGACAGTGGTATGATATATTTAACATACTGCAAGAAAAAATCTTCCAGCCAAGAATCTTATATCTAGCAAGACTGACTTTCAAAAATGAGAGCAAGTTTAGAATATCCACAGATAAACAGAAACTGAGAGAATTTATAACAAAGAGACCAGCCTCGCAGGAAATACTAAAGGGAGTGCTACAGTCTGAAAAGAAAAGACAGGAGACAGAAGCATGGAAGAGAGTCTAGAAAGGAAGATTATATCAGTAAAAGTAACTAAAAATCTCAAAAGAGTGCTGAAAATAAAATATGACAGATAAACCCAAAGGTCAAAATGGTTGAAACAAGAACTGCCTTTACAGTAATAACACTGAATGTTAATGGATTAAACTCCCCAATCAAAAGACACAGACTAGCAGAATGGATAAGAAAATATGAGCCATCTATATGCTGTCTACAAGAGACTCACCTTAGATCCAAGGAAACCAATAGATTGAAAGTGAAAAGCTGGAAAAAGATACTCCACTCATGCAGTAACCAAAAAAAAAAAAAAAAAAAAGTTGGAGTAGCTATACTTATATCAGATGAAAAAGACTTTAAAAGACACTAGTAATATGCAATCTGAGAAGAAGTCAGAAAAAAAAATTCCATTTACAATAGCAACTAAAAGAATCAGATATTTAAGAATAAACTTAACCAAGGATATAAAGCACTTGTGTTCAGAAAACTGTAACGCATTGTTAAAAGAAATTTTAAAAGACCGAAATAATTGGAAGAACGTTCCACACTCATGGCTTGGAAAACTAAATATTGTTAAGATGTTGATTCTACCTAAACTTGATATACAGATTCAATGCAATCCTGATAGAAATTCTACCAGTGTTGTTTTTTAAACAAATGGAAAACAAAATTATCAAATTTATTTGGAAGGATAAGGGGTCCCAAATAGTCAGAAACATCCTAATAAGGAAAAGTGAAATTGGAGGACTCTCATTTTTGCTCTTTAAATCATATTACCTAGCTATAGTAGTAAAAACAGCATGGTACTGGCATAGAGACAGACACATAAATCCATGGAACCAAACTGATGGTTCAGAAACAGACCCTCACATCCATGGTCAAGTGATTTTTGACAAGCCATTCAACCAAATAGTGCTGGCAGAACTGGATATTCACAGCCAAAAGAAAGAGGACCCCTATCTGACACCTTATACAAATATCAACTCAAAATGGATCAAAGACCTAAATATAAAAGAACCATAAAGCTTTTAGAAGAAAATGTAGGAAAACATCCTCAAGATCTGATGGTAGGTGGTAGATTCTTAAAGGAGATATAAGAGGAGGACTGAGATGGACTACTGATATTTAATGTATGTACAAGTTTTAATTAGTTTTACTGTAAAAGTATGGAAATGTACAGAATTGATGGTAACACATCATAGTGAATAACGGCTGGTTTATAAATGGGAATGTGGCTGGAAAGGGTAGTCTAGGGATTTAATTGTCAATTGAAAGAAAGCTAGAGAATAATCTAGGGACTGAATAACACAGTAAACCTAGAGGTAGATGAAAATTGTGGTTGATGGTACAGATGCAAGAGTGTCTTTTGTGAGCTAGAGGAGATGTATCCCAACTATTGCGGGTGGTGGGACTGTGGAGACATATAAGAAAAATACAACTGGAGTGACCTATGGACTGTGGTTAACAGCAATATTGTAATATTCTTGCATCTATGCCAAAGATATACTGTGTTGATAATGGAGGAGTATGGAAAAAGTGTGCCAAATGTACGCTATGGACTATGGATAGAGGTAATCATTTGGTGATATTATCTCTCAGTCTGTAATAAATGTTCTACCTAAGTGTAGTGTGCTGATGGAGGGTTGTTGTATGGGAATTCTGCCCATGAGCATGATTGTTTTTTAAGTTCACAAATTTTGTAATAAAAATATATTTTAAAAAATAATAATAGGGTGGGTTGGGGGAAAAATATGCCAAACCTAAGACATGGACTATAGTTAGTAGTAAGATTTTGATGACATTCTTTCATAATTTGTAACACATCTCTCACAACAGTGCAAGGTGTTGGTGATGGGTTGATGTATAGGACCCCTGTATGATGGTATGCATGTTTTTAAGTTCACAACTTTTACTATGTACTTACTGTTTATGTATGTTTACATATGAATGATATAAATAATAATAATAATAATAATAGGGTGGGTTGGGGGAAAAATACTCCAAATGTAAGATACTTTGGTTGGTAGTAATATTTTGAGGATGCTCTTTCATCATTTGTTAAAAATGTTTCACAACAATGCAAGGTATTGGTGATAGGGTGAGGTGTGAGAGCTCTGTATGATGTTATGCATGTTTGTTTTGTAAGTTCACAGTTTTTAACTATACAATTATTGTTTATGTATGTTTATGTATGAGTGATATACTTCAATAAATTTTTTAAAGGAAAAAGAAAATGCCTAGAGAACACTGGGTACACTCAGACTGGACCCATCCTTAAAGAACAGTTAAAAATCAAGTCAAACTTGAAGAAGTTATAAAAGCAGAGAGATAAAGTCTTAGTGATGCAGCAAAGTAGCATCTAATTTGCCTTTAGGAATATATACCAATAAGAATTTATGCAAAAGTTAATCAAAAAAGATAACAAATTTATTAAGGGATGAACTGTACCAAATACCTATAAGATGACCAGAAACCTTGCTGAGCAGCCTTTACTGGAAAAAATCTTATGCAGGATTGTCTGAAAAAATAATTGGGGAAAAAAAAAAAATATGACGACAGATACTGAAGGTATAAACTAGTTCACAGCTAGTTTGTTCTCTGGACATAAATACAATAGAAAATGACAGTGAAAGCAACACTGCCCACCCCTAGCCCTCATTTCAGGCTCGACAACAGCTGATTAAATTATCTCCCATGATTTGGCCTCAGAAAAAGATACATGCTGCTCGGTGAGCAAGAGACTTCTCATTATAAATAAGTATTTGGTTTAGCAGAGTGGGTGTAGCTCAGTGATTGAGTGCACGCTCCACATGTACAAGGTCTGGGTTCAATCCCTGGTACCTCCTTAAAAAAAATTAGAAAAAGTAAGAAGTATTTTGGTTTAAGAAGTGCAGATATGAGAAACATTAAAATGTCCGTGGAACTGAGTCTAAACTGAGGCTTTCTACAAGAGTGAAAACCATGCTACTAATAGCCATGCTGGAAGGATGGGTGAGCCAGGCTGTCCAGTGTGGGTGTTTGGGTGCCCACCTTACAAGGCATTATTTCATAACTTGGTTAAGATCTTTTTTTTTTTTTTTTTTTAAAAAGCTTTAATAAGATACAATTTGCATACTATAAAATACACCCAATATATAATTCAGTGTTTTTAGTATATTCAGAGTTGTGCAGCTAAAACCACATTTTAAGCTCACGTTTTTACCATCCCAAAAATAAACCTCATACCCATTAACAGTCACTGCCATTCCCTCCATTCCCCCATCTCCTGGCGGTCGCGAATCTACTTTCTGTCTTTTGATTTGTCTCATCTGGACATTTCATACAAACGGACCCATAAAACATGTAGTCTTTGGTGCCTGGTTTCTTTCACTTAGCATGTTTTCGAGGTTTATCCCCGTTCTAGCAGTATTCCTTTTCACTGCTAAGTAAAATTCCATTGTATGTATGACTATATTTTATTTGTACATTTATTCACTGATTGGCATTTGGGCTGTTGCCACTTTGGGACTGTAATGTTGCTATGAGCATTCATGCACAGGTTTGTGTGTGTACATACATTTTCAATTCTCTTGGGCACATACCTAGGAGCAGAACTGCTCGGTCATATGTTAACTTTACACTTAACATTTTGAGGAACTGCCAGGCTGTTTTTCCAAAGCGGCTGTACCCTTTTACATCCTCGTCAGCAATGTATGAGGGGTTCCAATTTCTCCACATCCTCCCCAACACTTGCTATGGTATGTACAAAGCTTCTTTTGAGAACCTGACAAAAGCTGTAAATTATTTCCTCAGAAAATGCCTGTAACAGTTTGATATAGTTATGAATTCCAAAAATAGATATTGGATTATGTTTGTAAACTGGTCTGTCTGAAGTTTCACATTTACTTAGTTAAATTATCATTAGGGCTTTGATTGGGTCAGGTCAGTAGGGCATTGAGTCCCCATCCCTTGGTGGGTAGGGACTCACAGATAAAAGACATGGCAACAGACTTTGGTGAATGAAGAAACTTATGCTTTAAGGCCTAGTAACTGTAAGCTCCTACCCCAAATAAATACCCTTTATAAAAGTCAATCGATTTCTGGTATTTTGCATCAGCACCCCTTTGGCTGACTAATACAATGCCCACAGTCCAAACTTTACAGATAACTTCAGGGCCAGACGGAGATGGAATGAGTCTGGAGTAGAGAACACATCACGGAGAGCTAGGTGCTATGTGTGGTTGGTGCTGGGACAGGCAAATGACACATGCAGACCGTGTGTATGCTGTGAGGGACGAAAGAAGGGGTGCTCATGTAAACAGTTCACTTCTGTACAATACAGAAAATGCTCAACTGCAAAGGAGCCACAGAAGAGGAGCACATGAGGAAGAATTCCTTTTTGCTCTAAGACTCTGACCCTATTTCTTCTCTCTCACATCTGTTTGGGTTAGGAAAGTCTTCGTAAAAGAGGAATTAAACTGAGTCTTGAAAGAAGCTGGTCAAGTCATAAAGGAAGAAGAGTGTTCCAAAAGAGTGCAACAAAAATAATGGTAAGAAATAACATTTCCTTTGCACTCATGATGATAAATAGTAACATCTGAGTGCTTACAATGTAATGGCTACTGTGCTATGAATTTCACATTTCGATTTCATTTAATCTTCTCAACAATACTATGAAAGAGCTACTACTATTATTTTTGTTTAACGGCTGAAGAAATGGTCACAGAGAGGTTAGATAACTTGCCCAATTATTCAAAGAGGAATTGGCAGGGCCAGAGTGATTCTCATGTTACAATCACATCCCATGCTCACACTAAATGTCCTTCCAGCTTCAGGTCACGTGTTAAGAGGGTGGGTCACCTAGAACAGCTAAGGATCATCAGCAACCGGCAGGTGCAGTGCAGCTCAGCAGATGACCATCCTCCTAACAGGATGCTTCCCAAAGCTGAGCAGATGGTCTATCCCAATGACAAACTTAGGAGAGCAAATGTGACCAAACATTACATTCTTTAGGAAAGCCCAGAGAGGAAACCAAAGAAGCAAGAAGTGACAGGCTGCAATTAAAACCCTGAAAAGTTAAGAAAAATAATTTTGACATTTTTTGGGGAGAAAAAGAAAAAAAGACATGACAGGTAGAAGAAATCAGGTAAGAAGCTACAAAGAGAAAGTGCTACATCTTGGAGGCACAAAGCACAAATGCTGCAGGGAGAACACCTCCCGTCCTGGGGGACAACACCCTGCAAACACACTCTCGTATGCAAGGATGTGAGGTGCCGCGTGACTGGCACATCATCCCAAGTGCCTGGTGCACCCAGTGCCATTCGCTTGTCCCTGCAGACTGAGTAAGTGATCTCTTGCAATGATTATTCACCTGTCTCTAGCAATCGCAAACAGATCGTCTTCATCCTCCTCCTCAAAGAGGCTGGTCTTTTTCACTGCCTTGGCCTCTTGCTCCTGGCTGATAGAGTCCTTAAACCCTCCTGTTTTAGACCTGCTGTCAGATGCTGAGTTTTTCTGTGAATCAGATATCCACTGGTCCTGAAAAAAAAATTAAAAATACATTACAAATCCAGTAGCAGTCTAGATTAAGAAACATGGGGTGTAAAACAATATTAACATCTAATATAAACTAAGTGCATTTCAATATTAAACCAAGTGCATTGCATTTTCGAAGAATGTTCTTATCCACATACTTTTCTTCATGCTCAAATCTAAAAAAATTGGGTTCTGTGTTCTAACAGACATTCCCACGACCTTGCTTACTCCCCTGCCCTGCCACAGTGATTCTCTTCTCCATGATTCTGCCCTATGTTAGGACAAGGGAACTTGTCCATTTTAGGAGACCACAATTAATTATAGTGGAGGAATGAAAAGGAAGAGGAACATTAGAAAGCCAAGAACTCTCAACTTATGGGGAGATTGATATTTTAATTTTAAAACACCAAAGCAGCCTGAAAAGAAAAAAAAAAAAAAAGTATAAAAAAACTCATGCAAATCATATGTAAACAAGACAGAATATAAGCTGCCAGTGGACATTTTACCACTAAAGTCTGAATCTGGCCTTCAGAAAGCATTTATTGAAGTTCCACCTGGCTCTGCTCACCTTTCAAATCTAGAAACTACTGAGCACTTGTTTAGGTGGGCCTCTAGTCTCTAGAGCCTTGAGCTTTAGGCACAAAGTGAGATCCACAAACCAGGAGTATCCCCTTGTCAGAAAGGCAGAATCTCAGTTCTAGCCCCAGAATTTCCGTATGAGAACCCACATTTGTAAACAAGCTCCCCAGGTGATTCCTTCACACTGAAGCTTGAGAAGTGCTTCTCTAAAGGAGTGGTGCTCAACAGTGACCACAGAGAATCCACATGGAGCTTCAAAATATCCCATGGCCAGGCCAGCCCCAAACCAAACCTCTAACTGTGAGATCCAGGCACTGCTACTTTATAAAGTCTGATGGGGGGGGGGGGGGCATGTGTAGTTGTTAGTTGAGCACCTGCTTCCCATGTAGGAGGTCGCGGGTTCAATCCCCATTGCCTCCTAAAAATATATAAAATAAAGTCTGATAGACAGCCAAGGCTGAGAATCACTGTTCTAGAACCCTGATTATCTTCACTTTACATGTACTTTTGCTCCCAAGCTTTAGTTAATATTTTTATTTTGCCCGAGCCACTGTAATAACGATGACTAAAAAGAAGAAGAAAGGTAAACTGTCGCCAATGAAAAAGTTGAGTAGAGAAAGCAATTTATCTTGTGTTGTTCTTCAGTTAAATTGCTTTCAATAAAAACATTAACATATCTCAGACTTATCTATCATTACTTGCTTACAACATTATAATAAGGAACAATTATGAGATTTTTAATGCTCAGGAATTTTAATATTATTTTAGAAGTTTGTTTTGTACAGCTAAATTTGAACAGTGGGCTAAACCATATTCACCAATGATTTTACCATTATGAATCTAGACCGCAAATGAAAATACTGTTAAGATTCCTATGAAAAAGGAGTTAAATATGCATAGGATACTTCTGCCATGTCTGGCTACAGTCCTAGATTAGTGAAATAAAGTAATCATCAAGCAAGGTAAAATAAGGCCTAACATTTGGGTTAGCACATATTATACTATAATTTGTGGGCCATCCTTATTCATAACCATTTTGAAAAGATTAATCTTTAGGTTAATATACTGTACTAAATATCTTTCTGAAAAAAGTCAGACAAACAGTTTAGGCTAGCCATTCTCTTTAATCTCATCCAACCATATCCTCTTCTTCTTTAGGAACAACCTCCACTCACCTCCTCATCACTGCTGAACAATAAGGCAGATGCTTTCTTTTTGGCGGGCTCCGGGTGTTTTGGTTTCTCTTGACTCTGAATTAACAGAGATGATGTCTGCTTTTTAATAGCTGTAGCCTGAAACAGATTATCCTAGGAAAACAAATGGGAGATGAAGATGAGAAATTTGCATATATAAAATATAGTCATAAAACCTAAGACATTGTCCCCCCACATATGTTAGAGGATAAGTCTCCAGTCAGACATACAGATCATAATACCTTTGGGGAAAGAATCACAGCATGCTAGTAAATCCCACTTCTCTCTTTTGTATACACCTACAACATTCTAATAGCCTTTTCTAACTGTATTCTACATCCATGGAAGGGAAACAAACCGCCAAGGAACACGAAGGCAGGACACCTGAGGGCAGGCCCAGATGGGGAGCCTTGTGAGGATAAGGCCATGGAGGCAGACCTCCTCCTGGGGTGACCCCTCTGTACTCGTTAGGGAGGACCCACAGTTGGGAAGAGCAAGACAGCAAAGCAGCAACCTGCAGCCCTCTTTACAGGCCCCTGCTTTGCAAATGGTAGAGCTGGGACAGGAACCTGAGGGTCTGAAGCCAAAGTCTATGTGCTGAGCTACTGTGCAATGCTGGTAAGATTCAGCTTCCCCTCCCTCTTTGTTACTCTCCCCTCTGTGCTCTCTCTATCGCAGGTGGAAAAGAAAGGCAAGGTCAGAACGCAGCCTCCTCTTCTCCTCTCCCACCTTATGCAAGACATTCTGTGTACAATATCGGGTATAACAAAAATCCAGCTTCTAAAAGGCCTATCTTCAATGCAGATTTTAAGAAATGAAATCTATAAAGCCTTCCACGAGAACTGGGTCAGGAATCTAATGTCTGTCCCATTGTACAGCTAAGAAAACATAAGAAAGAAGTCAATAAAATAAAAACCAAAATATTTTTGTTACATAAGCCCCAGGTGGCGTGACTATTTCCCTATCACCTTTTCCCACATATGAGTCTCTGGCTAGAAGGCTACATCAGCACTAGTTCTCTACTAAGCTAAAAGTTATTTATCTAGTGTTTCAATCATTTACCTCTTCATTGTCATCACCAAACAGTGAGACTGGCGTGGGGAGTTTGCTAGGCAGGGAAGGTGCACTTTTTGCCTTACTCGCATTTTGAGAAGAAAATAAATCCTGTTGGATCAAGACCAATGTTGATGGTTAAAAAAGATACATGAGAGTTTTTAAATCATCAGTTCATTATAAAACAACGAAGACAAGGACATGAAGACTGCCTCACGTCCAGGCTTATTTTGAGCCCTTCACTGATGGTCAGAGAGGGAAGGTGCTGAGGTGGAGTCCTTAAAGGAACCTTTATGGGAGTCTGTCCTGAGGGCATGCAGAACAAATGCCTGTGGGTGAAAAGGAAGAGGCCCACACTGGATTCCTACTTGAATGCCATGAGGCAAGAGGAAATTTTCCAAATCCATGCCTTATTATCAGGCTGAAAAGTAAAAGCATCTTTCTTTCTTCTACCGGAAGAATCAGATCAACAGAACAGATTCAATAATGGGAGGAAGCCAGGTCCCCCGTGAGCTGGAGCCATGTCTGTCTTACAGGGAACACCCCTCTCTCTTCATTTAAGGTAGAAAGTTTCTTTAAACAAACACAAGAAAACTTTTACTTAAGAATGTTTGCTATGCCACTTGAACTACTGCCACACCAGGCAAAGAACTTTTTAGGTAGATCCTGAAGACATTTTCAAAAAGCCATAGAAGGTCAGCCCATACAGCAAAGACAGACCTGCTAACTGAGCTGCATGGACTAGAAACCCAAAATAGAGCACCACTTCCCTCGGCAGAAGAAAGAAACCTCAGGAGACAAGAGCCAATTAGGTGGGACAAGAACATATTTTCTAAGACCTTTCTGGAATTTTTTTTAGTAATGGGATCAAAATTTACTCCTCAAAAACAGACCAAATTAGCTCCTCAGCTGAGAAGAGCTCCTCCGCCAGGGCAGTAGTTCTAGAACGCCTGTGCGCCGTGGGGTAGAAAAGGCCACTTGGGAGGAGCTCCAGGCTTCCCTTGTCCCTCCTGCACTTTACCCATTAGCAAAATCCCATTTCACACAAGGGCTCTGCTGCTTGAAAAACAAAATTGGGCCAAAACCCAGAAAACCAAAGAACAAAATCAGATTTCAACAACGTGTTTTTGGACCTTCCTTGGTGCTGGATAAAAAACACTTCCCTTGCTTCAAACATGTCCCCCAAACTGCTTTCACTGGGCAGGCTTCAGCCCCACACCTGAGGCTCAGAGGCAGAAGTGAGACCTCAGTCTCTCTGGTCCAAAGCTGTATCTCCCAGGCTGCAGTTTCACTTCTTGCCTAAGCAGTCCAAAGGTATCCAATAAAAACATCCATATATGAGATGAACATGGGCCGGGAGGTGATGGTGGTTTTAAAACATGCCCACAATTCTTTCACAGTCCCACCATCAAGAGATGGAGTCTACGCTCCCTCCCCTTGAACCGGGGCGGGCCTTTGTGACTGCTTCAGCCAAGAGAATGTGGCAGAAATAATCATGTGACTTCAAGGCTAGGTTACAAAAGGCAACACAACTTCTACCTGGCTCCCAGGATCCTCTGGATCCTGAGCGACCCCCTAGAAAGTCCAGCTCCCTGAGGCTGCCATGCTGAGAAATCAGAGAGAGAGAGATGCCAGAAGAGCCCCCAGCTGCTGGTGTCTTTCCAGCCCAGGCACCAGATACTGGGGTGAGATGATTCTCATCGCAGCCGCCTTCAGACTAAAAACACCTGAGAACCTCAGTGAGTGCTGCCCAGTTGAGCCCAGTCAACCTCTAGACCCGTGAGAGACAACATTATCCATGTTTTCAGCCTCCAAATTCTGGAAGAATCTGTTTTCATAGCAAGAAATAACCAAACACCTGTGAGGTACTGATGAAGGAAGGGACATGTTGATTTCAATCCTGGCACAAGCGCTTCATCGCATTTAGACTGATAACAGCTCAAGACTTTGAGCAGCCCTGCTTTTCCATCAGAACCATATTCCCCTGAATGCTGTCTCAGGGATGTCTTCAGTGCAAAATACATCGGAAGTGAAAGTATTTTCCTCCCAGGAAATGCACTGGATTCCAACCCAAGAGTGAAAAGCACCGTACACATACTGCTTTCTAAAGCTCATAAGCTCTGAAGAGATTATTTTCAAAAAAAAAAAACTAACATGAAATACTTATTGAAAAATCTCCTGTCTTCACTGAGAAAAACCTGATTCAGAAACAGTTTCTAATGACATATCTGTGGCCCAAAATCCAGAACTCAGGAAAAAAATCCATACCTCAGAGTCCTCCTCATCTGAAAATAAACCTTTTTGAGTCTTTGTTTCCAACAAGGGCTTCAGATTTTTGCTGGACAGTAGGGTATCCTTTGTTGGAAAAAAAAAAAAAAAAAAAAAAAAGAGAGAGAGAGAGAGAGAGAAAAGAATTAATAACGAAGACACCTGGAAAGGGGGGTTGACTCAATCACTCATCCAGGAAATTTACTGAGACCCTACAATGACTAAGGCATCAAGCTACATGCTAGGGGCATAAAGACGACGTGGACCTTGATGTGAGTAAAATTAATACAAAGCTTTACAACAAAGGGAGAAGGAACAGTTCCTTGAGAGTAAATGTGAACTGTGCCTGGAAGGACAGACAAGGCCTGGACACGGGGAGATGGACAAGTGAGGCTCTTCCAGGCAGAGGGAATCCTGGAGGAAAAGATCAAGAAAAAGCAAGGGCATGCTGGGTATCAACAAGCAGGAAAGATTGTCTACATCACAGAGTAGGCAAGAGGCAGGCACAATCGCAGGCCGCGCAGAAGAGCAGGCTGCCCGGGGCCTGCCGGGTTTGGAATGCTGGGGCTTAACACGGTCAGCACCAGGAAGGTCGTGACTTGGTGAGATGCGCTCTGGCAAGAGGCTGGACCAACCTCTGCTGAATAGCACAGGAAAGGACCACAAGCACAAGTGCTTTGAGACTGATGGGAACACAAACCACTGGCCAAATGCAGGACAATGTGAGTATTAAGAAGAGTAATGATGACAGAAGTTCTGAATATGCAGCAAGCACTGGCACAAACATCTTTCTCAAAGCTCCAGAAAACATTCAAAGGACTGCAGTAATGGGGCGAGCACTGAATCGAGAAAAAGGCTACTTGAAAGCCTAGACTTCTGTGATGCCCTGGCAGGATCCCGGCCTAGCCCTCACAAACTGGGCACAAAACCAACCTGTGCTTTCAGTGCACAACCCTGGTCCCGGTGCTGGAGGGAACAGAGTAATCCTCGGGCACACACCGGGAGCATGTATGTCTGGCCCAATCTGCCTGGTGGTGGCCTGAGGACTCACCATCCCAGAACTTGCCCTGCGTGTAGAAGGCGGCTCACAGAGCTCTCCTACAAAATGCTGTGGGAGAGCAGCCAAGCAGCTGCCTGGAGCAAAGGATCGCTGGCTGTAGGACACACAGTGTAGTGCCCAGGACTGTAAGGAAACTGTGAAAACCTTATCTATGTAAATGGGGGATTCCCAGGGTCACATGCACATGCCCAAGACAAGGCACCTGTCCAGAAATAATCAGGGCAGCCCCCACACTTTGGCCTTGAACTATTCGCTGAACTTCTTGTATGGAAAAATTCTGAACAAGAACACTCTCACAGATCAATATGCAAGAAATGGAAAAGATGTTTTCTTTTTCTCTTTTTTTGGTCAGCTCCTGGCATTCAAGGAAAGCTCTACTATAACACTAGCTGGATATAAGCTAAGAAACAGATGCCCAAGAGTCTAAATTTCAACAATAACACATTAAAATATCAAACTATCCAGGTTTCAACAAAAGATCACAAAACAAAAAGAAAAAGGAAATAATGGCCCAAGCAAAGGAGAAAATTAAAGTATTAGAAACCATCAGTAAGGAGGACCAGACCTGGAACATATCAAAGATTTTTAAATGGTCTTAAATATGCTTAAAGAGCTAAAGAGAAATGACCAAAAACTAAAGGAAATCAGGAAAGCAATAGGTAAAGAACTGATAAAGAAAATATCAATAGTGATGGAAATTATGAAAAAGAACCAAACAGAGCTGAAAACCACAGTAACAGAAATTAAAAATTCCCTAGAAAAGTTCAACAGCAGATTGGAGCCGGCAGAAAAAAGTATTAGTGAACTTGAAGCTGAGACTACTGAAACCATTCCAGACTGCAAAGCAGGAAAAAGAAAGAAGAAAAGTGAACAGAGCCTGAGGAACCTGTAGAACGCCATATCACGAGTACCAATATACACACTGTGGGAGTTCCAGAAGGTGAAGAAAGTCAGAAAGGAGCAGAGAGAATATTCAAATAAATAATGGCTGAAAACATCCCAATTTTAACAAGAGATGCTCAACAAATTTCAAACAGGACAGACCCAAATAGACCCAACACCATGATATATTATAATCAAATTGTTGAATGCCAAACAAAGACCTATGAAAAAACTGGAATACAGACTATAAGATTTAATCAACATTAAATTTCTTAAAGTTGATAACTGCACTTAAAGTGCTTACAAAAGTGAATTAGCCATGTTTTTAGGAAATGTACAGGCAGCATTAAATGTTCGAGGAGCACGATGTGTATTACCTAAACTCAAGTGTTCAGAAAATGGATAAATAGAGATAGGCAAATAGATGGACAAATAGACGGACTGATAAATTAATGGATACATAGAATGATAATGGCAAATATGGCAAAATGTTAAAACTGGTGAATATGCGTATTGGGGGAGGTGGGGATGCAGGTAGTTCTCTGTATGGAATTTTCATTTTTATCACTGTCCTGTAAAGTTTCAAAGTACTGCAAACTTTATTAAAAAGTTAAAAATTTTAAAAAAGATGGCCATGGATTTGACTACACTGAATCAAGAATCTATGAATCCCATTGTGATACTAAAAAAGGGGGGAAGAGGAGAGAAAGCTATTCTATCCAGAAGAATGCCAGTTAATAAATGTATAAAAATGGTAGAATTAGAATAACATTCTTTTGCACTCCCCAACGTAATAACTGATTCAGGAAAAGATCATCAATTGATGTTTAATCACTGAGTGGAAGGCTTGTAGAAGACAGGATATTCACATGGTATCAAAGTATCACCTCGGAGATGAGGGTGCCCTTCCGATGGGGAGATATAGGGGTGCCAATTAACCACGTCATCAAACTTGCATCACCCACCGGGGGATGAGAGACACATAGTGCCCTGTGAGGTGAGGCAACAGAATGTGTACAACCTTCCAGTCTGGAATCTCCCAAAATGTTTAAAGTGAATCTAACCAAAGGAAAATCAGGCAAATTCTGGGTATGAGGCACTCTGCAAGACAACAACTGGCCTGCTGTGAAAAGAAAAGGAAAAAAAAAAAAAAAAAAAAAAAAGCTGTGTGTCTGGAGGATGGTGTTTCAGATTAAAAGGAAACTAAAGAGACAGGGCAACCAAATGCAGTGTGCAAACACTGCCTGAATCCTGGATTTCTTTCTTTTTTTTTAAAACAATTTATTGAAGTATATCATTCATACACGAACATAAACAGTAAGTGTTCAGTAAACATTATGAACTTACAAAACAAACACGCATAACATCACACAGGGCTCCCACACATCACCCCCGCCCCCCGCCCCGCCAAACACCCTGCATTGTTGTGAAACATTTGTTAACAAATCTTGAAAAAGCATCATCAAAGTATTACTGCTAACTATAGTCCGTATCTTACTCTCCTATGCCTTTTTTTTTTAAAGGATGTATTTATTTATTTATATCCATTTTTACCACCCCCCCCCCCCCCGTTTTTGCTGTTTTTGTAGCCATTCGCTGTGTCCTTTTCCTGCTTGCTTTTAAAGCTACAAAGGATATCTTGAGACAGGTGGGGAAAAATGGACTACATATGAGAGATTTTAAAACCTTTATCTCTTGCGTGTGATTTTTAAAAGACATTTTGGGGACAAGTGGAGTTACCAAATATGGATTAGATATTAGATTGTATGACAGAATAATTGTTAGTCTACTAGCTGTGTTAATGGCATTTTGTTTATATAGGAATCTTTTTCAACAGGTCCATGATGACGTATTTAAGGGTGAAATGTCGCGTTGACTGCAACTTACTTTCAGATAGTTCAGGAAAAATTTATACATAGAAAAGTTCAGAGATGAACTATTTGGCAAAATAATGATGTTGTTGAATGTGGGTAGTGGTCATTTGGGTGTTCATTGTACTTTTCTTTCAACTTTCCTGCATGTTTGAAATTTTTCATAATAAACTTAATGGGAAACAGTACTTCTCAGTAGGTTCCAGGTGAATTAACAGGATGCCCCAAATCAGCACTATGTTCATCTTCCCTTCTCACTCACCTTTTTTCCTGCTCTTGGTTTATTTTCATCTGTCTGTTTCAGAGTAGCTTCTGGCAAAGCCACTGACTTTTCTTTAAACAGATCACCTTCCTCATCATCAAAAATATCTGCAGTGGATTTGGCTTTGTCTTAAAAAAACACACACACACACAATTTCAAGGTCAAAAATCCTACCACAAAATTCATTGATTAAAATTCCTCACTCCCAAAGAATAAATGGAAAATTATGTTGTTTCTTGATTAGTTCTAAAGAAAAAAATTATTATATGGATGCATATTGCTTAACAGGCCCCACTCAAAAAAAACAAAACAAAACATAGTTCCCATGGGATTTCTCAAAGAGCACCACACAACTCAAATGGAATACAGCACAAATAGCTTAACCAACTGGCTGGTACACTTATCCAAGCAACAGCAACCTACTGCTTACAGCCGAGCATGGATTGACTTTATAGGTAAAGAAAGACCTTTAGAAAGAAAAGTCTTAAAGAGAGCCACCAAGTCAATCTTCTAGGCCCTTGCTCTGTAAAAAACCCAACAATATAGAAACATATAAAATATAGAAGCAAATTTAGAAGCAAATACTGCAACCCCCCCATAACTCCATCAGAAAGTTGGTATTTATGTGTCTGATTCCCCCAAAGGATATACTAACATATTGACTTCAGTTATTCACAAGTAAGGGATTATAACATAATTTGAACAACGTAACCAAATAATTTGCATTTTTCACTTAATATGCCTTGGATATGTTCCCATCAACATGTATCAACTTCACTCTTTTTAACAGCATCACAAAATCCCACTGAATGGATGGACCCTAATCAACATGTATCAACTTCACTCTTTTTAACAGCTTCACAAAATCACACTGAATGGATGGACCCTAATTTACCCTACTGATGAGTACTTGGGTGGTTTCCAATCTTTCATTGCCACAGGACTACTGCACCAAATGAGCCATGTGTCCTTAAAATGAGGGCCCGGACTCGTGAAGGTCCTGAGAGACCAGCAGTCGTTGAGGAAAGCAGCATCAACTTATTTGTGATTCTAGGTCAGTTCTCAATGATGTCCATCAAGCGAATTCTTCTAAGCCTCTATCATTTCAGTCTGCCTAGATCTGAGTGTATTATGCATCAGTTTGCCCTCTTTCTAAAATAACCAGGCTATTATTTCCCTCTTATTTCTGCTTCTATCTTTATCTAAACCTACCAGTGGAAGAAGAGGCTAAATCCTGAGAGCCTGCTTCTCATTGCATTCTGGCTCCACTATTCCTGTGAGAAAGAGCCCTCTGTCAAGATGCTGAAAACTGTGTGCACCTTAGTAACTAACCCTCCTCGAATGGAGAAGCCCAACGGTGCTAAGTCACTGTGGCCTTGCCCTTGGCACACTAGCAGCCTTTGAGGCACCTGGGAGCCTGCTGGAAATGAGGACTCTCGGGTGTCACCTTGGCCCATTGAATCAGAATCTCCATTTTAACAAGAGCCCAATATCTGTGTGCACATTAAAGATCACCGACTTAGAGTGGCTTCATGAACAAACTGACTTTAATTTGAGGAGGAGGAGAAAGCCATTTCAAAATTGGCGGGGTCAGGGGGAGGGCTAAAAGCCCTGCCACACAAGGAAAGATCAACACCTGTGCTTTCCAGGAGATGTAAGAGAATCTGGGTACTAAAGAGCCAGCAGGCAACACTGCGCTCACAACAGTCTACTAAGGACTGCTGGGAAGAAAGTGATTAAAACTTCCTCTGTAATTTCAAAGGTCAAAATATAAATCCTGAACAGAAATTATAAGGGAACAGATTTCAGCTCTTTCTAAGGAAGATAATCCTAGCAACCCATTTCCAGGGCAGAGAAGACTGGTGCATGAAAGAGACCTCCAAGCAACCGTGGCTACTGAGATCTGAGGACTCAATAACCAGCATTCCCTAGAAGGAATTCCAGCACTGAAAGAGATATAGAACTAGAGGAGCTTTATGTCCTTTTTAGGTCAACATTCTGCTTCTGACTAAATTTCCAGAAACAGAGGCTGGAAAAGATACCTTTCTGGGAAGGTCTGCTGCAGGATGTCACAAAAAAGTCGTCATCTTCCTCATCCTCATCAAAGAGGCTGGCTGGAGCTGGGGGGTGTGGGCTCTTCCCTGGAGGGGGGTGCTGGGGCTTCTGGGGCTCCTTCAGTGATGGAACGGAGGTGGCTCCAAACACATCAGCATCCCCTGTGGGTGGAGGTAGACGGCCACAGCTGAAAGCCAGCAGGGGCCACCTGTCTTGAAGAAAGCAAGCACCACCCACCAGGAACCTACTGTTTCAGTTCATCCACAAAATACACCCAATAACCTCCATCCACTACTACCACAGAAAGTCTCACAATGGAGAATCATCTGGTTCACTCTGTCACTAAAAAATCCAAATATGAGCCAACATCAGTGAACAGGTCCTTCCCATAGGCTGACGAATGTCCACTGAAATGCCCAAATACCTCCTACCCACCAGCCAGTCCTTAGAAGACAATAACTTGAAAGTGACAAAATATAACTTAAGTTACTATAACTTAACTATACTATAGTTACTATAACTTAAGTCATAGATAAGTTAAAAATGTTAATAAATTAATAAAAACTTAAGATACCTAGAAATACAGAGACAGCTCCTGCTGGGATTTTCTTTCCAGGTTTGGAGGATGAAGGCTCTAGAATGAGAAAGAAAAAGAATAATTTCACAAAGAAAATAACTCTCTCTAAAACCTACCTTCCTGAAATATAAGCAACAAAACAGATAACATTTTAAAAATTAATTTAAAAATTCTGAAATATGTTCTTCTCTACCAATTCATGTCTCTGTAGAAATAACACAATCTGAGATGAGATTCTAATGGAAGACCCCTCAGGTCAAACAGCAGCAGTGGGGGTAGGAGGAGGAAGCCAGGGAAGAATGTAGAGCATGTGGTGGAGGCAGGGGCAGGCTGCAAAGCTGCCAAAACAGTCCTAACTAACCATTCCAGTTTGATGAGAGAGAACAAACAGAAAAGAAGGGGAAAAATGGGAAACCATGAAAAATCTAAGACAGTAACAGTAAAGAGGGAAAGCAAGCAGTTACTCATGTCAAAAAGTGGAGCAAAAGCTGCAGGGCAGTCAAGTCTGCAAAGATCAGAGCATGCATGGAAAGAAGTAACTTCGGAAATGGTGCAGATTCTGAAGGATGCATGGCCTGGAGAGGCTGAGCTGCTTAAAGGAACGAATTCCTAATTCCCAAGACCTACCAGAGCCCTTGTGGAAAAAAATCTCTAGGAATTTGTTTTTAAATTTGTATTTTTTCAAAAACTTCAGATGATTTTGATGCCTATCCAGGTTGGGAAATTAACTCACCTCCAATTTACATGCAGAATTTCAGAATGTTTATTGAATTAACCTTGATGAAATTCAAAATATCCTCAACACTACTACAGAACTTTTCCTGGAAGACTTTGTTATGAATTCTCACATAAGAAAACAGGCAAAATTCTGGTGTGGTTTTATAGATGGTACTCTTTCCTTTTTCGAAAATGTGAAATTAGTAAAAATGAACAGTTATTAACTAGATCAAGGGGGGGAGAGTTCCTAACAAAGAAATAATGCTTAGCAACAACTAAATATTCCATCTCCAACTGGGAATAAAAAAGCTTGGAAAATCTGTTCACCAAATAGCAAAGTCAGCCCCAATTCACATTTACCTTCATTAGCAGAGGCTCGAACATTTCGATCCTTAGGAGCTTCCGTGAAGAGGTCACTCTGGTTATAATAAGGTATATGGCAGAGAATTCAAAAATCAGGAGAAAATGCACCTACATTTGAACATTTCTAAAGAAAAGCACCTTGGAAAGTTTAAAGCTTCTATTTACTGTTCTGCCACAAAATCCTTAGTTCTTAAGCAAAGACTATGGCACAATTAGACCCTTAAGCAATTTAAGCCCATCCAGGAATTAAATACCAACAAGGAAGAAGATAACAGATAAGGTGAGAAACAATCTCCTAACCAAGCAAATTAGTAACTATTAATGCTCTCACATCCTCTCCAAACTTAACAAAGGACATCAGGATATAGCATTTTCTCATGCCATGATTCTTAGTTCAAAATGTTCACAAGAGCAGAAGCAACTTCCAGCTGAGAAGTCACTCTTTCCGCACCAAAGAACAGAGTTGACTTCTTCTTTGAGGACCCATTACCCAGCTGTGGAGCATATCACTGAGCACCATCACTCACCTCCTCCTCATCATCAAAAAGCCCCTTCCCACCACTGAACAGGCCTCCCCGAGAGCCAAATGGCGAGAAGTCTTCATCGGTCAGCTTGGGGGGTGCAAATAGGTTATCTTCTTCATCTGATGAAATGGAAGATGAAATTTTACAGGGTGAGTTAAAGATAGGTCTGGAACTCAATATCCAGGCTTTAGCTTCTGAAACATCTTCTCCAAAACTGACAAGTTTATTCAACCACATTTAACAAGGAGTATTTGAGGGCATCCTGCTGAATTAAAAAAAAACAAAACAAACATTAAAGAGGCTCACTGATGCCCTCAAAAGGCTCACTGTGCTCCCACCCTCAAGTCTGCAATTATCTGGAGCAGGATGAACTCTTTAGGCAAACACCTTCATCTAGATTTATTTTTTTTGAGTCATATATACTGTTCAATTGCCACACTCAAGACCCATCCCACCAAGACTTTAGGGGAAGGAAGGGCAGACTAACAAAGAGATCACAACTGGGAATATAGTACACATTACTGCTTAAATGAAAGAACCACATATATTCTTTATGGAGAAAAATGCTAGAGATTTACAGCTTCTTTACTCTTATGACCTATGACTCAAGAAAATCCTATAAAATCCAGTAATTCAAATCTTTACAGGCATTTTTTAACTTTACAGCCACCCCTCTTCTCAGCCACTCCCCTGCCAGAGCCTGCTTTTAGGTGCTTTGAAAGAGTGAATGGAAACAAACCCCACGTGTCAGATTTAAAGGGGCACATTATGAACTATGTGGGCAACATTTCAAGTCAAGAGGCTCCTAAAACAACAGAATTGAGAGGAAAGGCCTACCATTGGAGGGAGCTCTCCTTTCCTTCTTCTCTTTCATTGTCTTCTCAGTTTTTGCTTGCCCTGGGGATAAGGCTTGAAGAGTATGTCACAGTTTTCACAATACTCAGTGCACTCTTGGTCAACAAATGCTGTGTACACAGCTCTGTACCCTCACTGCTCAGAGCTGAGAACAAGCACCAACCTTGTACCTCAACCCCACCCAAGCACCTAACTCAGCGCTTTACATACCACAGGTACCCACAAGAGCTTCTATTCAAGGCAGAGGGCTTCACATCACACACCAAGGCCCTGGGCCTACCAGACTGTATTTGTGGAAAGACTTATTCTGATATCCTTTCACCTTTATGAATAATTAGAACATACTGTATAATCCAATTTTATTAATTCAAAAGATAGGATAGGCGTAAATATTAAGCCATGGATTTGTAACCTAAGGCCCACGGTCCTCTGGGGTTTTCATCAATGCCCAGAAGTTGCATAGGAAATGGCATACTGATATATGCAGATATGTGAGCATTTTTCTCGGGGGTTCACAGTGTTCAAGTTATCAAAAATAAACCAAGAACAGATTAAGAACTACCTCAAGCCTCTCTTGTGCTCCTGTAATTAAAAAGGGAGATACACCCTCAGTGAAGCCTAGGAGAGGGTCTGACCCTTGCCCCAGCCACTCTCCCTGCCAGGTCCCCTCCACGGCATACCTGCCTGCTGCTCCTCTGCTGGGCTCATGGCATCCCCTCTGATACGAGCAGCCAGCTCATCAGCAAATGATGTAGGTCTACTCCTTTTCTACAGGCAGAAGAGATCATAGGAGCCACTCTTTTGTAACATACCCAACAGCCCAGTTTACTTTTAGACACCTAACAAAATTGTGTAAGCAACAGCAAAGAAACTGAACTGAGGAGAACACAGGGTTTAACTAAATGAATTATAAACACTGCACCCCACCCAGACCACCTGAGGAATAGCCCTTGGAAATGTTCCTTCAAAAGATGCTGTTTCCTTCTTTAACACTTTATGTTAATAGTCAAACATTTAATCAAGAAAACTATTTAGCATGAAGTGCTTCAGTGAAAGAGGGGACAAAAAAATAGCATTAGGTCCTTAAAAATTCTGGAACTGCATATATTCTGAATGATCTGACTTGTAAAATTGTAACACCTGGAGAAGAAAGTGGTACTTGTAAGGTGATTTGGGATGCTCACCACTCTTTTCAAAAGCATATACAAAACTACAAATATGATGGAAAACGAGGAGGTGCAGATATCAGTGATGATAAAAGGAATGACTATCCTAAGTGCCATTTCTAAAGCCCTGCCATGGGGCAGCAACTCCAGCGTTTCTTACAGGTCTAGTACTTTCTTCGATGTCCTCGATATCTTCCTCCTCCTTCTCAGAATCAGCAAAAAGGTCACAGCCATCATCATCCTCTTCCTCATCACTCATCCGTGCAGTGTGCTAAGAGTATCAAGACCAGATTAGAATTACTAGGCACAGTCATCAAGCTGAACAAATATACTATCACTCAGCCTTTCTGCTCCTCTTTCAAAAAATTAACAGCTTTTTGAAATAACACCAAGAATAATTTGGCAAAAGTTACAGAGCAGTTAATGTACTGGGACAAAGAATACACAGGATGTGTTTAATTGCAAGAACCTAAGAACAAAAATTTGAAATGTTCAGAATGTTCATCACTAAAGAAATGAATAAACTAGATACAGACTTCTCTTAACACAAATACTTAGTAATAATTATAAGACATAAGTTGTAATACCTAGACAGACATCCAAGACAGATCAAGTGAAAAAGAGCAGAATGATAAACACAGCATGTTACTGTTCGGTCCCCGACCCCCCCCCCCCGCCACACACACACATATACTATACACCACTTCTATGTTTACAGATCTATTTGTAAAAGCAAAGAAAAAGACTTGGAAAAATACACTCCCAGATCCTAACATCAGTTACCTCTGGAGAGTGTGAGATGAAGACAAGGACTGAAGGACTCCAATTCAGCCTTGTCTGTTAGGTTTTAATTTTTCCAAAGGCAGTCACTGGTGTGCATAAATTCTTAAATTAAAAATAGTTTTTTAATGTTTAATTCAATCAGCTGTGCCAGGCCCTACACTAAAATCACTTTATCATCTAATTTAATCCTTGCAGCTCCTGAGGTTAATCTATTCAAGGTTACATCGCTAGGAAGTGACAGCCGTGGCACACAAAACCAGTCTAACTTTAACAGTACAAAGAAATCTTTCAGCTGGTGCTTTTTTTAATCATAGCCTTCTATTGTTTAAAAAACTGGGTATTACTGACAAACTCTCAGGCAGCAAAAACAGTCCTCTGAGGAGGACTGATTATGAGATTTATAGAGGCCAACCATATTTGTGAATACAACTGGGGAAATACAACCACCAACCAAAAGATGCAAAAGCCTTCATTGGATAGTTGAAATGCTTTTTGTGTGTGTGTGTGTGAAAACTTGCTTCCCAATTAGCAAATGGAAATGCAAATGGAAATGACTTCAATGTATCACTGTACATGTGTAACGGCAGGAAATATTTAGGAAGCCACCAGCCAGGTGCCAGTGAAATTGTAGGAAAATGAGGATGTGTGACCTGTAATCTGGCACTTTCTTCAGACAGCAGTATCAAAAGCCATAGACCTAACTCCACATCACCTCATTCCTAAGGCACCTACTCTACAGGAGCAAAGGATTTTTACATTAAGAAAATACTGAATGGGGCATTGCCTCAAAAATAAAAACCCAGAAATAAACTACTTCCCCTTTTTTAATATATACATTTGAGACTAAAAATATAGCAGTTGACAAAGAAAACTGCACAGACTACATAAAATGACAAACATGTTAATATAAAATAGCATAAGATATGTACATTATGAAGAAAAATATGGACTTGAAGGTATACAATAATCAAGACAACTTTGTGAAACGAGTAGAAGATTTTCATCTTTTGAGTGGCCCTTAATGTTCCTAGATGTTGCTGCTATATTGTCTCAAATTTTAAAATGGGGAAGGGAGATTCGTGTGAAATAGTTCAGTGTGGGTAACTGGGCCTTTTTCAGAGGTTCCGTTTCCCAATTTTGTTAGAAGAAGTATAAAGCGAAATTGGTAAAATTATACAAGACAACAGTTAGCTAAATATATACAATGCTTGAAGGAAAGATAATTTGTAAACATGAACAAGTCCTTGCTTCTTCCTCCCAAGTGAGAAAACCATTCAAAAGCAATTGTGGTATGTATGCTATATTTTAGTTAAAATTTAAAAGTGAAGTCATTCCCACAGTGCACCTTACCTGGTTCTGACCGTCATCACCATGACTGGCAGAGTCTTCCTCTGACTCCTTTGAGGGAGAGAAGAGGCTTTGTTGTTAGCAAAGGCTTTACTTAGAAGAACAGATGTGATTTCAGAGCTGAGTCTCTGGGGCACAGTGACTGCTCTGTCAAGTTGAGGAAAAGCTCTGATAGTCTTTCTACTCATTACTCGTCAGCTCGAGGGTCGAGGTGCAGACGAGGAGGGATAGCTGGCCAAAACGCCAGTATTTGTTCAGAGTAACATGCAATTTCTGTGGTTCACTTAAACACCTCTAACAATGTGCTCGGACTGCTCTACACTATCAAGTCTTAACCTTTGGATTTAAAGTAATAGTTTCACATTTGATTACATAACCTACCCAAAACTGGTTTTTGAGATTGTATGTTTTGTATTCAACTCTCTATACTCCCTCTAAGCAGGATAACTACTTCATCAGGAAACATATCAGTAATTGCTACCTGCCACTAGATAAAGGACAGTGTCGATGGCTAAAAGCAAAAGATTCAGCTAAAGCCCATCTGTAATTACAAGGTCACTTAAGAAAAGCTTATTTCCCACTACTCAGCTTCTTGCTCAGAGGACCGTGGGGATGAAGGCAAGGGACAAGGTATACAGAAGAGAAGGAATGAGAATAGAGGGAGCATTCACACTAAACTGTCTCCTTTAGAAATCTCAGACCCAAGGATTATCCTTCAAAGTGTCTCTGCCCTTTTCAAACATAAAAATTCCAACTATAAAGACAATTCCAGATTCAATGGTCAGGGCCCACAGATGCCGAGACCCTAGACAGGGAGTCAGATTACACCACGTGCATGTGAAGACAAAAGATGCAGCAGCACAGCTAGAGTATAAGTGGGTACTTTAAGCAGCCTTCTGGTCTACAAGGTTTCATTGTAAAAAAATCTTTTAATGTGGAAATTTTTTCTAGAATTATTCAAACACAAGAACTTACTCAAAGACTGCATCTCAGGCAGAGACCACCGAAACAACTAAGCTGCTCTCCTCCAAAGACACTGGGAAGAAGGGGGGGTGGGTGGTGGTGAGGTGAAAAGGCAGGCAAGTGGTAAAAGAGACATAAAGCAGCTTCCCTTGTTTTTGTACACAAGACAAAAAGGAAATCTAATCCCTAGGAAAAAACTTTCAGACTCTGGCTTCTGTCACTGTTAAAGGATTTGTGAAACAGATTGCTAATTCACAAATATATTTACTTAGCCTGTGAAACACATCCTGTTTCCCACCCACTACTCCCTGGTCACAGAAAACAGTCCTTACCTCTTCTTTCTCTTCTTCGCTGTCCACAATGCTACCACGATCACTGCCGACTGAGCCATCTGTTCAGAAGGGAGAAAAGGATCACAAGAAAACGTCCCTATTTCCTTCTCGAGATCACAAAACACCATACAAAAGCAGCACAGAGATTGATAAAAGTATCCATACCCATTAAATGGAATTAAAAGTCTCTCCACTACAGTGAGGAATAGGATATTTACAAAGTCCCTCCCCACAAGGTACTTGTTAATTACCAAGAAAAAAAGTAGTAACTTAGCAGTGAAGACACCAAGCGAACACCACCTGGAACAGGTGGTCAAGCCAATATCAAGGGCCTCCCAGCATCATGCCCTGGGAAGGTGTCACATCACTTCTGGAGAATTCCTGCCAATGTACAAGCTAAATCGAATCTCATCTTCAAGGTTGTGAAAAGCAAAGGTGAAGCAATGGTTTCAAATTAACAGAAGACCAGAGATGTGACAACTAAATGCAATGAGTGATCCTACGTTGGACTCAGACGGGAGAAAGAGACTATAAAGGGCGCTTTGGGGACAACAGGCAAAATTTGAGTAAGACTGAAGATTAGGATAATAGTATTAAATCTAGCCAAATTTCCTAATTTAGATAACAATACATTAGGTAAGATTGTCCTTGGTCTTGAAAATTACAGAGAACTATTTAGGATCAATGGGGCATGATTTCTCTCACATAAGTTCAGAAAAAAATATTATATACACAGAGAGAGCGCTATTACAAATGTGGTGAAATGTTAATAAAAGGTGAACCTAGGTGAAGGGAGGATGGGAGTTCTTTGTACTACTCTTGCAACTTTAAGGTGAAGTTTGAAATTAAATAAAAAGTTAAGATACAAATGTTAAAATTAATGAAAATATTTGGTGGGGGAAAAAAAAAAAAGAGTACCTTCACTAGACAGCTCTCCAAGACCCACGTCTTCTTGTTCCATGAAGGGCTTAGACCCAATTAAATAAGGTAAAGGGCGATCTATGTATAGATCCTATAAATAATGAAAGGGTATAAGCCATTAAAGAGGTTGGAAAATATAATTAATAAGTGTTCCATTTGACATCTTGTTCCACCTGACTACCCCCAAACAAGTTACATAATAAACGTGGAGAATAAGAAACATGACAGGATTAAAAGCTTAAAAAAAAAAAAAATTCACTGACTTAAAAACAAAAAGTCAAATCCTGGGCAAAGATGGGATGATAAAGCTGGATCACACAGACTCTACCTTCCCAAATGCCTCATTTACATTAACAAAAATGGTAAAAACTTCCAAAAAATTTACCAGCAGTAACAAAATAAGGAAAAGAGCACAACCTCAGAGTATAAAGGTCAAGAGGAGGAGGATCAAGAAAAGAAAGGGAAAATTCTGATGAGCTTTGATATGAGCCATAGCCCTACATTCCTCCATAAAATGTCCTGATGAGCCAAAAAAAAAAAAAAAATCTCAAGAATCCTCAATAATAGTCCCAAATTTGGAGAGAAGCACACTGAGAAAATAATCCAACTGTGTTCCTGACTATATGCAGGTAGGGGGGTCATCAGGCATGGGAGGGTAGGGGCTCAGGGCTGGAGGGGGAGAGTTCATCAGCTGCCGGACAGAAAGGACTGAGGTGACAGATGGACGTGCAAAGAGACTCAGCTGCTCCGGCAGGAAGCACAGGTTCCAGGAATCCAGACAAACTGGAGGAGCTACTGGAATCCTTAATACAAACTCCTCTTCCTAGGAGTCTAGCTCTGCCCCCAACGGGTAAGAATAAAACTTGCTACAATTCAAAAAAGAGAATCTCACGAAAAAAATTATCACAACAGCTGAATTCTTCCTCTACCCCACCTCCCAACCTCAAGCTACACAAAAAGCAGATTAAATCCAATACTAACAACTCAGAGGTGTAGACAAACAGGCCACGAACAAGGCAAGAAGGGAATCAAGGAGGATTTATTTACACTGGACCAGGGCAAAGAAAGGGCTAGAACAGAGCACATGAAATACAGGCTGGATGAAAAGAAACAGAATAGCAATGACGCAAACATACTCCAGTAATTTAGAATGAGCTAAAGAAACACATCTGAAACACTGCTGAGAACCTCAGTCTAGAAGAAAAAATAACCCCAAGAACAAAAGAAGAATACTCACCAGTGATTCACACTGCAGAATTTAGAAAGGTGACTTTCATAAAATAAGACCAGATGATTAAACAACAGGATGAAATGAAGGAGACTGTGTACACACCAATACATGCTGGACATCCTTCCATTTCAGTCCCCCACCTCTTTTAATTCCACCCATCACACAGAAATTTAAAAATTAGGGTCAAGAAAGTACTACCCTCTAGGACAAGCTCCTCTCTCCTGTCCTCTGTGGCACTGTCCTTTAACTTAACATCTCTTACCTGTCAAAAAGACTTTGGGGAAGGGGGTGGGACAGTGGAGGAGAGGAAACACTATTTTGATGCTTCAGACAACAGAGTTTGAGAAGGTCAGTGTAAAGGTTAGAGAGATAACCACCACTGATTTTGTGCAAAGAAAACAGAGTGCTAATTGGGCTAATTGCTTGCTGACTTAGAAGGCATTTCAAGTTCAAGTGTACAACACATTTCAAGTGTACAAAACAAAGTGGTATGGCCCAGGCAATAAAGTTCCCAGGGTCCACTGTTGACTTCTAAATACCTTCAGCAAAAAAGCAAGCAAGCAAATCTACCAGTGCTAAACAGCCTCAATTTGGTACAACTCTGTAATGCTCAAATTGAAAGAGAAATTAGCAGCTAAATTAGTGGTTAGAAGAGTTTGCTTCTGTGGCATGTTTTAATTTCTAAGGCACTGTGTCACGAGCACTCTCAATGCCAATGCGGCAAAACCTTTGTGTTTCCTGGCGAGCAACTCTGTTGTCCCCACTGTTTGCTTTGCTAATCTGAGAGAAATTAATTGCAAAACAATCAACAGTTGCCAGGCTGATGCGGTAGATTGCAGACCTCTGGAAGCCTCTGCCATCAGCTATTACAGGCAAAAACGTTTCCACCAGTTTTCTGTCTCCATTAATGAACTGTTTGCAAAGGTAAATGATTACCAAGTGATCCAGCAGTCTCACTCTGGGCATTTATCTCAGAGAAATGAAAACTTATGTCCACGTAAAATCCTGTACATGAATGTTCACAGCAGCTTTCTTCATGATAGCCTAAACCTACAAACAGCCCAAATATCTTTCAACCCTTCTGTAGTCCTCCTTAGCACCAGCTTCAGAATTTCAGGTTCTCAACAATCTCCACCACTCCTGGGTTCTTCAAAACCCCATTCAAAGCTCATCTCCACCCTAAATTCCCCAGTTAGAAATTAATTTGCTCTCGGAGCACTTGCAATGGATCGTTCATCCCATAACTGTCTCTTTTCCACCTGACTCTAGTGAGCAGCTTGAGAGTACGAACCACGTCCTGCATCTGTGTACCTCCTACCCTGGCCCACTGCTTTGTATCTACAGCAAAAGAACTCAATAAATGCTGTGCAGAGCAAGTCGCTCTGATGAGGTTGCTATGTGACATGCTTCTTTCTTAGAGGTAAAACCCATGTCTTACTCATTGTGTAGCCAAGTAAAGTACTCAAGGCATAAATGATAACAATATTTGAATCAAACAGTCTTTACCTTTGGTTCAAGGATCAGTTCTACCCGCTCATTAGCATCATCTTCTTCAGAGTCCGAGTTTCCTGCTCGAATGTCTAGCTGCTCAAATGCACTGTCCAATACTTGTAAACCATAGTTCACAGCCTCCTGGACTTTAGGAATCAGATCTACTTCCTTCTGTTCCCGGGTCTTCTCCTACAAAAAATATCATTCAGTTATGGACCTACAGGGTACTGGCACTACCAACCCCAACAAAATACAGTGACTGTTTCCTAAACCGGGCCTCATGTTCCAAAACTCAATAAAAATATTAACCGAAGTCAGATTGCACTGAGTGCCCTGACACAGACTTTGGAGTAAGATTGTCAGATTTAAATCCTGACATGACCACTTTCGAGACATGCATCAAACTCCCTAAGGTCTTGGAGCTTCGGGTTCATCATCCAAAGAAACGAGAGGACAACTATCATGTGATGATTTGGGTGCGTCATCTACACAAAAGTACCCTCACAGTGTCACTGCTCCTGGAGGAATGAACAGCCCATGCCTTTATCTTCACAATGACTGAATGCCTCTCACCTTGGTTAATAGCCCGTGGACAATTTTAGTAGTTAACACTATCAGAGATATCATTTTTCAATTACAATTTTAAAAACAAGCAAAAAAATTACAATTATCTTATAAATTAATTTCATCTCAAACCTCTCCTATCATCACTCTAGAACAATACCCTACAAAGAAGCCTATCACCAGCCTGCTCAAATATTCCACAGGTCTCCACTCCCTTTGACAGTTCTCAATGACAGTCCCCTCATTCACAAGTGTCATCCGTGTGAGAAATATTGAAAATATATTTAGCCTCATTTTACCCTCCTATAAGTTGTTATATAGATACAGAAAGAACCAAAACCATAGTGTTTTTTGGAAGGCCAAAGTGGAAACTCTACAAGCATTTTACCTTTTTACCTCAAGCACTGAAGTCTACCCTTTTTTTTTTTTTTTGGTTGCATATTTTTCTGCTCCAGTATACTTGATTCTGAGTTAAATAGCTGATACTGTACTGAGTTTGTGAAAACATGTTTATAGAAGAAATATATTTTTTAAAAAAAGAAACGAAATATAGACTGACTTCTTAAAAATAGTCCACTAAGAAAGGTGATAACTAAAATTTAACACTGACTTGGTGTACCCAGATACTAATGCACTTAAGTAGTCAGGAAATCCTTAAGTACTATTAAAACTAAAATAAGTTTAAAAAAAAAAAAAAAAAAAAGCTGGAAATAGGATGTTACCTCATTTCTAATATCCTTTTCTAGACAAACAGCTTCATATGTTACAAATAATTGTTTTCTGATAAAGTAGCAACTTTTGTAAATGATTTCTATTTTCTGAATAAATTAGAGTTGATTCCAAGTTACTCCCATAATAAAGTTACTGACACTTCTCTGTGATTTCCTGAGTGGTAGAAGAAGGGTAGATTCACCGCTGAAGTTCTAGAAAGTGAGAATAACCCAAAATCTCTTACCTCTTCATTGGCCTATGATGTGGGAACACCCAAGGGAGAATGCTCATAAATCCATAAAAATGAAGCCACAGGAGAAATAAGTAGGAGTTTACTATTCCTCAACAATTTAATCTGGTTCTTGAACCCTTCCAGAATCTATTCTCGCACCCCCTCTTTCTTCCTCTTGCCTGACACCTCATTAACTTCCATAAACATAGTCCATAAAATACCAGTTACACCCTCCAACTCTGCCATTCTTCTCTGTGGAAATGCTACCACCACCACCACTTTAAAATGGGGTCCTTCTTTCTTAACCCAGCTGAAGTCTCTGGCTTAAAGCTTTTCCCCTGCTATCTTACACCAGTGAGCTTGTCCTCAACTGAACTTCCAAACACTCAGCTGACAGGCTCTGTCCTATCACCCCAACGTAGACTGAAACCTCGAGGGCAATGTCTTCCTCGAAGTCACCAGCTCCCCTGGTGTCCTACTACAGAGTCAATAAATGTCCATGAGTATTCCAAATCCTCAGTACTAACATCATGGCATTCAGAAGGCACTCATGTGTGGACTAACCCAGTTTTCATCTACTGCCATTTTGATATGGTAGGAATAATAAGAATCAAAGCAGTCATGAAAGAAGAGGGAAAATCTTCAAAGATCAGTACTGAGATTTCTTTTCACATATTAGAAGACTATCTGGATTTGCTATTAGCACATTTAAAGGACTGAGACAATTCTATTAACACCAACTAGAACTGGTTTGGCAGTATAGTCCTGAAAGTACTCATCTATATACTACTCTATTCCAGAGCTTGGCAAACAGCAGCCGGGCCTGCAGCCTGTTTTTGTACAGCCCTCAAGGTAAGAACATTTTTACTTTTATAAAGATCTGTTAAAAAAGAACATGTGACAAAGACTTATTTGGCCCACAAAACCTAAAATATTTACTATCTGGCCCTTTACAGAACAAGTTGGCCAATCTCTGCTCAATCCTAAAGCCAGAATTCAGGAACTTCGTATACCTATTACTTGCTACACATTGCAGAAACAAGAATTTGACTGTTGGGCTATCAGGAGCAGTCTCAACCACTTCCCCCAACATCCTTCTCCTTGCCCACCATTCCCACCCCCACCCTACCCCCAGCCAATTAACAAATTCATACTACTTTTCTTCTCTAACTGAGGAACCCAGTGGAAGAAAGATTTAATACAATTACCTGCTCTGGTTTTTCTGCCTCAGTCTTAATCACCGGCTCCTCTACTTCTTCATCATAGACACGCTAAATATGGAAGCAAATTCATTTTTAAAAGGAAAAAAACACCATTTGAAAGAGATCATAATGTAAGAATGCAATATACAATAAAAAAGACAAAGATGGGGAAATAATTTTTCAACAAACAGCTAGGGCTCTGGTTACGGACAAAGGGCAAAAGGCAAAATGCAAAAGTCAATTCACCAAAAGTTAAAAAAAAGGAAAAAGAAAAAGATATCAGGAAACAAAAGAAAAGTTCAAGCTTACTGATGAGCAGAAGATGTGCAAACACAATGAGACATCAGTTTTCACATTTTTTGCTTAACCTAATATGTAATGCTGACAAGAGGGCAACGGTACTCTCCCACATAAAGCTACTGAGAATGTCAATCGGTGTAACTTATCAACCAGGTATGGAGAGCTTTAACATTTAGAGCAATGGAAACAGTAAAAGTAAAATAGATTTTCATGCTTTGGCTTAAAATTGATGATAAATGTTTAATATCCCATATCCATCAAAGCCAACAGTCCATATCAACCACTGATTTGCCACAAGGCCACATATGACTTGATGCTTATATCATGGGCAAGCAAGATATCTTTTCCAAAGTACAAGTGTCATACTGGTAACTCGCTGTCATTGCTTTTCTTTTTATTTATTTAACCATTTATTGTTTCTTAAACTACCGAAGTCCAACACGCTTATTATAAAAAACCGATACAAAGTGCGCTGATAAAATGTTTCTGGAATTAGACAGTGGCGATGGTTGCAAAATTTTGTAAATATACTAAAAACCACTGAATCGTACACTTTAAAAGGGTGAATTTTATGGTATGCAAGCTACATCTCAATAAAAAAGTGTTCAAATCAGTATAAAGATAGGTATTAAAAGAGGTATTTAAAAAACATAGTTCCCTCCTAACCCCCAACCTAATCTCAACCTAACCCTTTTAGATTACCGATTTAAGCCTGGTGTGTGTGTGTTCTATGCTTCCCCGGGCCTTTACACAAATAATATACATCCTTATGCACCTATTCAGTTATCCCACACATCCTCTTCTTAAATAAAAATTGACTTCTACTATACATATTCCACCACACCACTTTTTTCACTTAATGTTCTCATAAACAACACTCTAGGTCATAGCATATAAATTTTGCTCAATCCTTTCTATATCTACATAATATTCAATGGCATAAAACATTCCCTAAGTAATAAGGTTTTGCAAAGATGATCTAAGCATATGCATATACATATATTCTTAGGCACTGGTGCTTTCATTTCTATAGACTTCCCCAAAAAACTTAGATGCCTGAGTCAAAACACACAACTGTACTCTAATCTTAATAGCTATTCCTAGACTACTACCCACAAACAATAGCAATTCTCACTGTCATCAACTATATTCAAGTGCCTGCTACTCAAACCTTGGCCAGCAGAGGATGGTATCCATCTTTTAAAAATGTCTGCCCATCTGATCAAACAATGTAGTTTTTAAAAGTTCACATCCTCTGACCAAGAATTCTAGTTCCTGAAGTTTAGTCCGAGAAAAATAATCATAAATGCAGAAAAGATGCTTATGGCATCACGATTTACAGCAGAAAGTCACAAACACCAAATTCATAAATTCTTTGCAAGTCCAATAAAATTCTGATTGGCCTTAACATGGGTCTTAAGGTAAATCAAATTCATATAGGAGAGTAACTCACTCTACACACACATGCACTCTCACACATCCACAGATACATATAATCTCCAGGTAAGAAAAATTTAAAAGGCACGGATATAAGGGCCCTCACCAAAAAATATTTAGAATTAAGGGGGAAAATGGGGAACTGGTGCTTTTGAAGCAAATACGGCAAAATATTAAAATCTGTTCACTCTGGGTGGTATAGTCTTTAACATTTACAGTTAATTTCTCTATTATTCTTACATATGAAATATTTCCAAAAAACCATTTGATATTGAAGAATTGCTAAATAAATTACAATCTAGTCATATAGCACAGCAAGAACATTAAAAAATTAAGTTCACAGAGGTTACAAAAATGTGTTAAAAGCTTATAAAATAATAAATTAACACTAAGAAACACTACTGGATGCAAAAGTACATATACTATCATTTACAAAAGGTTAGTTATTGGAAAAAAAAAATTACTACAGAAGAATATGCCAAAATGTCCAAGGGTTTATTAATTTGGACTGTTGGGATAAAAGGTAATTTTTTTTTTGGTCTTTTTAATGTTTTTTTTTTACACTTTACTATTTTTTACCTATGCCAATCTTTCTACATGAGTGCTTATTACTTTTACAATAAGAAAGAGAAATGTTCATGCCTAATATCTGCATGGGAAATGGACTTGAATATATATGCCAAAATGTTGGGAGGTTGACTCCACCTCCTAAAATTTCAGATGCTTTTTCTTTTTCCTTACGCTTTTCCCTAATTGGCATATAAAAATCAGAAATTACTTCAGCAATTTTCAAAACGAGAAACAAAAAATAAGTAAATCTTAAAATTGAGACTTTAAGACATGCAGCTACCAAGGTTACTTCGAAATTTAAGTAGTGAGAGGACCAACCGGAAACGTTGAGATTTAAGACATTGCAGCTACCAAGGTTACTTCGGAATTTAAATAGTGAAAGGACCAACCAGAAAGACTGAACTTCATGCTGACATCTGAACAGCACCAGCACCCTACTTTTTCTCCTGCCTGTAATTCACATTGACCACACAACACATCAGCAGCTCGCAGCTGGCAAGCCAAGCAGGACATCTAAGAAACCAAACTGTCAATACAAAAATCCCATGGGATTTTTTGAAGGTGAAAAAGACCATGCATCTCAATGACCTGGTACACAGCAGATAATCAAGACTAACTTCCCTCACCCTTACTAGGCTGAATGCACAGCTTCATGTGTTTTTGGAAATCACATTAAATTCAGCCCCCAGAACTGCTAACCATAACCAGAATTATTAAAAAGATCTTTACATTTCCCCTCATAGGATCTTTTCACTCAGTTTGGGAGGCAGGGTAAGAGGTAAAGGAGGGGAGTTGGGGAAAAAGGCATCAGGGGCTGGGAATTTAACAGATTTTACACAGCTCTAGACCTTTTCATTTATTTATCCTCTTTTTCGTTCATTCAAATATTCATTGAGTCTGTATATCAGACTTTTGCTGAGCTCTAGGAATACAGTTCACAAAAATAAGGAGCATGATTTAGTAGGGGAGTTCAACTCAGCAAATCATATCAATAAATGTAGAATTACACTTGTGAAAAGTGATACTACAGAATGGCACCTGAAGCTTCAAGAGCTTCTATCAAGATGTGTCTAGTACAGAGGGTCAAGGAGGGTTTCCCTGTAGAAGTACTGACTGAGCTGAGACAAGAGAACAGAGTCAATTAAGGATTCAACTGAAGAGCAGAGGTAAATGGAGCAACATAAAAGCAAATGCACATGGTACTTCAAGAAATGAGAAGGCTCACAGGACTGGAGAGTCAAGAGCAAGGGACAGTGTCATGTAAAATAAGGCAGGGGGAAGGGCAGCCTGTGCAGAGAGTTATGGGACAATGAGCTTTTGAGCTTTATCCCATCTCAGAAATTGAGCATCTGACAGTTTGAGCAATTCTATTTGCTTCTTCAAGGGGAAAAAAGAAAAAGAATGACAAAAAAAAAATTGATTTGTAAATTGATATGAAGATAATCTAGGAAAAAAATTAAATTTCATTTTGGAAATTTGTTTTTAATTTTACAAAGCTAAATTTTGAAATAATTCACTAAAAAAAAACCCTCCCTTAAGAGCTCTTTTAACAAATAGAAGTCATTATCTATGGCATTTAGTGTTACAGAATAAAATCTCTAACATTAATAGATTAACGAAGCCTTAAGAACTGTGATCCCTTCTGATTAGACATGAAAGCATTGGCCAATATTAATTAGTATTTCTCCTTCAAAATCCCCTCCTGAGCTTTTACTAAAGGTACTAATTTTTTTTGCCCTAGAAAGTCCTGATTGCTCTTCAGTTTTAGTCACTGGGAAAGGGAGTTTGCAACCTGGTGGCTGCCTCTGAGGTTAATGAATAAAACCCAGAACATTTTGACTTTCAGTATCTTTCAAACAACTACCATTAAACAAAATGGCATCATTTTCAAAAATAAATTATAATACATACCGCTGTCAAGAGTTTGAAGAAAACCCATAAAAAGTCAGAGCCAAATGTAGTATCAGCAAGTTGATTCTTATCACTTTTATTAAGCGTTAGCTGTTTGCTCATCATCATGCACAGCTGCAAATAGAAAGAACCTGCAATGGGAGGCATTACCAGGAGGTCTGGGAAGCAGGTAAAATTGGCAGTGGCAATGAGCACATTCAGAGAGGAACTCTGGCTGCCGACTGCGAGGGGAAGAGGCACAAGGACTTAGGACTAAGGGGATGGAGACATGGCAATCCACAGAAGGCAGCAGAAATAAAGAACCATTAACAAATAAAAAACAATAGATCATGGAAAACTTAGGATCTAAGAAGACTTATCACCAGCCCCCAAAAAAGAGCTAGAGGAAAGATATGATCTGAAAACTGTGATTCAGAAAGAGTTTATGATGGGTCCGCTCCTGTCCACTCAAGCATCAATAAAGTGTTAGTACAGACACAGCAATCACCTACTCATGTCACTCACATCGGGTATCAAAAGCACCTCCCAAATCTGTTCCTTGCCCAGTCTAAGACTGCAATGCTGACTTCAGAGAAGACAATTAAGCACTGGATCCAGCAAGAAAGGTACAGAATGAAAGTAACATCTAAAAAGGCCACCAAATTCACCTCCATGAAAAAGTGGAAAAAAATGATGGGGCTGCACACACCAGGGAAATAGAGACTAGTCCTCTAAACACAACTCTTCCAGCAGGAAAGCTATGCTCAGAGCCAGGCATGGGCATTTACGTGAATACCCATTATGTTTTCAATTTACGCAATTCGTTTTGCCATTTAAGAAAATAACTAGCAAAGAGATCTTTAAGATCAATTTTACAGTTGGCTCCCCCCAAAATGCTAGCAGCCGCATTTCAAACTAAGACTGCTAACAAATTCTGAAACACACTGCATGCTGGCATTCTGTGGCCAGACAATGCCAAATCTTGGGCTTTTAGTAATCTTCCTCTTTTGTGAAAAATTTTATTTACATCTGACACTATGAAGAGACACCTGACCTTAATAATTCTTTTTCCACAGATGAACTAAAGCTGATATTCAGGAAGTTACCATCCTAACTTCCAAATCACCTTAACTAAACCTCTTCATCTTCATCTCTCAACACTCTCTTGCTCACTCATTTCCTTCCTGTTTTGGAATTATGTTTATTTATGGTGGACTGCGATCTTCTCTAAGGCAGAAGCTACATCTAACTTACCTATGTTGTCCTAGCAGCTACCACACAGCAGGAACTCAATATGACAGAATCACACATGGAGTTCATTTCACATCACAGACTTGGTCATATCAAAATGTTACTTGAGAGTATTCCAAATAGACACACGCACCCCTTTATTATATTTATCACAACACGATGGACCGAATCTATAATTGCAGGCACATGATGGTGCCCAGAGGGTCACACCAGGCATAGGCTACCCTTGTAGAACATGCCTTACCAAGGGTGGGTTGTTGAATTGCCACACAATTCAGCACAAATGCTGCCTACTCTCAAAAATCAAAAGGGATGGAGAGAATGAAAAATGAGGAAATTTTATCATTAGAGTAAAAGACCTTGAAAAATATAATAAACTTTACTAATAAAAAGTATTAATCCTAGGGCAAGAAGCTTCCAATTACCAAGATCCACTACTTCTATCAGTTTATGAGGGAACCTAACAACTGATTTAAAATTACAATAATTCTTGCTTCCCAAAGACTCCCCAAAACATATTTGAAGTCCGATGAAAGTAACTCACGTTCTCAATGAACTGGGTGTTAGACAGCATCAGGAAGTCATTGAAGACATTATGCAGGCGGCAATCTGTGGCCTTAGTTTCCCGAATCAGTCCATCCACTTGTTTCTTGATTTCATGGGTCCTGGAGATAGTCTGCTGTGAGAATTCCTGTAGAAACTGTAGTAGCTATTTTAAAAATAAACACAGAGTAATATCAATATTAAATGCATGGATCCTGCATTTCAAAACGAATAGCCTATTTCCTTTCATCTTTCCGTATTTGTAATGGAATGTAAAAATAAGCATGTTGCCTTTGACAGTACCAAAACCAAGCTGGGTTTAAAAACATTAAAAAAGCTCAACAAAACAGTGGCAACGAATCGATGGACACTTGCTATCTCATCTCTGGAGGAATTTTCTGTTTGTCATTCTACAAGGATCACACGTGAATGGTAAAATAACAAACCACCACTCTTAAGAATCCTATATCATATGGGACTTTGGAATGAAGGTTCTGGGCTCTGAGTTTCCTGGGCGCACTGCTTGAAGAGTCCCCTCATAAAGGCTTGTCCTCCCGCCCCACTCATTCCAAGTCACAACACGGAATTGCCTCCCTAGTGGCTATCCCAATCCCGCAGCGCGACGGAAATGTCTGTGTCTCCTCAGGATGGAGCCGAAAGCATCACTAGGAAACCCAAACAAGAGGGAGAACCCCGCAGTCCGAGTCGAAACATTCAGCAGGCTGAAGCCGACCGGCCCGCCTCACTCCCTGGAGCTTTCCAGGGTGAAGCAGAGCGACGGCCGGTACGAGGGGGAAGCCGACCGCTCTAGTCGCATCCGCCCCAGACCGCCCTCCCTCCCTCCGTCCTTCGGTCCAGGGCTCGCTTCTCACGCCTGCGTCGGCCGCCAGCGACCAGTTCTGGCTGCTCTTGCGGATCTCCTCCACTGACCAAGGCCGCTCCCACACGGGCTCGGACGCCGGCGCCCGCTCCGGGTCGGGGGTCGTCCCGTTAATCTGCAGCGGGAAGGACGAGAAAAGGGACTGAGGTTGGAGACAGCGGCAGCCCCGGCCCAGCCCCGGCGCAGCCATGGACCGCCGCCCTCACCATCCCGGCCGCGCGGTTCCGTGGCCTACGGGGCCGCAATCCCTAAAGCCGCCCAGGTCCACGAAGCTCGGGAAGCCGAACCCCCGGCGGCGACGACCTGGCTAGTGGCACGCCTCACGTGACTGGCCGCACGTGACCCCGCGCGCACGTGATCGGATGTGAGGTGCGGGCGCGCACGCCCCGCGAGCCATGGGGAGGAGCTACGGCCGCAGCCTGGGAAGCAGAGATGAGGGTTCCCGGGACAGAGCTGGGAGCTGGGGAGGATGAGGAACGTACCCCCGCCTGTGGGCGCTGACAAGGTGGCCGCATGCTCGGGTCCGCCCTGCGCCTGTATAGGGTGAGGGGCCCAAAAGGAGCCTGAGGAACATCAAGCCCCGGGTGACGTGGGCAGGGGAGGAGCCCGCCCCTGCCGCATCTCTTCGCCTGCTGCAGCTCCAAGGCCTTCACCAGGGCTGTGCGCAGGCCCTCCTGGGGGCACAACTGAGCTGGGAATCGCCCAGTGCCCTGGATGACCGGCTCTGTTTCAATTCACTGGGCAGGGCTTGCTTAAAATCCTTTACCCTCTCGGCATTGCCCTCCGATTCAGGTCCAAATTTACCACTACACAGGCAAAAACCCTTCATAATGTGTTCCCTGCCTGCTAGTCCATCTTAAATTCTCCCAGCTCGCCACAGCCCATGAGCACCCACTTCCTTGAACTTCCTGCCGCTGAACCGTTCTTTTGCCAGACCAACTTAGTGTTTAAAATAAAAATAAAAATTCAAAATTTTTCCCATTCCTGTATGCCCAGGGTCAAGTTATTTAACAACCTGGGCTTCCCTCAGGAAGAGGAAAATACATAATTTCTTGCAGGGATGTGGTATTAAATGCGTACCTGGCATGCATTAATTATCGAGTCAACATAGGTCTTACCACGTGTTCGGCCTTCCTTGTCTAACTCTTGGTCATTCTTTCGGGTTCAGCCCAGTTGTCACCTCGCTGAAGCCTTCCCTGACTGTTCCATCACGTATAGTTTAATGACCCCCTTCAGATATTTTCTGTATGTTTATACAAATATTTATCATAAAGTATTACATTGTAACCATTTATCTATATATCTCACTACCTTTTAATAATATCTGACATTTCTGAAATGCTTAGTGTTTGCCACTTTATATGTATTAATTCATTTCATTCTTGTAACGACCCTATGAGGTAGGGACTCTTATCCCCAGGTTGTAGTTGAGGAAACAAGGCAAAGGGAGCATAAGTGCAGTAATTACTCAAGCTTAGACAACCAGTAAAGAAACAAGAGTCCAGAATTCACACTGTTAGCCAACATGTTATACTATAGTTAGGCTCTTGGTTAGAGTCTAAGTTTCTGAAGGAAACTTCACTTTTAGCATGCATATACCAACCTCCTAGCCATTCTCCTACATTCATTAAAAAAAAAAAAATGTGTGTGTATGTGTGTGGGGGGTGTATAGAATTTAGTTGGCAAAACTGAGTAGAGCCAATTACCAAACTTGCATGTCTTCTAACATCATTGTGGGCAACTTCAGTGGCCTCTGGATGACCCTGGTCTGTTCTTTAAACAACCTTAATCCACATCCCAATTGTCAAAGCCCCTGGTTGACCCACATCCTGGATCTTTTTTTTTTTTTTTTAACTTTATTTTGTACATTTAATAATTGAAAAAATAAACAATTAAAAACTGAAAAGTAAACACATATGGGTAAATATATACCTTTCTCAAATGTACTGGATACATATAAAATTTTTTTTGAGTCAAACAATATGTTACACAATATATTTGGTTCATAGTAACGCAATCATACAGTATTTGTCCTTTTGTGTCTGTCTTGCTTTGCTCAACATAATGTCCTCCAGGTTCATCTGTGTTGTCATATGCTTTACAACTTCATATCTTCTTACAGCTGCATAATAGTACATCATGTGAATAGACCACAGTTTGTTTAGCCATTCATCTGTTGATGGACTCCTGGGTTGTTTCCAACTTTTGGCAATCGTGAATAATGTTGCTATGAACATTGGTATGCAGATGTCTGTTCGTGTCACTGCTCTCAATTCTTCTGGGTATATACCCAGTAGTGGTATTGCTAGGTCACGTGGCAAGTCCATATTCAGCTTCTTTAGGAACTGCCAAACAGTCCTCCACAGTGGCTGTACTATTCTGCATTCCCACCAACAGTGAATAAGTGTTTCTATCTCTCCACATCCTCTCCAACACTTGTAGTTCTCTGTCTTTTTAATAGTGGCCATTCTGATTGGTGTGAAATGATATCTCATTGTAGTTTTGTTTGCATTTCCCTAATCATGAGTGATGTTGAGCATTTCTTCATGTGTTTTTTTGCCATTTGTACTTCTTCTTTGGACAAATATCTATTCAAGTCTTTTGCCCATTTTTAATTGGGTCAGTTGTCTTTTCACTGTTGAGTTGTAACATCTCTTTATGTATCCTGGATATTAAACTCATCAGATATGTGATTTCCAAATATTTTTTTTCCCATTGAGTTGGCTGTCTTTTCACCCTTTTGACAAAGTCCTGTGAGGTGCAAAAGTGTTGAATTTTGAGGAGGTCCCATTTATCTATTTTTCCTTTTGTTGCACGTGCTTTGCACACCCTGGATCTTATCACCTGAAACTTCTTGACACCTAAATCTGAACCACAATAGAGTAGTCTCTTCTATTTTAGTTTCTCTTACTTAATCCCTAGTCCATTTTGTCTTTTCTCAAGTCATCCCAAACCTAACTCCTCAGTCGGTCCCTTTTTCCCTCATTCGATAACCACCTTGTTAGCTTCATTTCTTTGCCTGCCCAACCTGGAGCCCATGATATTCATCTTCAACTTCTCTTGACTGCTCCTTTAATATCTTCACCTTGTGCTTCTGATTTGTAGGGTCTGCTAGCTCCAAACTTTGAATCAGTCTAACTGGCATTTCTTCTTTCTTGGACCTGAGTTACTAGAGGAAATCACTACAAATTCATGTTCTGCAAACTTAGCTGGACCTTCTTAACAGTGCTTTTATTTATATTTGATCTTTTAATATGTATCCTAGAACAGCTCCCTTCCATAACGTCACCAGTTGCATCTGCCATCCCACTTGCATCTGCCAGAGAGAACAGACTTCCCCTCCTCATCACATACTTAAAATGTTTATTTGTCTACACCCTCCAAATCCCATACAGTTCTTTATTTGCACACAATAGAATTTAACTGTCAAATTCAAACAAAATAAAAATTTTGAGAGAGACTGCAGAGTTCTCAGAACATAAGGAAAAGCTAGGTATACTGGTCCTGGGAAGGGCAGGAAGGAGAGAAAGTTGGCACTACCTCGGTGCCACTGCCCTCAGAATGATTCAGCTCTAATCACTTCCTTCTTGCGTTTCCTCACCGAAGGTTCAAATTCCTGAGAATCTGATTGGCTTTCCTTGGGCCAAACTCTCACTTTTCCATTGGCATTCCACCATGTAATGGAGAGAAGTGGAACCGTTAGCAAAAGCAGGTTTGCTAGGCAAGGAAAAAGAACAGGCTCCGGATTCCCTTAGCCCCTTTCTGCTAATCTGGAAAAGCTGCCCTGCTCTTGCCCAGAAGTGGTTGGCAGGATCTGTCAGAAGATCCAGACTCCTAGGAGTCTGATTCCTGCCTTGACAATTTAATTAAACCTGAACTGCTATAGGAAAATTCTCTCAATACTCCCATATCAGGATAGTTTTACTTACCCATATGATTCTCTCTTGCCACTAGGAAGCCTGCAACTCCTGAATTTGGCAAAGAGATTTATTATATATAATATTCAAATATTTAATAAAAATTATAATAAATACATATTTGTTATATAATTATTCTCACCTTTTTATTTCTTAACTTTTATTTTGAATTCATTTCAGCTTACATGAAAGTTGTAAATATCGTAATTCTTTACCTAGTTTCTCCAAATGTTAATATAATCTAAACCAGGAAATTGTTACTGAAACTATATTATTAGCTAATCTACAGGCCTTATTCAAATTGTGCCAATTGTTCCAGGTCCTTTTTTGGACAAGAATCCAATCCAGGGCCACACATTGCATGTAGTTGGCATGTTTCCTTAGTCTCCTTTAATCTGAAAAAATTCCTCAATCTTTCTTCTTTAATGGTCTAAACACTTTTGAAGTGCACAGGCCAATTATTTTATAGAATGTCTCTAAATCTGAGTTAGTTTCCTTATAATTAAAATCAGGTTATGCCGTTTTTGCAAGAATAGAATGTTGTATCGCCAGAAAAACAAAACCAAGAGGATATATATATATGTATATATTAAAAAGATGTATTTTAAGGAATTGGATCACACCATTGTGTGGGTTGGCAAACCCAAAATCCATTAAGCAGGCAGGCAGGCTGGAAATTCAAGCAAGAGTTGGCATTAGAATTTTGAGTCCAAAATTGGTAGGGGGAGCAGGCATGGTGGAAACTTAGACAAGAGTTGATATTGCAGTCCTGAAGCAGAATTTCTTCTTTTCCAGACATCGGTTTTTCGCTCTTAAGTCCTGCAACTGATTGAATGAGTCCCACCCATATTTTCAAGATGAATCTCCTTTACTTAAAGTCAACTACTTATAGATATTAACCACATCTACAATATATTCAAATTAGCATTTGACCAAACAACTGGAGACAATACTCCAGCCAAGTTGACACATAAAATTACCAATCACAAATGTGGGAAAATAAAAATATGCAAGAAGAGTCAGGGAAACACTGGAAAAGAAAAACTCAAGGAAAATGAGCTTTACCAGACATCAACACATACTATAAAGCCTCTATAATTAAAACAGTACTGGTGCAAGAAAGACAAATAGACCAGTGAAATAGAATAGACAGTCCAGAATTAACCAAAGTACATTTGCAAACTTAGTATATTGATAAAGGCGACATCTCAAGTCACTGGGACAAAGATGGACTTTTGTGAAAAATGGTGTTGGAAGGAGTAGATAGGCATTTTAGAAAAAGATAAAAGTATATCCATCCCTAACACTATACATAAAAATAAACTTTGGCTTAGAGATCTAAACGCAAAAAAAAAAAAAAAACCATACAAGCTCTAGCTAAAACATGAATGACTTCCTTTTTAATTTCAGTGTACAGTCTTTCTAACTATGACTCAGAAATCGGAGACAATGAAAAAAACAATTGATAAATTTGATTGTATAAAGATGAAACATTATTTCATTGCATAAAAGAAAAGCCCACCAGTGACAAAGTCAAAAGATAATTGACCAACTATGAAGAAATATTTACAACATACATCACAGAGAAATGGATCATTTCCTAAATATATAAAGAACTTTTAAAAATTAAAGGAAAGGGAGCAGCTGGGCTCTCATCTACCATATGGAAGGCCCAGAGTTTGGTTCCCAGGGGCCTCCTGGTGAAAGCAAGCTGTAAATAGACACAGAGAGCAGACAGCGAACACAAGAGGCAAGGGGGGGGGGGAGTAAATAAAATAAATAAGTCCTTTAAGAAATAAAATATATCTTTTTAAAAAATTATAGGGCAAAGGATCTGAAATTCAATAGTAAAAATGAGAAAAGGTACAGCAGATAATTCACAAACAAAACAGAAAAAATGGTCCTTAACATGAAAAGATGTTCAAATATTCAAAATTAGAGAAAAGCACATTAAACAGCAAATACTATTTCTCATACATCAGAGTGGTGAAAATTAAAATACATGACAGTACATTCTATTAATAAGACTATGGGGGGTGGGGGAAGGTATTCTCATACATTACCGGTAAGAATGTAAATGAGTACAACCTTTTTAGGGGAGAATTTAGCAATATGTAGCGATATCTAGCAAAACCATGTATTTATTTTTTAACCCAGCAATTCCAGTTCTAGGAATTCTCCCTGAAGTTTTACATGAAACAATATGAAAATACATATATACAAGAACATTCATTGCGGTATTGTTTATAATTGCAAAAGGTCAAAGGCCCACTGAGAAAGAGACAAGCAGCCCCTGATATCCTCGATGTTCTGCTGTTGAATATAAACGATTTCATAGAACATTAACATCACACAAAGCCACCATACAACTATGGTGGAATAAGGAAAATAACACCTGAATCTGAACACTTAGGCATGAAAGTTGTCCCAACCATGGAAATAAACAAGTGTCCCCCTACTCTGGCTAATAGGAGCGACTCCTGCTGTTTTACCAATTACAACTTTAGCTTTGCTCTAGTCGTCCCTCCTTATAGACAGGATTTAATCAGATACCCTATTATGGAATCTCCCCTTTTTAAAAGCATCCAATCCAGAGCAAGTCCATGTAAATCCTCCCCCAAATCACCTAGCACAAGCCCAAATCCTACAGTTAAGTCTTTTCTAATACCTTCTTATTGAGATGGCACATGACGTCCAGAGTATGCATTCTCCTTTGCTGCAATGAGCAATAAACCCACCTTGTTCAACTACAGGTGTGTTCACCTACAGGCGGGATTGGGTTGAAAGGTTGCATCATGGTTTTTCAGAGCTGCTATCACAGGTTCCACCTATGGATTGGCATTTAAACAATGAGAATGTATAGGCTCACAGTGTAGAGGATAGGAGAAGTCCAAAATCTAGATATCAGCACTGTTGCTTTCTCCCCAGAGTCTGTAGATTCTGGTGCTGGTTGCAGGCAATCCTTGGGGTTCCTTGGCTTTCCCATCACATTGTGATACACTTTCTTTCTCTTCTGGGTTCCTACTGACTTTTTGCTTCTGAGTTCTTCTTATGGCTTTCTCCTTATAAAGCCTCCAGTAATCTGCATTAAGACTCACCCTCATGAATTTGGGCCACACCTTAACTAAAAATAACATCTTCAAGAGGCCCTATTTACAATGGCTCACACCCACAGTGACATGGATTATGATTTTTTTTAAAGTTTCTAAATTGGGATATATAGCTCAGTCTACCACAGCTGTGATGCCTTATATAAAAGAGTAGTTGAATAAACAAGTTACCAGGAAGTGTGCTCAGAATTTTACAAGATTCATCTCACTTAATTCTCATCAAAGTGGCACAGCTGGTGAGTAGCAAAGACCAGGGTAAATCCAAACAATATGGCTCCACAGAACCACCACCACCTCTTCCATATACAAGACTTTTTCTGTTGTCATGGTTGTCCACTTCTGTTTCCATTTCATAGGTACACCCATTCCTGGTGTACCTATCATTTAACTAAGCTCTCTTGTATATTTTTCCTTTCTTGGTCATCCTCTTGCTAGCCCTACAGAATTGAGCTACGGAACCAGTGAAAAACCTAGAAGAGCTTCCTGCCAGGGTATTTAGAAGGTCAAAGATATCAGAGAAGGAGTCCTGATCAGTGCTTCTCAAACTTTAATGTCTACAAGATTCTCCTGGGGGATCTTGTTAAAATGCAGATTCTGATTCAGTAGGTCTGGGTGGTCCCAGGTGATGCCTGTCCTGCTGTCACTAAGGACCATTGAGCTGAACGTTCCCTGGTGAGTGGTGCTACTCCATGGTGCCAACCTTGAGAGCCAATGTGTTCCTGTAACATAGGGCTAGTGTCTAAGACAGAGCTCTTTGTTGTTAGCCACAAGAGGTCAGGATTTGCTTCTGGAGTCCCATGGGGAGAGGGGAGGGGCTGAGGGTGGGGCCACAGCCAGCTTCATGTATGTGCATCTGTGTTTAGCAGGGGTCTGCTTGGTTTAATGCTCTCTTGTCACCATCTTGAAATTCTTGAACATTTTTAAATAATAAGCCCTATATTTTCACTTTGCACTGGCCTCACAAATTATATTCAATCCTTTGTGAAGTTGGCGTATATTTGGGGCCATCACCCTGGGTGAAGGTGAGAACAGTGCTTAGGGATAGAAGCAGAAGCTACCTTCCTCTAGACTGCTAGCTTTGGGGAGTCTAGACCAGTAACCAACACCTCCCCACCCCCCAACACACACAGTTTCCTTACAGCATACTGAGTAGATTGACTAAAATAAAGAAGCTGAGAGGTCTGCCTGTAGGCTGGCCTGGTCAACAAGCCAATGCTAGCTTGGAGAACTAAAGATTAATTAGGATTAATTTACACCAGCTACTTACATTTCCTAACCAATCAAGTAAGCAGTCAACCACTGCATTATAAACTTTAAGGGAAAGAAAGAAAGACAAGACAAAAAGAACAAGTGATAAAATACAATAGAAAATAATGTAAGAATTCAATGTAGTAAGTACCTAATGGATCTTACACATTTTAACTTGCTACTGGGGTTCAGAATATGGAGAAAGCACTGAGCGCTGAAGGGGTCAGGGAAAGGAAGACAAATTCTTCAGAATTTGTATTGTGCAGTTGAAATGATCAGAAAGGACTTTTGTTATTCTTGCCATGAGTATTTTACATTTAAAACATCATTTCTGAAAGGCTCTAATGAAATGTTTCTACGTCGTCAAGCAAGAGATTTTTATAATCAGTTGACTTGAAACAAAGGAGAATTTTTAAAATGGAAAAACACATGAATCTGTGACTAATTAGAAGGAATTGACGTATACAGTGAGTCTGGTTATGTTTCCTACTTTTCATTGCTAAACTTTGGAGAACAAGAAATTCATTCCCTTCTTTTCTCGGTGTTACAGGTGAGAGCTCAGAAAATGGATCCCTCAGGGGAGGTCACAGAAGAGCTTTAATACACTAGAAGCTGTGGGGTTTATTGCATCTCTGAAACCTATCACAGAGTATAATTTTTTCACTGTGCTCACATAAAGGAAGGATATCCCAGCAGACACATACAAATACACACACACACACACACACACACTTCACTTAGCATGGTGCTAGGAACCTGGTTATTCAAGAGTTGGGTGCCTCTATCATCAATTCACAGCCCAGGTATGAAGAGTCCCTTTCATTCCTTCAGCTTTCGTTATCTGGTGTGTACTGGGAGGTAGAGGGAGGGGAGGTCATGAATCCTACTGTACAAGGTCTATACAGCCCAATTCCTGAATGTATGGCCCCTCTAGATTAGCAAATCTGCTGTTTGTGTATCTGCCAGAACATCCAGAGGAAAAAGAGCCCGAACCTTAATCAGGTTCATTCAACAAATAATACCTAGATAATATCCTTTATAATTATATTAGACTTTACCAATGAAACTAAATACCTTGTATCCTGCCAAAATTCTTTCCCTACTCCAACACATACAACTCCTGGTGTTGATCCATATCCTCAGTGATGATCTCCATGGCAGTTTGATATTATTTATGAATTCCAAACAAGGTATTTGATTATGTTGGTAAACTGGGCTGTTCCTCTGGGCATGAAACCCTTTAACTGATTTAAATTCAAAGGCTTTCTGTTTACTTAATTCAAGATTAGGGCTTTGATTCAATCACGTCATTAGGGCATGCAGGGTTGAGTCTTCACCCCCTTGGCAGGCTATATAAACGGATGCTTAAACAAGAACATAGAAGAAATACAAGGAAGTAGTTACACAGAAAAGACACGGCAGAAGAGAGAACTTGGGTTTTGTTTTTTGTTTTGGTTGTCCTGGCATAGATATAATCAGGCTTGGTTTTGACGGTAGAGCCCCGGGAAGAGAAATAAGCCGTCTGCCTGATAGTTTACAGCTGGCTTTGTGAAGAGACCAGAGCATCTGAGGCCAGAAAGAAACAAGCCCTCCAACCTACAGCTGAGATTGGAAGAAACTGGGCCCACCGAGGTTTAAGAGGAAGAGGAAGGCTGAACCCTCGCAGATATTGCCCACCATTTTGCTTCAACATGTGGCAACAGACATTTGGTGAAAAAGTACCATTGAGTTGGACTCTTTAGGGTCTTGTAACTGTAAGCTTATACCCCAAATAAATACCCTTTATAAAAGCCGACAGACTGGTAATTTGCATCAGTACCCCTTTTGACTGATACAATCTCAGTTATGATTTTGATATTTATACCTTCAGAGGCTTTGCTAGGAACTTATGTACATATATATGTGTATCTATAAAAAAATGCATAATTTTTAAAATGTGTTTTTACATACATGAAATATAAAACTTCCTTTTTGCAACTTTGAAAAAATTTGCAATATTGTTACCAGAATTGAATCAAAAGGACTCATTTTTACTAATGTAATATAGAAGATTCCATAGTGTAGACATACTATGGTTTATTTACTTGTTATCCCATGGATGGACATTTATTTTGCTTCCAATATCTCACTGTTACAAACAATGACAAATATGATAGCCTTAACCATACTTCCTCATGTACATATGCAAATGTTTTTGTTTTTAGTGTATAATGTTAAGTAACTCTCCAAATTGACTGCATCAGTTGCCAATGAAAGAATCTGAAGGCAGCTCTTTGCCCAACTTCTTGATATTATCTCACTTAAAAATATTTACCAATCTGATCAGTAAAAATGGCATCTTTATGCTATTTTAATTTGAATTTCCCTGGTAACTGGTGAGATTGAGCTTTTAGGTTTATCATCAATTTTAATTTTCTTTGCATGGTGTATTCATCTGAATTTCCCATTTTCTATTAGTTTATTTTTTCTTTTTGCATATTAATTAGGAATATTCATTTGTTGGGTCTTAACCCTTTAATCTTACCTCATGTTGTTTATTAACTATGTTCTGTCTTTATGTCTTAATTTTTTGTCCCTGTTCCTGCATTCTGATGGATTGATTGAATTATGTTTTTTCCATCTTTTTCCCTCTATTGTCTTGAAATTTATACATTCCATTGCTGCTTTTCTAATGGTTACTCTTATTTTTTATATCCATACATAAAATTGTTTTGCCTAATAAAATCTAAAAATATCAGTATCTATAGTCTATTCCCAAATAAGACAAGAAATTTTCTCTTGCCCTGGTTGTTTCCATCTCCCCAACAGAATTCTATTTCCAAATTGTTTTAAGCACTTGAAATTCAGTACTTATTTAACCTTAAATAATAGGATTAATTGATGACTTAAATTGTATATTGATTTTTCATACTGCTTCTTCCTCTGGGTTCCTTTCATATTTTTTTCCTGATAAGGTGATATAAATATATAAATGTAAGTAAGGAATGGGTTAAGAAATGTGAACCAACAGTAAAGAATGTGCAGGTGCCTGGAGTCTTCTTCCCACAGGCACCAAGGAATGTTAACTGGGGTCTGGTCCGGTGGGAGGATGTGCTTGTAAGCCATGCCTGCAGGCACATAGATAGCTATGTCAAAATTTCCCATGCACAAGTTGCAAGATTGGCAAGAGTTCAGAGACTCAGAATCCCTTAAAAAGGGCAGCACCCAAAACTGCCGGTGGGAGTCTCACCCAGGAGAGGATGCTCTGCCTGATGTTGTATTATACCCAGGCCCTGGCTGTACTATACCCTGGGAGGAGCTGTTGCTAGTACACTCTATCCACGTGTTGTTTCCAATCAGGACTTTGGTCAGCTGTTGAACAAGACTTCCCAGCCTTGTGAAAGACCAGATGTTGAGTTTTCCTCTGGTTTGGTGAGTGTTTGTAAATATTCTCTCTCTCTCTTTCCTTTGTTCTATCTAACTGGTTTAGTGCATTTTATTGTGGGTAATCAATAATTTGTGATTATTTGACAGATTATTAATGTTAGATATAAATTGCTAGTCTTTGGTGAGTGATTGTACATATACTTTCATCTTTCCTCTGTTATCTAATTAACCCATTTCTCTTTGATATATTGTTATTACTCAGTTACTGTGATTGCTTAATCTGAATTCTTACAAATATTATCCATTTAGCTAAGTAAAGCTCTCTTTTAGTTACTATTCTGAGTTTTTGCCTCTTCCTTTTTAGAACAGAAGGGCCTACCTTACATAATTCTTTCAGAGGGAACCAATTGGTGGTAAGCTTTCTTAAGCACTGAATGCGGGAAAATGCCTTTCTTTCACCTTTACTTATACATGATACTCTAGCTGGGTACAGAATTCTAAAAGGATAATTTTGATCCTATCCACTGAAGTTATTGCCTCATTGTCTTCTTTTATGTAGTGTCACCAATGAGATGTACAATGAAAATCTGATTCTTATTTGCTTGAGATTAAATTATCTTTCCAACTTGGTGGCTTTTAGAATTTTCCTTTTTATTTTGATGTTCTGTAATTTCATAGCTTTTTTCACTTTTGGGAACCACTTGGCCATTGATGAAATATTACTGTCTCCCATTCCATTTTCTCTCTCTGGAATTCCTACTACATGAAAGTTGGGACTTCTTTACCCATCTTTTATGTCTATTAACTCTTTCATCTTTTGTTTTCTTTGTGCTGCATTCTGCAAGACTCCCTCTATTTAATCTCCCACCTGGCTAACTCCCACTTTTAATTGTCCATTCAGCCTATCTGTTGAGTTTTTCTTTCAACAATTTGACTTTCGTTTTCAAGATCTCTAGTTAGTTCTTTTCACAACTGTATTTTTATTTTGATTTATGTGGCTGAATATATTAATTGATCTATTGATCAAGTATTAGATCTTCCATTTGCTCAGTTTGTTATTCCTCTTTCTTGATAGTGGTCTTCCTCAGATGTCTGGTGCTTCTTGATTGTGCACTCTTTTTCTGGTTTAGAATTCTCCCTACTGAGTCTTGGGATTCAGCAGCTTTCCCATGTGGGTGCAGACTAGGTTACCTGTGGCCTTGACTCCTCATCATGGCTTCCTATCAAGTCTTTCTTTTAGAGATGCCCTAGTGTTTCTCAAGCATTCCCCTTCATATTTTCATACTTTCAAGGCCAGCTATGTTATCAGTAACTTATTTTGTATATCAATTTGATCTATTCTAAGAGTATCGGAATGGATGGGAGTGGCTTTCATCCTACTTTCATAAAAATTTTTAAATCTATAAATTTACAATTTAAAAAAATCTCAGCAAAGCTTTTATTCTTTACTTGAGATGGCAGAGAATATTGGTCATGGGTTCAGAGCAGGCAGTGTGTGTGTGTTCATGTGTGTATCAAGTGTTTGAACTTATTTTAAAATGCATTATAATAATTTTTAGCATTACTTAAGTAATGCTAATTTAATTTATAATAGGTCAACCTGGAATCTTCCTGTTAAATTTATAAGTTGTTGTTTTCAATAAGGAACATGAATATCTATAGAGAAGACCTAATGAGAAGATCTGACAATGGATTTAAACCTTCATGATTATATGCTTGTTTTGTTTTGTTTTTTTCATGTTGAAAACATCATCAATTACCTACTCTTTTTTTTCCCTTAAACTTTTTATCTTGAAATAATTTCAAACTTACAGGACAGTTGCAAAAATAATACTAAACCCAAAGAATTCGAACATACCCCCCAAATACTTTCACCACATTTGCTGTATATATCTATCTTCTATCTATCTATCTATCTATCTATCTATCTATCTATCTATCTATCTATCTAT
>JAKSZT010054380.1:428645-453524 GCA_026826555.1 Tolypeutes matacus | reverse complement strand
TATCTATCTATCTATCTATCTATCTATCTATCTATCTATCTATCTATTTTATAAACATTTGAGAGTAAGTTGTATATACCATGTTTCTTGAACACGTAATACATAATAAATGTCTATTTCCTAAGAACAAAGATATTCACTTTTGTAACGATCTTAACTACAGTGATCAAGTTCAAAAAAGTTAACATTGACCTAAAGCTTGCAGTCTATATTCCAATATTTTCATATGTTCTGATAATCTTCTTTTTAACCTTTACCCCTCCATTGTTAGATCCCACCCAGAATCATGTATTGCATTCAATTGCATTGTTTCTTCAGTAGCTCTATTTTTTTAAATTGTGGAAACATATATATATAACATAAAATTTCCTATCTCAATCACTCCCAAGCATACCATTCAGGGAAATTAATCACATTCACAATGTTGTGCTACCCCTCACCACCATCCATTATCAGAACTTTCCCATCACCCCAAACAGAAAGCCTGCTCCTGACTCACAGAGCTAGAGTCTGCAAGAAAGGTTTAGAGGAGACAGAAAGGGAGTAGAGGGTTGTGAGCCAATGTCCATATGGGCAAAATCTACGAGAAGGTGGAAGGGTGTAGTTGTGCAGTGGATGGGCAAGACACTGGTGCAGTGATGCTATTGGGTTGGGCGGTGCTGGTCTATGAGGGCGGGAAGGGGGGGGTGGGTTTCACTGTCCATGGAACTGGGGGGAGGGTCAGGGGAAGGACTAGATGAACTCTGGGATTTGAGGGTATGTGATTGAAACTACAACATTGGGAATGTTCTTTTGACAAATATGGCAGGGGAGTGTTACTGGCTTAGGGTGGTGGATGTAGGGGGCATGTGGGACAGAGCACACCTAGGGCAGGTTTCTAGGGAGTATGTGAGTATTCATCCTGCCATAGTGCATTGTATCAGTGGGTGGAGACCCATATAATGAATGGGAAGGTGTTGGACTCCCATCCTGGGGAGTCCTGCTATGTTTTCAAATAGAGGGGTGGGAGTCTCCCGAGAGCATAGGCAGTGCCTAATAGGGAAGGACAGGCCAGTATATCAAGCCCTCAATGTAGTTGCAAGTAACTATGAATCTTGTTCTTCAAGGAGTGAAACTTGGAGGTTGCCATGGGTCCTGAGGGGAGGAGGAGGGAGGAATAGAATAGCTGGAATATGGGGCATTTTGGGGGCATTGGAATTGTTCTACACGATCTTGCAATGATAGATACAGCCCATGTTAAATTTTATCAAAATTTATAAAAAGTGTATGGTCCCAAATGTAAACCATAATGTAAACCATTGACCATGGTTAGCAGCAGTGCTTCAATATTTGTACATCAATTGTAACAAATGTACCATCCACATGTAAAATTTTATTAATAGGGGAAAGTGGGAACAGGGGAGGATGTTGAGTATATGGGAATTCCCTATATTCTGTACATGACTTTTCTGTAATCTAAAGCTTCTTTGAAGATAAAAAGAAAAAAATAGGATACTGGGGGAATAAATGGAAGAAAATGTCACTGTACATACAAGACAACAGGTCTTACAGTGATGAAAGACATAATGGCAATTTTTTAAAAATTTAGTTTTAAATTATTTTTTATTACATCAAAAATTTTTAAATTTTTGTATTTAATTTGTTATTTTAAAAACTATCCTTATTATTTCATTTTCATATTAATTTTATTCAGTTATTTTGTTGGCTTCATTTTTGAAGAAGTTTTGGATTACAGAAAGGTTGCAACTGTGGCAGGAAAGGACTATTGGTGCAGGGTGTCAGTGATGGGGGATGAATGGGAGGACATTCACCTGGGACATACCTATAAGGCATATGAGTGAGTTCAAGAGTTCATGGGGCATTGTCATGGTGGGTGGAGATCTACACAATAACCAAAAGAATATCAAATTCCCATCCTGGGGAGTTCTGCCACATTTTCTAACAGGACAGCAAGAATCCCTCAAGTACAGGGGCAGTGACTAGTGAAGGAGGATGGACCATTGATGGGCCTTTGATATTGATGACTGGACTTGTGAACCTTTTCCTTTGAAATGGAAACTTAGCCTAGTATTATAGGTTGCCTAAGCTTTACCTCCTGAGAGCCCCCTTGTTGCTCAAATGTGGCCTCTCTCTAAGCCAAACTCAGCATATAAATGCATCACCTTCTCCCCGCCCCCCCGCCCCCAGCATGGGACATGACTCTCAGGGATGAGACTTCTTGGCACCAAGGGATTACTACCAAGCACCATCTAGCAATGCAAATGGAAAAAGACCTTGACCAAAGAGGGGAAAGGGTAAAGACAAATAAGTTTATTTGACTAAGGGACTTCAAAGTAGTTGGGAGGTCATTCCAGAGATTACTCCTATGCACATCTCTGCAGGATCTCCTTGACTGCCAAAGTAAATATTGCCTCAAATAGTGGGGCTCCTAAAGACTCTGGAGACATCCAGACACTAGAGACAGGGCTAAAAGCTCAGGAGTTTGGCACCCTGCTAGTGGGCCCTACTTCGCAATTTATGCTCCCTACTTTGCAATTTATGTGACAGAGTTGGACTCAGTTTTGGTTTCCCTACACATGGTTCTTCTGCCCTTTCTATTTGAACCTATAGTTAGTGCTAGAGTTGATATAGTTATGTCCAAGATACTTAAATCTTTGGGCTTTCCATGTGCCATTGGACCCTGAATCTCAACAGGGTTGCAACACCTACTCTCCATTTCACTGGACTCACCCAGGACAACTATCAAGGAGATGATGATGGACAACAACCATCCCAAGAAACAAAGAGAGTCTACGACTGCAAGCAAGACAGTCCCATCCATCTGCCCTATGGGTTCTAAGCCCCCTCTCAATTAGAGGAAGAGTGGCCATCACCATCCCAGAATCCTCAGGATTGGGGGATGAAAAATGGACTAGAGTAGACTTACTGTTATTCACTATAAACTTATTGTGATTCTAGCAATGGAAGAACTTATATCATTGATGTGGAGGCAGTAGCCACCAGATATTCTGAGGGGAGGGAGAGGGAAAAACAGGTGTAATATGGGGACACCTATTATGCTTGTTTTTTATGTGAATGTTGTTTTGAAGTCCAGTCAAAAATGAAATTCACAGAGCTAGTCAGATGTCTTCCTCTATATCTCACATTATATTTTGTTCAACAGGACTGGGGACCTCCCATCTGAGGCCTGGGTTTAACCCTCAGACACTGAAACAGATACAAGAGGGAAATATCCCCTCTGCCTGGGCCACAAATCTCAAGTCTTTGGCAATAATATCCTAAAAGACCATAAGATGGAAACACAATGCTGTGAAGAGATGCATTTTCCCTCTGCAAACTGGGATTGACCCTGCAGTTTTCTTAAAAGAGTTTTTCTCTTTATTCAATGCAAAGAAATATTTTAGGAATTTTTCTTTGTAGCATGTAGGAAAAGAGGTCATTTTAATAATGCCTGTCTTCTATGATTTGAAGAGGAAGCTTTATAACCCATTTTAACAGTATGAGGCTAGAAATATCTGTTTCTGTATTAATCTTTTTTGGTCACACGTAATTTTATCACTTTTTTGTTCTGCATATACCACCTTTATCCCTTCTCTGTTTTTCCTTTCCTTTTTTTAATTAGAGAAAATTTAGGTTTACAGAAACTCATATAAAAATATAGCATTCCCATGTATAGCCTCCCCCCTTTATTAACACTTCACATTAGTGTGGTGCCTTTGTTACAACTGGTGAAAGAATCTGATAAATGTACTGTTAACTATAGTCCATAGTTTACATTTGGGTGTATTTTTTCCACTATTACACCTTATTATTAGCACCTTGCATTAGTGTGGTACATTTGTTATTATTCATGAAAAGACATTTTTATAATTGTACTATTATCTATAGTCCATCATTTACAATAGGGTTCACTCTGTTTTACAGCCCTATGTTTTATTTTTAAATTTTTATTCTAGTAACATATATATGACCTAAAATTTTCTCTTTTAGCCACATTCACAAATATATTTCAGTGCTCTTAATCACATTGACAATGTTGTGCTACCATCACTATTATCCATTTCCAAAACTTTAAAATCAACCCCAATAAACATTTTGAACAAATTAAGCATTAACTCCCCATTGCTGGCCCCCAACCCAGCCCCTGGTAACCTATATTATAGATTCTAACTCTATGAGTTTGGTTTTCTTATTATTTGATATCAGTGATATCATACAATATTTGTCCTTTAATGTCTGGCTTATTTCACTCACATCCCCAAAATTTCTTTTATGTTTCTTTTTAAACTTTTGTATCCTTCTTTATGTTTATACATTGTTTTCTTAATATCCTTTAGCTCTATACCTGAATTGATTTAGGAGATTGTTTTTAGAAATCTTTGATTAGTTGTTCCAAATTCTGTGTTCCCTCTGAAGTTTTAATATCTTCCCCTGACTGAGCCATACTTCCAACACAGTATGGCTTACAGTTTTTGCTGAGGTCCATCACCAACACCCCAAGAGGCCCTTCTGTCCCCATCTAGTCTCTCCCTCCTCTTCACCCAAGGTAGCCACCACCCTGACTTCTAAAAGCATAGGTTAATTTCACCTATTTTTGTGCTTTATATAAATAGAATTAAATGGCTTAGTTGTGGTTCCCCTGGGAGCTGACCTGAGACAAGGATTTCATTGCAGGTAGTTTATGTGGGAGGTACAGGGAACAGAGGGTGGGAGTAGGAGATGGGGGAAGGAAAGGCAGCTTAAAAAGGGTGTTTTATTAAACATCCAGCTACCACAGTGGACACCTGGAACTTAATCCCATAAGGACTCTCTGCAAAATGTTGCAAAACACACTCCTTAGATTTATACCACCCAGGAGGGAGCGGGGAGATGGGATATTTATATGCTCAATCACGGTCAGTCAAAGATGAGGACTTGGGGATGGAGGGGGGAATATAATTACCCTACATTTTATGCTCACCCCAGGGACAGGCAGAAGATTTCTTAGGTTCCAGAGAAAGCCTCCAGGCAAAGAGATGCAAATACTGCAGTAAGAATCAGGTGGAACAAACTGAAATATCAGGTTACAAGGGATATAGCAGTATCTGCTACACACAGTATGGACTCTTGTGTCAGGCTTTTTCTGCTCAACATTATATTTGCGAGATATTATAGATCATTTATTTTCATTTTTGAATGTACCCCATTGTGTGACTATCCCACAATTTACTTATACATTCAATTAAAGGTAGGTATTTCTGGTATGGTGTTTTACAAATAGTGCTGCTACGAACATTCTAGTACATGTCTTTTGAGAAGAATCATGAACTTTTCTATTGGGTATAAATCTAGGAGTGGAATGGCAAGGTTATGGGTTTGCATAAGTTTTGCTTTAATAGATATTGCTGAACAGTTTTCCCAAGTAGTTTTACACGCTTACATTCTGTAGTTTGTTTGTCTGGCACTAAGCTGTCTTGGTCCTCCTGCATCTGACATCTTTGCTGTCACTGCTTCCTTCCCCTACTTCTTCACTGTAGGCATCCCCCAGAATCTCTGTCTTTGGGGTTGTTCTTTCCTTGTCCCTCCCAGAGCTTCCCCTCGTATCCTACTTTTGGCTGTTTCCCAGGTCTGCGTCCCCTGGTGCCACTCTCACCTGTGATGGGGTTCTACCTTCTGATCTCCTCCTGGACCCCATACCTGCACCCTGCACACTGCTCCAGGTGCATCTTAACTAGTACCAGCATCACCTGCAGGCTCGTAAAATGGATGGGTGAGCCTCAGCTTCAGGGATTGAATTCAGTAGGTCTGGGGTGGGGCTTGAGCATCTGCATTTCTATCAAATCCCTAGGGGATGCTGATGCAGCAGGTCCAGGGCCTGAACTTGGGGACCCCTGGCCCCCACCAACCCGAAATGTCAGCATCAGGAACTAGCTGACTTTCCCCACCTCAGCCTCCCCATCTTCCTTCAAAGCTTGTCGATGCTGCTCTGGTTTAGGCCCTTAGTAAGCCTACCTGCCAGAAGGCTCAGTTGTCCTAAGCAGGCCACAGGTGCTGGGGGCGCCCTAAGAACCGCAGGGCTGAATGCTGTACCACACTTAGATGCTACCCTTGATTAACGTTAATATTTTAAAACTACATGTAGTTACACCCTGTCTGTAGGTGAAGAAACTAAGGCACAGAGAGGGTAAGTAACTTGCCCAAGGTCACATAGCTGAGAAGTGATAGAGCCAGGACTTGAATCCAAACGATCTGGCTCCAGAGTGTTGGTTCTTACCCACTGAGCTCTAGTAAATTCTTAGACTATGGAGCTGAATTGTTTTATATTACAAAGTGGTAGTGGTTGTTCTTATCTGGCAAGACATTTTTATGGCTTTTACATAAATTGGAAAAGTAGACAGTTGATAAGCATTAATAAGTTGATGACTGATAAGTCAATAGGAATTTGTTAAGAATCCAAACAGTGCATAATTGTACTAAGTGCTTCGGATACAGAGTAAACATGAGCTTTAGATCTGGACTACAGTAGTCCACTGTCCAATAAGTGATTTAGTGACCTAAATTCATGTGTAGGTGAATCATGCCACCACAAATATAGTTCATTTTAGAATTAAGGCTTAATTTACTCTAATAAATCATTATTTTGATGAAATAATGTAGTATATGTAAAAATAAAAACTACATGCAACAATTTCACTTATGGGGAGAACTTACCTTGCTGTGCCTCAGTTTCCTCATTTGAAAAAGAGGAATAATAATCATGCCTTCTCCACGGGCTTGTGGCAATTTGAGATTATTTGTGAATTCCAAAAAGAGAAAGATTATGTTTGTAAACCAATCTATTCCTCTGGATGTGATACCACCTGATTGCATTAAATTCAGTTGAGGGGCCTTTGATTAGACTACCTGTAAAGATTGCTTTGAAGGCTTTTATGATTTGACCATGTCAGTAAGGCGTGACTCGGGTTGAGTCCCCGCCCCCTTGGTAGGTCTGATATAAACGGACACTCACACAGACTGATATAGACACACAGAGGAGAGAACTTTGTCATTTTTTATCCTACCATGTGACAGAAAGGTGAAGGCTCAAACAGCTAAAGCCCCTGGGTGATTTTTGCCTGACAGTTTACAGCTGACATTGGGAAGAGACCTGAGACTGATACAGGAAGTCCTGAGAGACAAGCCCTATACCAGCCTGCAGCTGACGTCAGGAAGAAGCTGAAGTCTCAAGAGGAAGAGAAAGCCCAGAATTGAAGACTGAACCCCAGCAGAGATTGCCCACTATCATGAGAAAGTACCTCTTATGGCACCTTGAGCTGGACTTTCCATGGCCTTGGGACTGTAAGCTTTTACCCCAAATAAATACTCTTTATAAAAGCTAACAGATTTCTGGAACTTTCCATCAGCACTCCTTTGGCAAACTGATAGAAGCTTGAGTACAGTTAATGAGATAATGCACGCAGAGCATTTGGAAATGCTTAGCACATAGCAAACACTTCCAAAGTGTGTGTGTGTGTGTGTGTGTGTGTGTAAAATTTTCAGCTATTTCAGCAAGGTAGGTTGTTGGGGAGTAATCACGTCCCCCACAGAAGGCATGTTCAGGTCTTAGCCCCAGGTGCTGTGGGTGTGAACCCATTTGTAACTAGGACTTTGAAGATGCTATGAGCTAAGGTATGCCCAGACTGAATGATGGTGGGCCTTAATCCAAGGTGACTGATGTCCTGTAAATAAGCAAACGAAATTGGACACAGAAGGAGAAGCCCCTGGGAGCAGCCAAAAGCTGGAAGTCAATGGAAGCTGGAAGAGAAAGGAAAAGACACTACCATGTTCATTGCCATGTGATGGAAAAGCCAAGAACCAACCCAGAATGCAAGCCTTTGGGGAGAAAGCATTGCCTTGCTGATGCCTCAATTTTGGAATTCTCCTAGCCTCAAAACAGTGAGCCAATCAATTCCCATTGTTTAAGGCAACCTATTGCATAGTATTTGTTTTAGCATCCATGAAACTAATCCTTAGGTTCACATGAAGATTTTGCTAGTTGGAGACATTTGTTCATTCACTCATTATTCATTCCACAACAGGGGAAGCATTACTACTTTTTCCCATGGTGGCAATAAGTGGTGGGAAGTACCCTTCTTTGAACATGTGTGGGGTTTCAGCAACTTTGGCCAGCTTCTGTGATATGGCCCTTCAGTCACCCAAAGCACTGGCTCTTGGTCCTGGAGCAGGTCCAGATGTTGGCTCTGACCACAGGGGCCTGGGTCTTCTGGTGGAGACAGATGCAGAGGGAAAGGCCGACTCACCACCTGTAGACTGCTCATTGGTTTTCCAAAATGCATGGATTTGCACCCAGTCAACAACACGAAACTCAATCAAGACTGGACACAGATGAGAGCATCAGTTTTTAAATATATATATATATTTTTTTATTAGAGAGGTTGTGAATTTATGAAACAATCATGCATAATGTTCAAAATTCCCATAGATCACTCCTCCACCAACATCTTGCATTTTTGTGGAATATTTGTTACAGATTATGAAAGAACATCATCAAAGTATTGCTACGAACTATAGTCCATAGCTTACATTTTGTATATTTTTTCCATACACCTCACTATTATTAACATGTGTTAGTATTATTCATTTGTTATAGTTCATGGGAGAACACTCTCATATTTGTACTGTTAACTACAGTCCATCACCTACCACATGGTTCACTGTATTATATAGTCCCATGTCTTGTACAATTCATCCAAAATGTACACTCAGTGGCTCTCACTTTCATCAGAGTTGGGCAGTCATCACCTCAGTAAATTTTTGAATGCTTTCCTTAGTCCAAAAATAAAAATTTGCTCTCTGTGGCAGTTTGATATTGTTTATAAATTCCAAAAATAGATACTGGATTATGTTTGTAAACTGGTCTGTCCCTCCAGTCATATTAGATTACATTGGATTCAGAGGATTCACTTTTACCTGATTAAATAATGATTAAGGCTTTGATTGGGCCATGTCAGTAGGATGTTTCATTGCCAGCCCCTTGGTGGGTGGGGACTCACAGAGAAACAGCACCACAAAGAAGGGAGGTTGGAGTTTTGAGCTGGAGCCCAGAAAGTGAACACACAGACGAGCAGAACAGCTGAGCCTGGAGAGGAACAAGCCCCAGGAAGAGAGGAACCCAGGAAGACTGAACTCTTGGCAGATGTTGGCAGCCATCTTGCTCCAACAGACTTTGGTGAGGGAATTAACTTATGCTTTATGGCCTGGTAACTGTAAGCTTCTACCCCCAAATAAATACCCTTTATAAAAGACAACAGGTTTCTGGTATTTTGCATCAGCACCCCTTTGGCTGACTAATACACCCTCCTATTATTGACCCTTAGCACTGATATAGTACAAGCATCAATTTTAATTGTGTTCTCCGGATTCTACTCAAAGCCAGCCTGACAGAAAGCAGATTTAGGAAAATTAAGGAGCTTGATATAGTTAGACATCTCCTCTTCTGGAATTGTTTGGAGTCATCATATGGTAACTTTAAATCCTCACAAAATCCCTTTCCATAAGCTGAACTGTGATAATTTTTTAAATTATGGTAAAAATACATAACTTAAAATTTACCATTTTTAAGTGTAAAACTCCATGACATTAAGCACTTTCACAATGTTATGTAACCATATCACCACTATTTCCGAAACATTTTCATCACCCCAAACAGAACTCTATACCCATTAAGCAATACCTCTCAATCCTCCCCTCCTCCAGCCCCTGGTAACCTCTAGCCTACTGGATGATTTATTTCTGTAATAAATCATGTTTCACTCAAGTGTGCTGGATATTCCCTGATTGCCCTTCAGCTGCACTCTCTATCCTTCCCCACTCTGCTCTATGCCTGGGGTGCTGACCTCTGCAGGCCACATCCTTCTGGTTCCCTGTCCCTCAGGCTCCAGTTGGGTCTGGTCAGTAGCAGGAGCAGCAGGCCAGAGGTAGGAGAGAGAGAGAGCCCAGGGTTGTATCCTCCTGCCTCCTCCCTGCCAGGGTAGTTTCAGCAATGCTGTGTTGTCTACAACAGGCTTCTGTGGGGGACCCTCTCCCACGACTACAGCCCTCCCTGGATCCTGGGATGGGGGCCACCCCCTTATTCTTCAGGCCTCGGGGTAGAAATGGCACCCTGTTATTACTAGTCTCTGGAACATCGGCCTCCCATAACCTGCCCACACCCTGTAGGCAGCCCCTTTCCTAACGGTTACATCTCTGAACGTGCAATCCTTTTCCTGACGTGACTCTGACTGATAAACCAAGCAAGAAAAGAGGGAAGAAGGTGCTGGCCAGGGGAGAGGAAACATGCCAGAAACCGTTAGAGTTTCACATATGTTATCTCATCTAATCCTTAAGACATCTCTGTTTTCCAAAGGGGGAGAAAGAACCTCAGAGCTATAAAAGAATTTCTCCAGATCCCCCCCAAACAGTGAACTCTGCAGCTGGGATTCAAAGTGAGGTCTTTCTGAAAACAAAACCCATGTTGTTTCCTCCTTTAGACTTGAAGGGGTCATGGAAAATCCACTTTTACCTGCGTGACAAATTGTTGTGCATCACGGCACATGGCTCAGGATCTGCAGTATGAAGTGCCACATGAGAAATTTAGTTTAGAAATTATTGCCAGGAAAAAAAATCTCTAAGAAGAATTTAGAATGTTCACCTCTTTCTGATGAATACCATGTAACTTCTGTTGCTTTCTTTACTGTCCCAGAAATTAGGAACTTCAGAGCCAAAATATATTTGTACATCTAATGTTTTTTTTTCACTCTCTAGAACTCTTCTGTCTTCTTTCCTTTTCTTGATTTTCCATTTCTAGTTAACTAGCTTCATTGTATTCCTTTTTAAAGCTTTGTTTAGAATCCCTTTGTAAAAGGACACAAACTGATTCATAATTGTCACTTAGATTTGCCCAGCCCACGGTTGATGATCCAGGCCTAACCTCTCCAGGACTGCACAAAGAAGCTCAGAAGGGAGCAGAGAGGACTGTCAGTCCTGGATGATACCTGAACACCTGCTCTACAGCAGGAAATCAGCAGAGTTCTAGTTTTTGACCAAGAAAACACCTTCCACTATTAATATGAACTTCAGCTATAATAAGCCAATGATTAAGGAAGGAACCAATATGTGTATGCTATGATGAAAATCTAGTGCTTATAAAGAATTTCCTTCTTCTTTTATCAAATTCTGTTTGCTCAATGTATTTCATGGGTGACTTGCCACTCAGATAAAAAAAATCCCAAGAATCCAAAGAGCTCACAGTATTGGGCCAGCAAAGTGGAGAAGATGCCAGTAGTTCCATATCACCATGCAGTCATGTTATAGCTATAGGAGAATGGAAGTTCATTCTTGGAAAATGCAAGGGAAACATGCTCTTTTTTCATGAGTTAGAGTTTCCTTCAATAATGATTTCAAAGTACTGTTTGTCTCAGAACCTGAGATCTGAAAATGCAATATTTTGTCTCTTTTTAAGTGGTGTACATGTATTTTAAATAGATTTTTCTGAAATTGAAAGTTAACTGACCCTACTCACAGAAAGTAGAAGTTGTTAGCATGCAGAGGAACTCTCCACTTCAGTTACAGATGGAGGCAGAGGTGGGCCGACGGGGCCTGGGACAAGCATGAATAGCATCTACTACAATAATATTTAAGAACAAGTTGCTGACTTGAGGGAACAAGGCTATTAGGAGCATGGGAAAACCTGGGTGGAGGCCTTAGGGCGACAAGGGAGCTGCACTGCTCATGACCCCCATCAAGGAAGGCTTGCTGCCCAGCTGCAGGACAAGCAGTCGGGGGGAGGGGGCAGCACATGCTCTCTGCTCCTTCAGGGTCTGCCTCACCTGGGGAAGCCTCATCAGGTGACTTGGTGAAGCACTGTTATAACAGCCCAACCGTACCCATCTGAAATGGACACTCAGATGAATACTATTTGTTCTGGAGCTCCCCTCCAGGTTGGCTGTGACTGTGTCAGGTCTGCATTGCAGTTCCATTTCTTCCTCAGTCTCATTCTGCTTTCTTTCCCTTCCCTTCATAGCTGTTTATCTCTGCAAATATCATATGCCTCAAGCTCCATCTCAGCAGCTGCTTTTGGAGAACTCAACCCTCAACAATGTGGGGTTCTCTGTTTGATGAACATGGAAGAACCCATTATGTGGGTTTCAAAGAGAGAAAGTACATTGACAAGTGCAAAGCAAGGAGATCGAAGGTCTATCAGCCATAAATCTATCTCCTGAACTTTTTAGTATTTGAACAAAGGCAGGCACGCTTAGGATAATGATGAGGTAGAGATGTTCTATCACTGAGCATGTGCAGATTGATAAATTGCTTAGTTTACTTGAAATTTAAGGTTTAGGCTATAGTGCAAGTCAGGCAGGCCAACTCTGTTGCAAGTGCCTTGGTCTAGCATGATAAGGTAGGAATTGGGGTGGTCAGTTCTGGGCTGACACATGTTAATCAACAAGGGGCTACATGCAAGGGCTCCTGACTTCAGGGTTGCCAAACAAGTTAGGGGGATACAAGTGGAGCCATCACACAGTGGCTCCTTACTGTCCAGTTATAGGGTAAAGATTATGGAGTTTCTAAACATAGCATCAGCATTAAAGAAAGAAGGCATTTAGTTGTTGTTTTGTTTTTTGCTTGGTTTTTTTTGTGTGTGTGTGAATCAAACAATATATTACACAATATATTTGGTTCATAGTAATGCATTCATACAATATTTGTCCTTTTGTGTCTGGCTTGCTTCACTCAACATAATGTCCTCCAGGTTCATCCATGTTCCAAATGCTTTATGACTTCATTTCTTCTTACAACTGCATAATATTCCATCGTGTGAATAGACCACAGTTTGTTTATCCATTCTTCTGTTGATGGACACCTGGGTTGTTTCCAACTTTTGGCAATGGTGAATAATGTGGCTATGAACATCGGTGTGCAGATGTCTGTTGGTGTCACTGCCCTCAGTTCTTCTGGGTATATACCCAGTAGTGGTATTGCAGGGTCACATGGCAAGTCTATATTCAACTTCTTTAGGAAAAAATTTACATGTATCCATTACATTTAATTGAGAAATGTATATATTTACTCATCTGTGTTTACTTTTTAGTTCTTAATTGCTTATGTTTTCAATTATTAAATGTACAAAATTAAAAAAAAAATTTTTTAATAATTAAAAAAAAAAAAAAAAGGCATTTAGGTTACAGTTCAGCGACTTAAAACATACAGATTCTTGTTATTTCAAGAATATTAACATACATCAAGGCTAAATTCAGTGAGCTACCACAGTTACTGGTATTTTCTTTTGGACCAAAACATATTTGTTAATTTTTCAGTTACAACAAGGCCCATCGCCTACCTCCCTCTATTTTTAAGAAGAGAGCAAGAAGGGTGACTTTTACCCAGAAAGACCTGCCTGCTGACAGGCCCTTGATATCTCTAAGACCAGGCAATTGGGCAAATCACATTCAAAACATTAGCAGGTACCACTGGTATATAGGGTACTAAAAACTTCTTCAACTTCTTCAACAGCTTCTGACACCAATTCCTTAGGTATCAGAAACTTCAACAAATTCAATTCTGACACTAACTACCCAGAGTTAGACCTGACTCCATGGGTTCAGGGCAATTTGCTACAAGATTTTCCTTCAGGCACCAGGGACAAGTGTGGGTGTCCAAGCTCCTGCATTTTCTGACAACTGGCAAGATATTTGAGGGTTCAATAATTTGCAAGAGTTCAATAATTTGCTAGAATAAACCATAGAACTCACCAAAAGCGCCATACCTATGATACTGATTTTATTATAGTAAAAGGATACTGTGGCAGTTTGAAATTATTTTATGAATCTCAAAAAGAAAAATATTCTGTTTGTAAACTAATCTATTCCTCTGGGTGTGGTACCCTTTGATTACATTAAATTCATTTGATGCATTTTCAGTAATATCATTGAATGTGAATGGATTAAATTCCCCAATCAAAAGATACAGGCTGACAGAATGGATGAAAAAACATGAGCCATCCATATGCTGCTTATAAGAAACTCACCTCAGACCCAGGGATACAAACCGGCTGAAAGTAAAAGGTTGGAAAAAGATACTCCACGTGAATAGTAAACAGAAAAGAGCAGGGGTAGCTATAATAATATCAGACAAAACAGACTTCAAATGCAAAAAAGTGATAAGACATGTGGAAGGCCATTATATATTAATAAAAGAGACAATCCTTCAGGAAGATATAACAGTCATAAATATCTACGCACCTAACCAGAGTGCCCCAAAATATATGAGACAAACTCTGGCAAAACTGAAGGGAGAAATAGACATTTCTACAATAATCGTTGGAGACTTCAACACCCGTCTCACATCATTAGATAGAACAACTAGGGAGGAGATCAACAAGGAAACAGAGAACTTGAACAATATGATAAACAAGTTAGACCTAACAGACATATATAGAACACTGCATCCAAACTCAGCGGGTTATACATTCTTCTCAAGTGCCCATGGATCTTTCGCCAGGATAGACCACATGTTAGGTCACAATTTAGCTCTCAATAAATATAAAAAGACTGAAATTATACAAAGCACCTTCTTAGATCACAATGGAATGAAACTAGAAATCAATAACAGACAGGAAAAAAGGAAATTTGCAACTGTGTGGAGATTGAACAACACACTCCTAAATATTCGGTGGGTCAAAGAAGAAATTGCAAGTGAAATCAGTAAATTTACTGAGACAAATGAAAATGAGAACACAACGTATCAAAACTTATGGGATACAGCGAAGGCAGTCTTGAGAGGGAAATTTATAGCCCTAAATGCCTATATTAAAAAACAAGAAAGAGCTAAACTCAAAGATTTAACTGAACAACTTGAGAAACTAGAAAAAGAACAGCAAACCAATCCCAAAGCAAAAAGAAGGAAAGAAATAATAAAGATTAGAGCACAAATAAATGAAAACGAGAACAGAAAAACAATAGAGAAAATCAACAAAACCAAAAGCTGGTTCTTTGAGAAGATCAATAAAATTGAAAAATCCCTCGCTAGATTAACAAAGGAAAAAAGAGAGAAGATGCAAATAAATACAATCAGAAATGAAAGGGGGGAAATTACAAATGACCTCACAGAAATAAAAAGAATCATAAGAGGATATTATGAGAAACTATATGCCAACAAACTAGACAACCTAGATGAAATGGACAAATTTCTAGAAACACATAACCAACCTGCACTGACGCTACAACAAATATAAGAACTTAACAAACCAATCACAATTAAGGAGATTGAATCCATCATCAAAAATCTCCCAGCAAAGAAAAGTTCAGGAACAGATGGCTTCACAGGTGAATTCTACCAAGCATTTCAAAAAGAATTAACACCAATCCTGTTTAAACTCTTCCAAAAAATTGAAGAGTACGGAAAATTACCCAACACATTTTATGAAGCCAACATCGCCCTAATACCAAAGCCTGATAAAGATTCCACAAGAAAAGAAAATTACAGACCAATCTCTCTAATGAACATAGATGCAAAAATTCTCAACAAAATACTTGCAAATCGAATCCAACAGCATATCAAAAGACTTATACATCACGACCAAATGGGATATATTCCTGGTATGCAAGGCTGGTTCAACATAAGAAAATCAATCAATGTAATACACCACATTAACAAATTGAAGGGAAGAAACCACATGATCATCTCAATAGATGCAGAAAAGGCATTGAACAAAATCCAACACCCTTTTTTTGATTAAAATACTTCAAAAGATAGGAATAAAAGGAAAATTCCTCAATATGATAAAAGGCATATATGAAAAACCCACAGCCAACATCATAATAGGGAAAGGTTGAAAGCTTTCCCCCTAAGATCAGGAACAAGACAAGGATGCCCACTGTCACCATTGTTATTCAACATTGTACTAGAAGTTCTAGCTAGGGCAATTAGACAAGACAAAAAAATTAAAGGCGTCCAAATAGGAAAAGAGGAAGTAAAACTCTCACTGTTTGCAGATGACATGATCCTGTATTTAGAAAATCCTGAAGTATCCACAACAAAGCTACTTGAACTAATAAGTGAGTTCAGCAAAGCGGCAGGATACAAGATCAACACGCAAAAATCAGTAATGTTTTTGTACTCTAGTACTGAACAATCTGAGGAGGAAATCAGGAGGAAAATTCCATTTTCAATAGCAACAAAAAGACTCAAATACCTAGGAGTTAATTTAACCTAAGAAGTACAGGACCTATATGCAGAAAACTACAAAACAATGCTAAAAGAAATTTAAAAAGACCTAAACAAATGGAAAGACATTCCGTGTTCATGGATTGGAAGAATAAATATCGTGAAGATGTCAGTCTTGCCAAAACTGATTTATAGATTCAATGCAATACCAATCAAAATCCCAACAGCTTACTTTACAGAATTACAGAAGGCAATTACCAAATTCATCTGGAAGGGTAAGTGCCCCCGAATAGCCAAAAGCATTCTAAAAAAGAAGAGCAATGTGGGAGGAATTTCACTGCCTGACCTTGAAACATATTACAAAGCTACAGTGGTCAAAACAGCATGGTACTGGCATAAAGACAGACACATCGATCAGTGGAATAGAATTGAGAATCCAGAAATATACCCTCACCTATACAGTTAACTGGTTTTTGACAAACCTACCTAGCCCACGCTAATGGGAAAAAACAGTCTCTTCAACAAATGGTGTTGGGAGAACTGGATATCTATAACCAAAAGAATGAAAGAGGACCCCTATCTCACCCCCTATCAACTCAAAATGGATCAAAGATCTAAATATAAAAGCCAGGACCATAAAACTACTAGAAGAAAATGGAGGGAAACATCTTCAAGACCTTGTAGTAGGTGGTGGTTTCTTGGACCTTACACCCAAAGCACGTGCAACAAAAGAAAAAGTAGATAAATGGGACCTCCTCAAAATTAAACACTTCTGCACCTCACAGGACTTTGTCAGAAGGGTGAAAAGGCAGTCAACTCCATGGGAAAAAATATTTGGAAATCCCATATCTGATAAGGGTTTAATATCCAGGATATATAAATATATGTTACAACTCAACAATAAAAAGACAAATGACCCAATTAAAAAATGGGTGAAAGACTTCTCTCCGGAGAAGAAATACAAATGGCAAAAAAACCACCGTGAAGAAATGCTCAACATCACTCATGATTAGGGAAATGCAAATCAAAACTACAATGAGATATCATTTCACACCTATCAGAATGGCCCCTATTAAAAAGACAGAGAACTACAAGTGTTGGAGAGGATGTGGAGAGATAGAAACACTTCTTCACTGTTGGTGGGAATGCAGGATGTTACAACCACTATGGAGGACTGTTTGGCAGTTCCTAAAGAAGTTGAATATAGACTTGCCACATGACCCTGCAATACCACTACTGGGTATATACCCAGAAGAATTGAGAGTAGTGACACGAACAGACATCTGCACACCAATGTTCATAGCAACATTATTCATGATTGCCAAAAGTTGGAAACAACCCAGCTGTCCATTAACAAATGAATGGATAAACAAACTGTGGTCTATTCACACGATGGAATATTATGCAGTTGTAAGAAGAAATGAAGTCATAAAGCATATGGCAACAAGGATGAACCTGGAGGACATTTTGTTGAATGAAGCATGCCAGACACAAAAGGACAAATACTGTATGAATGCGTTACTATGAACCAAATATAATGTGTGATATATTGTTTGATTAAAAAAAAATTTATATGTATCCATTACATTTAATTGAGAAATATATATATTTATTCATCTGTGTTTACATTTTACTTTTTAATTGTTTATATTTTCGATTATTAAATGTACAAAATAAAGTTAAAAAAATGTTAAAAAAAACACAACACATTGGTGAACAAAGCAAGACAGTGCCACCTGTGGAATTGAGTACAGCTGTGATTTGGTAATGGATGGTGGTAATGGTAGGACGACATTGTGAATGTAATTAATACCACTAAATTGTATATTTGAAAATGGTTAAAATGGTAAATGTTATGTTGTATATATTTTATAACAATACAAAAAATTTTTAAAAAAAGAAAGGAATTACCATACTGGCTGGGGTGATTGATCCTGACTATCAAGGGGAAATAGGACTACATCTATATAATGGGGGTAAAGAATAATTTGCCTGGAATGCAGGAGATCCTCTAGGGCGTCTCCTAGTACCGCCATGCCCTGTGATTAAAGTCAATGGAAAATTGCAACAAACCAATTCAAACAGGACTAACAATGAAGGGCCCGGAATCTTCGGGAATGAAAATTTGGGTCACCCCAGCAGGCAAAGAACCACCGCCAATTGAAGTGCTTGCTGAAAGTAACTGGAACATGGAATGGGTAGTGGAAGAAGGTAGTGATAAATATGAACTTCCACCACGTGACCAGTTACAGAAACGAGGACTATGATGGTCATGAACCCTTCTTCTTTCTTTCGTTATGAGTATGATTGTATATGTACACAAAATGAATTTCTTGTTTTCTTCCCCAACCTTTTCCCCTATCATATGAAAAGTTGTATTAATTTCACGTCATAATATTTCAGGATGTCAAGTTTAAGAGTGAATATTACCCAAGGACTTGTACCCTATTCTGTGGGTAATTAATGCGTTTCCGGTTGTATTCAGGGGAGAACATTGTTAGGCGGAAATATATGCTTGTCTGTTATTGTTTTTACTTAGAGACTAAGTATGGTTTAGGGTAATGTGTATGGATGCCGAGTTGACAAGGAGTGGACTGTGATGGTTAGCCTAATGTGTCAACTCGGCCAGGTAATTGTGTCCAGGTGTTAGGTCCAGTAAGCACTGGACTAATTGTAATACAAGAGCATTTATGGACTTTGATCACCAGTAAGTTTACTGCATGGGTGGCTGATTACATCTGCATCAATCAGGGAGATTGCATCATCAGTGGGTGATGCTTTTATCCAATCAGTTGAATACCTTAAAAGGGGAAGTGATTTCAACATTCAGAGAGAATTTCCCAGCTCGTTTTTGGACAGCCAGCTTCTCCCAGAAACTCATCAAGGACCTTTCATCGGACTTTCATTGGAGCCCCTGGCTTGCAGCCTGCCTGTGGAACCTGGACTTGTGCATCTCCACAGTCACGTGAGAGACTCTTATAAAATCTCATATTATTGACAGATATCTCCAGCTGATTCTGTTTCCCGAGAGAACCCTGACTAATACAAAGTATAAGAAGCTATTTTGATTAAAGATTTTTTCTTTTGTTTACTGATTAGTCTGGAGAAAAGCTTTTTGCAAACTTTTGCTGAAACAGACCACCGATTTGGGGAATTTTGTTATTTTAACAGAGAAAGAACAAAATTTTAACTTTTCATCAGTATACTATTTGATATTACAGCTTTTAAAATTTTATAGATAGACCCAATAAATTTTACTCAACTACAAAAAGAAAAATTCATTTGAGGGGTCTTTTATTAGATTTCCTGATAAGATCGTTTTAGGGCACTTGATTGGACTATGTCAGTGAGGTGTGACTCAGGTTGAGTCTCCACTCCCTTGCTGGGTCTGATATAAATGGAAATACAGAGAGAGACTCACTCAGACAGACACAAGGAAAAGGGAGCCCGCATATTTGATTCTGCAATGTGAGAGAGAAGACTGCTGGAATACGGAAGCCCTGAGAGGCACAGAGAGCTGAGGCCCATGAAAGAGACAAGCCCTATGCCTGGTGGCACACAGATAAGCTCCTGGAGATTCTGGAGAGGAAGGCAGAGACCTCCACAGAGATCAACAGCCATCTTGCTTCACCAGATGGCAGCAATGCCAGGATCAATAGTAGCTGACTGGTGAGAAAGCATCTCTGCACATCAAGATGTCTTGATTTGGGCATTTCATGGCCTTGGAACTATAAGCTTTTATCCCAAATAAATCCCCATTATAAAAGCCAACAGATTCTTGGTACTTTGCAATGGCAGCCCTTTGGCAAATTGAAACAGATATAAATACAAAGAAACCAAAAGAAGAGATGTAGAGAGCGAAATCTGGGAGGTTCTCAAATGCAAGCTTCCATGTGCCCTCCCCATGGAGTCAGAACACATCACTCTCTCTGCACAGCAGCAGTGGTTTTTATCAATCATGGAAGCCCATAAGAGCTTCAAATGTCCCAAGTTTATACAGGGAATCATTACATAGACACGGTTGATGGGATCTATGTCCACGTGGTTGAACCTGCTCTCCAGCTTCCCTCCCCTACCAGAGGTCAAGGAGGAGGGGTGAGGTGGGCTAATCACCTGGCTGGCCTTTCTGGTGTGGTCAGACCCCCAGCACTAAGGCTGCAGGTTTGTCTTGCCTAACAGGTGTGCTCCTGGACCCACCATGAAGATCAAAAGACACTGCTATCACAGGAAATTCCAAAGATTCAGAAGCTGGTTCTCCAGGAACTGAGGACAAAGACCAGCCAAGTTTCTCATTATACTGCAAACAGGTCTTTTGTTTATCTGAATCAAAAACTCAGTCATCAGACTTGATGCTCATCAATGATCATTGGCCAAGACCCTCAATGCATTCTCTGCACAAAAGTTGAGAAGTTAGCCCATCCTGAGATAATGCAGAAGACCCTCTCCCCCACAAATCTGGTTCTGCCCAGGGCAGAGCAGCCCTGACACCTCTGTAAGAACTGGACTGCTCTCTGGCTGCTGGTGGAAACCAGCCTTCAACCTGAGAATGTTTCCGGTGGTTCCTTTGGCACAGAGATCCCATGGGGGCACAAGGCCTGGATCATGCTCACAGTGATACTTTTCTGGTCCTGCTAAATCTAAACTCATTACACAAAATAAAGGAGAGCTCCCAGAATAGTTTCCAGGTACCTTACCTGTTAACCTCTAAAACTAGATTTTTGGAATAATCCTGGTATGATTCTGATGGAATGAATATATACAACAGTGCTGGCCACATATATTACTTCTCACCAGTCATGCCTGCTTCTCACCAAATGTTTAACCTTGAGACTTTATTTCTCCATCTTTAATGGGGGACAGTAATGCTTAGCCAATAGGACTGTGGGGAGGATGACCCCAGATAATGCATTTGAATGGTTGGCACTGATCCTGACAAAGCAAGCATTAAAGATATCCATTGCAACCCTACAAGTTACTGCAGCCAGAATACCTTCTTAGCAGCTATGGTTTCTTTAGTAGCTCAGATAACTCAGAAAAGAAAGAGAATATCTGGTTTACAAAAAATCCTCTTGATGCCCACCAGATTTAGGGCGAAGCAGAAAACATGACCTTTCAGATTCAGCCTACAGGAATAATCATTCAAAAATGTTCATTTAGGAATATGTCCGTCCATATTCTAACATCTTCCCTGTCTTTCCAGAGTTGGGCTCCTTTCATCACTGTAACAACCCACATCCCATAAATAAACAGTTGGGTCTATTATCATAGAAGGCAGAAAGGCGAGCAATTGATATTTCCTCCCCAGCTCTTCTCTTTGCTTTGCTGGTCATTTCGTCGTTTCTGGCTCTTACCAAGTAGCTCTCGAACAGTTTCCACATGGCTCCAAGTTTTTGAGCATTTAATTAAATTTTTTTAAATGCCACTTAAATTCTCCTGCTTTTCTGCTGACATCAAAAACAGCCAAGACAAGTATCCTTTGGACAAGATAAAGAATCCTAAACTGCAGTTATTTAACTAGCTTTCTTTCTAAGCCAAAGAATAGGCTCTCCTGACCCAACACAGAAGGGAAGGTAAATAAGGAGAAGAGGATGTTGCACACAGGTGAAGTAGGACAGGTCATAAAGGAATTAACCAAGGGGACAAAGGGCCCCAGGGTCAGCCAACAGGATGCTTGTAAATTCTCCTCACCCTAAAAGATGAGACCTTAGAAAACTGGAGAAGAGGGGAGGACAAATACAGGCCCTGCCAGGTGACTTAAGACTTCTGACATGTAAGAGATGCAGAGCTGCTTATGTCATTCCATCTTCACATCTACCTTTAAAGGCATGCCCATCAACAGTCATGTACCTTACTATTCCTGCCTGTTTTTGGTAAATGTTCCCAGTCTGACACAGCAATAGAAATTCAGTTGACAAGAAGAAAATAAGTGCATTTTCTTTCTCCCAAGTTTTTTAAAAAAATGTCAAACATATTATCTAGATTCATCAATTGTTAATATTTTGTCACATTTGATTTGTTATCTCTATAGTTTTCAGCACCAAATAGGTGCAGACATCATGCCATCTCACCCCAAAATACTTCAGTTTGTATCTTCCAAGAATAAGGATATTCTTCTAAGTAACCTTAAGACAAGCATCACACTCAGGAAACTTAATATTGACACAAAACTACTACATAATATATTGTTCATATTCAAAATTACCCAATTGTCTTAATAATGTGCCTTACAGCGATGTAGTGATATTTTCCCGAATCCCAAATCTAATCAAGTCATTGCATTTAGATGTCATGATTCTTGACAGTGACAGCCTTGGCTTCCAGCGTGACAACTGAACCATATAAATTGCCTGATTGCATTTATCATTCTCTACAGTTCTTTTTCCTGATGATCAGTATGTTCAACCCTGACCTGGCATCTTCCAGCCTGATCCTTACTCCTTAGCACTTCACCACCACTGTTCTCCACCTCAAGGAAAGCCCCAAATAGTCCAGGTTCCTCTACAGCTATTTCTTGGGGATTTCCTCACTTCCTGCCAACCTGTTCCAATTCCACTTCAGTTGCATCAGCCTCCAACCACAAATTGAGTCTCTGAGTCTGAAACAGTTTGTACTTAGTGTGATACTTGGTTTCCCTGTCTTTGACTCTAGGCAGGGAACTTTAAGTTGATCTCCCTGCTCTGATTTTTTCCTCCTTTGGTCACTCCAAATAATAAGTTAAACACTATGAAACTACCATTTTTTTTGGACAAAATCAGACAAGTATTGATAATTTTATTTGGTTAAATATAAAAATTTACTCCTGTGTGACTCCAATGCCTTGGGACCCAAACTCTGGTAACAGCCTACTTGGCCAGCACTGTAACTAGGTTCCCAAGGAGAAGATTCACACAAGTATGACCTTGAAGTTTAGTGTACATTCTGTTTCAACATTGCTCTCCCAAACACCATCCAATTATTTTATTATACTGCCTTTTGATACCTGGTAATTATCTTCTTGATTTTCATTTACAGAATTATATGCGGTATTGTTGCTTGTTTATTTTTCTATATTGGTTTATGCTTAACTTTTTGAGGAACTCCCAAACTGTTTTCCACAGTGGCTGAACATTCCCACCAGCAATGTACAAGGGTCTAATTTGTCAACAACCTTTCCAACAATTGTGTGTGTGTGTGTGTGTGTGTGTTTAAGTAATAGCTCTCTGTGATGGTTAGGCTCATCTGTCAACCAGGCCAGGTAATGGTGCCCAGTAGTTTGGTCAAGAAAGCACTGGCCCAATGGGACTGTATAACAAAGTGAACCATGTGGTAGAAGATGGACTGTGATTCACAGTATAAATATGAGAGTGTTATCTCATGAACTATAACAAATGTATAATACCAATGCATAGTGTTAATAATAGGGGGTGTATGGAAAAAATATACCAAGTGTCTACTATGGACCATTGTTAGTGGTAATAGTCTGATCATGTTCTTTCATAATCTGTAACAAATGTTCCACAACAATGTAAGGTGTTGGTGGAAGGGTGATGTATGGGAATTCTGTACATTATGCATGGTTGTTTTGTAAGCACACAACTTCTCTAATAAAAAAGAAAGAAAGAAACAAAATAGATCCTTCATCAGAGTTCCCAGCTTGCAGCCTGTCCTTGGAATTTAGACTCATGTATCCCCACAGTTGCATGAGACAATTTTACAAAATCTCATACTTACATATATCTCCTATCAGTTCTGTTTTCCTAGAGAACCCTGATTAACACACCATCCTAGCATGTGAAGTAGTACTTCTTGTGGCTTTGATGTGTATTTCTCTAGTGGATAATGATGTTGAGCATCATTTCATGTGCTCATTAGTCATTTTGTATCTTCTTTGGGGATACGTCTATTCAAGCACCTTGCCCAATTTTAACTTGGGTCACTTGTCTTGTTGAGATGTCAGCATTCTTTATATATTCTGGATACTAGACCTTTATAAGGTACATGATTTACAACTTTTTCACCACTCTCTAGGTTGTTTTTTTACATTCTTGATAATGTCCTTTGATGCATAAAAGTTTTAAAATTTATGAAGTCCAATATTAGCTACCTTTTCTTTTGATGCTTGTGCTTTTGGTTTCATATCCACGAATACACTGCCAAATCCAATGCCATAAAGATTTACCCCAATGTTTACTTCTAGGAGTTTTATGGTTTTATCTCTTATGGTTAGGTCGTTGGTCCATTTGGAGTTAACTTTTGTATATGTTGGGAAGAGGGGTCCATTTTCATTCTTTTGCATCTGGATATCCAGTTGTCCCAGCATCATTTTTTGAATAGATTGTATTTTCCCCATTGAATAATCTTGGTACCTTTTTAAAAAAAAATCAACAAACCATAGATGTACAGGTTTATTTGAGGCTCTCAATTCTATTCTATTGGTCTATCTCTACACTTATGCTAGTATCATAATGTCTTGATTACTGTAGCTTTATAGTAAGCTCTGATATTGGGAAGTATAAGTCCTCCAAGTTCATTCTTCTTTTTCAAGATTTTTTGGCTATTTAGGACCTCTTGAAATTTTATATGATTATGAGGATTGGTGTATTAGTCAGGGTTCTCTCGGGAAACAGAATCAGCAGGAGATATCTGTGAATAATATGGAACTCTAAAAGAGTCTCTCATGCGACCGTGGGGACGCACAAGTCCAGGTTCCTCAGGCAA
>JAKSZT010054380.1:401814-418645 GCA_026826555.1 Tolypeutes matacus | reverse complement strand
GTGGAGCTGCAACTCCTACCCTACAGCTCAATGGACTCATCCAAGTCACCTGGTGAGGAGACAACGATGGGAAATGGCCATCCCAGGGAATGGAGAGGGCCTGCATCTGCAGGCAGGATCATCCCACCCACCATATCCATGGGATATAAGCCCTCTCTCACTTGGAGTTGGAGTGGACATCACCATCCCAGTCGCCTCTGGATTGGGGGAAGAACTATGGACTAGAGTGGACTTGATGGTATTCTCTTGCTCACATATGGTGATTCTTGCAATGCAAGAAATTATAACAATGAGGTGGAGCCAGTGGCCACTTGACAGTTTTTTGGGTAGGGAGGGGATGAGCAGTTGAAATACAGGGGCTTCTTTGGGAGTTTGAGGTTGTCCTGAGTACTGTTGTGGCAATGGATGTAGGCCATTTTAAATCAGCACACACCACTCAGAACTGAGTGGGAGAGAGTGTGGTTTACAGTGTGAACTGTGGTCTATGGTTGGTGGCAAGGCTCCAGGATGTGTAAGTTCATTGAGGTTGGTGGGCCACACTATGGGAGATGTTTGTGTTGGATGTGGTGGGAGGTGTGGGAGGTGGGCAACATGGGAATCCCAGTGGGTTCCGTATAATATTTTAGGTAATCTAAGCACCTCTTAAAATATATGTATATATATATATAAAAATAACATTTTTGTAAGCAAATACATATATATGCATATATATTTATATATCATTTTACAAATGTTTGTATGTATTGTGAGAATTTTGATTTTTACCCATAATAAAAAAAAAATTAAAAAAAAAAAAATAAAGATTATTTGTAAACAATCTTGATTAGTACCTTAGGAATAATTTCCTAGAAATTCCATTCCTAAATTACAATTCTGCATACGCTTTAAGACTTTTGATGCATCTTGACAACTTGGGTTTCCAAAAATTTACCAATTTATATTCCTGTTAGTAGATTATTGAGGTTGTACTGCTTCCATGAACACTTGGTAAAGTGCTTTTATCATTTACAAATTTCTTTTATTTCTGAATTTGATTTGAAATATTAATTTTGCTGTTTTGAATGTCTTTGCTAAAAAGTTGAGATTTTTCACACTTATTACCTTCCATAAAAACATAAATCTACATACAAATGTACAAAAATATAAGTGCTAACAAGTACAAAAAATAGTGGGAGGACAGAAAGGTATAGAAAAGGAAATGTACATCCTATGGAAATTAAGTTGGCATCAAACCAAATATAATTGTATAACCACATATTTAGGATGTTAAATTTTAACCCTATGGTAACCACAGAGAAAACAGATGTACATCAGACTTTTGCTGAGCCCTAGGAATACATTAAACAAAAATAAGGGGCTTGATTTAGTAGGGGATTTCAAATCATGAAATGATATCAATAAATATAGAATTACACTTGTGGAAAATGCTACTACAGAATGGCACATCCAGTTTCAAGAGCTTTTTTCAGGATAGAGGGTCAAGGAAGTACTGACTGAGCTGACATAGGAGGATAGAGTCAAATGAGGAGTCAACTGAAGAGCAGAGGCACATGGAGCACATAAGCAAAGGCCCTGGGGCAGCAGGGCACATAGTTCTTCAAGGAATGAGAAGGCTCATATGGCTGGAGAGTCAAGAGCAAGGGACAATGTCATGTAAAATAAGGCAGGGGGGGAGGCAGCCTCTGCAGAGAGTTATAGGCCAATGAGATTTTGAGCTTTATCCCATCTCAGTAATTAAGCATCTGACAATTTCAGCAACTCAGTCTGCTTCTTCAAGGAAAAATAGAAAAGGGGAAAAGAAAGGCCAAAAACATAGCTTTTGTAAATTGATATGAAGAGAATCTGGGGGGAAAAATTGTTTCATTTTGGAACATTGTTTAATTTTACAAAGCCAAAAATACGATTGACTTTAAACAAAACAAAACAAAACAAAACAAAAAAACCCTCCCTTAAGAGGTCTTTTAACAAATAAAAGTCATTAACTATGGCATTTGATGTTCCTATTCCTAAATTAGTAGATTAATGAAGCTTTAAGAATTGTGTTCCCTTCTGATTAGACATGAAAGCACTGGCCAATGTTAATTAGTATTTCTCCTTCAGAATCCCCTCATGAGTCTACTAAAGGTACTAATTTCTCTTACCCTAGAAAGTCCTGATTGTTTTTCAGTTTCACTCACTGGGAAAGGCAGTTTGCAACCTGGTGGCTGCCTCTGAGGTTAATCAATAAAACCCAGAACATTCTGACTTTCAATATCTCTTTAACAACTACCATTAAAATCGAATGGGGAAGCAGATGTGGCTCAAGCAGTTGGGCACCCACCTACCACATGGGAGGTCCCAGGTTCGGTTCCTGGTACCTCCTAAAAAGAAGACGAGTACACAACAAACAGAAACAGAGAGCAGGCAGCAAGTGCAAAAACAACGGGGGGTGGGGGCAGGGGTAAAATAAATAAATAAAATAAATCTTGAAAAAAACAAAAACGAATGGCACCATCCATCAGGCATGAATTGTAATATATGAGTACCACTGTCAGCATTTGAAGAAAACACCATAAATAGGTCACTGACAAATCAACAAGTTGATTCTTATCAGTTTTATTAAGCGTTAGATGTTTGCTCATCAGCATGCTCAGTTGCAAATAGAAAGAACCAGTAATGGGAGGCACTACCAGGAGGTCTGGGAAGCAGGTAAATTTGGCAGTGGCAATGAGCACATCCAGAGAAGAATTCTGGCTGCCAACTGCGAGGGGAAGAGGCACAAGGATTTAGGACTAAGGGGATGGAGACGTGGCAATCCACAGAAGTGAGCGGAAATAAAGAACCATTAACAAATAAAAAACAATAGATCATGGAAAACTTAGGATCTAAGAAGACTTATCACCACCCCCCCAAAAAAGAGCTAGAGGAAAGTTATGACCTGAAAACTGTGATTCAGTAAAAGTTTATGACAGGTCCCCTCCTGCCACTAAAGTATCAATAAAGGGTTGGCACTGACAGCAATCACCCACTCATGCCACTCACATCAGGTACCAAAAGCGCCTCTCAAATCTGTTCCTTGCCCAGCCTAAGGCTGCAATGCTGACTGCTGAGAAGACAGTTCAGCAGAGAAATGTACAGAACGAAAGTAACAGGTGAAAGGCCACCAAATTCACCTCCGTGAAAAAGGTGATGGGGCTGTACACACCGGGGGAATATAGACGAGTCCTCTAAGCCCACCTCTTCCAGCGGGAAAGCTATGCTCGAGGCCTGGAACTTGAATGCTTGTTAAATTTTAAATTTACAGGATTTATTTTGCCATTTAAGAAAATTACAGTGTGGTCAAGCCCTGTAGGGCTGGGGAGGCACCAGCTGCCATGGGGAGAGGAGGCCAAGGCCACAGCTTAAGGCAGGCCCTGGGTCCTCTGTGCCGGTGTCTGGCAGAGCCCGTGTGAGAGGAAGATGATGACAGAATCCTTCCCCCCGCCCTGATGATCAAGACTTTTTTTGATGGGACCTTTAAGTGCACACCGAGATAGTGCAGAGCTAGATGAAAAGCAGACTCTGGTGCTGAAACAGATTAATAAGTAACTTAGTGATTTGGCCTATAACCCCCCAGCACAATGCTCTCCAGGTCTAGCTGGGGGTGATATGTTTCACTGGCAAGCCACAATTATGGGACCTAATGACAGCCCATATCAAGGAGATGTATTCTTTCTGACAATTCATTTTCCTACAGCCCACCCCTTCAAACCACCTAAGGCTGCACTTACAACAAGAGTTTATCGTCCAAATACTAACAGTAATGGCAGCATTAATCTCATTTTCTAAGATCACAGTGGTCTCCTGCTTTAACTATTTCTAAAGTTCTTTTATCCATTTGCTCACTGCTATGTGATCCAAACCCAGATGAACCCCTAGTGCCAGAGATTCCACGGATCTCTAAAACAGAGATAAGTACAACAGAATATCTGGGGAATGGACTCAGAAGTATGCCATGTGATGCTACCTTAAAGTCAGAATAACCTGAATAAACTCTAAATTACTGCTCCTTTTTTATTTTCTTATCTGTCTGCTCCCCTGTCAGACCTCACCTTTTTTTACTTTATTTTTTGTTTACCTCCCTCTTTTCACTCACATGCTCATCTGAAAAGAGTTAAGTTCTTCCAGCTTTGGACAATACCTGCTTTTAGAAACTGTAAAGTAGTTACAAGAGAACAATTGCCCAAGATTCAGAATGTTTTTAACAAATGGACCGTGTGTATTATGTGGCCAGTGTCTTCACTCTAACTTGGTTATGAAAGTTATGAAAGGACTGAAACCTTTCCTCGCTGCTCTAACATGCTGAAGAAGTCCTCTGAGGGGGAGGGAGCTGGAGGTTCAGATATCAAAGGCAGAAGCATTACTTCTTTAAGCCTTCCACTGTTAGAGATTTGAGGTTACATGATATACTTTATTCTCATACCTAATGTGGCAAGAGAGTTGGCATTGAATTAATAGCATCAGCAGAACTTTAATGTGATGTATTTATGTATGTCAATAATGGAATGACCTCTTCTTATTCTACAGAGAATGGAAATTGGAAGTCAAACACCCTTTGTATTCCAAAATAGGATCTCAAACACTTTGTAATTTTCCTTTTTTTTTTATTTATTTTTTTATTTATTGTGGGTAAAAATCAAAATTTTCACAATACATACCAACATTTGCAAAATGATATATAAATATATATGCATATATATGCATTTGCTTACAAAAATGTTATATATATATATATATTTTAAGAGGTGCTTAGATTACCCAAAATATTACACAGAACCGACTGGGATTCCCATGTTGCCCACCTCCCACACCTCCCACCACATCCCACACAGACATCTCCCACAAGTGTGGTCCACCACCCTCAATGGACTTACACATCCTGGAGCCTTGCCACCAACCATAGACCACAGTTCACACTGTAGACCACACTCTCTCCCATACAGTTCTGAGTGGTCTGTGATGATTTAAAATGGCCTACATCGGTTGCCACAACGGTACTCAGGACAACCTCCAAATCACAAAGAAGCCCCTGTATTTCAACTGCTCGTCCCCTCCCTGCCCCAAAAGTGTCCAGTGGCCACTGGCTCCACCTCATTGTTATAATTTCTTCCATTGCTAGAATCACCATATGTGAACAACAGAATACCATCAAGTCCACTCTAGTCCATAGTTCTTCCCCTAATCCTGAGGGGACTGGGATGGTGATGTCCACTCCACCTTGAAGTGAGAGAGGGCTTATATCCCATGGATATGGTGGGTGGGATGATCCTGCCTGCAGATGCAGGCCCTCTCCATTCCCTGGGATGGCCATTGCCCATCGTTGTCTCCTCGCCAGGTGACTTGGATGAGTCCATTGAGCTGTAGGGTAGGAGTTGCAGCTCCACCGAGATTCCATGCACACCTGGCACATAGGTAGGCCAGAGGCTCCAGTCTCTGGAAGTATACCTAAAAACTTCAGCATCACATATAGGTTTGAATAGAAGGGACTGATGAACCATGTGCAGGGAGGACTTATTTGAGTCCAATTCTGTCACTCTCAGGAGCACAGATTCCAAAATAGAGCCCACTGATAAGGCATCAGTCTCTGGGGCTATCCCCACTTATATAGGACCTGGGTGTCTCCAGAGCTCTCAGGAGCCCCTCTGTGTGGGGTGATAGGCACTTAGATGTTCTATGAGCTCCTACTGAGGTGTGCGTAAGAGTTACCTCTGGGATGACCTCCCGACTCTCTTTGAAGTCTCTTAGCCACTTGAACTCATTTGTCTTTCCCTTTTCCCCCTTTTATTCAAGGTCTTTTTCCAGTTGTGTTGCCAGTTGGCACTTGGTATTAATCCCTCGTTGCCAGGGAGGCTCATCGCCGGGAGTCATGTCCCACGTTGGGGGGAAGGTAATGCAATCATATGCTGAGTTTGGCTTAGAGAGAGGCCACATTTGAGCAACAAGGAGGCTCTCAGGTGGCAACCCTTAGGCACCCCACGACTGCAGGCTAAGTCTCAGTTACAAGAGCAAAGACTCACAAGGGTAGTCATCAATAAAAAGAACACATCAGTGGGTCATCCTCTTTTGACAGACACTGTCCCTGCACTCAGAGGACTATAGCTGCTCCCTTGGAGACTGTGGCAGAGCTCTCCAGGCTAGGAATTCAGATTCCCTCATTTATTGTGTGATTGACCACCCATTGTGACCACGCCCCATCTTTGATCTTTTGAACGATTTTGTATATCTTTCATGTATATTCGGATGAACTAATTCCCATGAAACCCCCCTCCCAGACACCCCCACCAATAATCCCCTGCAGTACCCATTGTAACCCTTCTGTGATCCAAATCCTCCATGAACATGTAGTCCATAAAATAATCAAATACACTTTCTAGGAAAAAGAAACAAGTATGATAAGCTTACATGCAAGAGACAAACATAAGGAAACTCAGGGGGAAAAAAAAAAAAAGAGAGAAGGAAAAAAAAACAAATAAAAAACAAAACAAAATAAAATATAATTAGCAGATTGGGACATTTAAAAAATGGGCAAAAAAGCAAAGGAAATGCCTTTAAAATATATATATATATATATATTCTTTTTTTATTCCTTTCTCTTTTCTTTTCTTTCCTTCCTTTTATCACTGTGTAATTTTTATTTAAATTGTTAGGAAACTTGGAGCTATTAGTTAATCTATCTTCCAATACACTGTTTAATATGGCACTGAATAAGTGAGGCAGTTGTCAATGGATGAGTGATCAACTAACAGCTCTGCTAGTTAATTGATTTATTTTTCTTCAATAAAGTTTCATAAACCAATGAGTTAGCTGCCTGGATTAATCACTATGGAAATGCAAATCTGTTATATATATATACTGTTGGGATTTGCTTCATTGTTTGACATCAAATAATAATGTAAAATTCAAATAAATTAATATTTTGCCATGTTCAGTTAAAGAGCACAGCCTGTACAGGTTGACATATTGACTTGATTTATGCAGAATCAATAAGCTAATCAGATAGTATAGCTTTACTATGCTGCACATGATACTGGCAGCCCTAGAGTTCAAAGATGGACTTGGGACCCAGCAGTTTTGAAATATGTATATGGAGTTTAAGAAATTTATTTTCCAGGTGCAGCCCCCATTTAACTAAAAATTTTTGTCACCTTGTACATTTGACAGATGATATAACCATACTATAGGAGTAATAATGGGTCAAAATTTACAAAATAAAGTACTGTCTTAGTGTGGGAGTTGTTAAGAGGCTGTGTTGAAGTGACTTACTAAGTGGGATGTTGAGTATCTGTTGAAATGGACTTGTTCAGCTGTTTACATTAAGGAGGATCTAAATGCACTAGATATCATTTCAGGTGGTTTGCCATGAATGAATAAAAGTCAGTGCTATTGGGGGAATAAAAGAGGAAATAACTAGCAAAGAGATCTTTAAGATCAATTTTACATATAGCTCCCCAAAAAGGCTAGCAGTGGCATTTCAAACTAAAACTACACGAGACTGCTGAAACACACTGCATACTGGCCCTCTGTGGTCCTCTCATAACAAACCCAAATCTTGGACTTTTAATAATCTTACTATTTTGAAAAATTTTTTTATTACTTTATATCTGACAATATCAAGAGACAGCCTACCTTAATAATTTCTTTTCTCACAGATGAATTAAAGTATCCAATTCAGAAAATGCCACTCTAGTTTCTAGATCCGCTGCACTCTCCTGCTCCCTGACATGCTTCCTTTCCATCTGGAATTATGCTAGCAGTTTATGAGCAGTTAATTATGAGCAGTTAAACAGAGCAATCCTTATATATCTAGAACAAGTTGAGCCATCAAAGAACAATGGTAGCACAGAGCTACTTAACAGTAAATCCCTTGGCAAGAAATAGAAACTGAACATCAGAGTAAATGCAGAATCATAATCAAATGCCTAGACATCAGCAAAAAGAAAAATTATAAGCCATACTAAGAAAAAAGAAGATATGTCTCAGGCAAAGGAACAAATCAAAGCTCCAGATGAGACACAGGACTTGAAACAACTAATCAATGATGTTCATACAAATCTCCTAAATCAAATCATGAGGTTGAATGACAACATGGCTAAAGAAATAAAAGAGCAGCTGCTTAAATGAGGAAGACTGCCAAGGAGACCTTTTCCTGAGCTGGGTTGCTGCTCGTTGCCCCATATGCTTTGCCTACTCTCTCTTCTCCCTGGCTCTGGAGCCCCACACCGCTGTCTCTGTCTCCCTACCCCTCATACCCACCACGGAGAAGACGGAGTTGATCCAGTAGAAGAAGCTGGCCGAGCAGGCCAAGCACTATGATGACATGGCCACCTGTGTGAAGGCTGTGATGGAGCAGGGGCCAATCTGTCCAATGAGGAGCACAACCTGCTCTTGGTTCAAAGTTCACCTCGAACATTGAGCAGAAAACCGACAACTTCGACAAGAAGTTGACGCTGAAGGAGGACTATTGGGAGAAAGTGGAGTTGGAGCTGAGGTCCATCTGCACCACAGTCCTGGAATTGTTGGATAAGTATTTAAGAGCCAAGGCAACTAATCCGGAGGGTGAGCTCTTCTCTCTGAAAATGAAGGGAAATTACTTCCAGCACCTTGCTGGAGCAGCATGTGGCAATGATTGAAGACAAATGATAGATAATTCCCAAGGATCTTACCAAGAGGTATTTGATGTAAGCAAGAACAAGATGCAACCCACACACCCAAGCCACCTGGGGCTGGGTCTTAACTTTTCTGAATTACTATAAGATCCTTAATAACCAAACCTTGACTGTACACTGGCTAAAATGGCTTTTGTTGGGGCCATCACAGAACTTGATACACTGAATGAAGTCTCATACACAGACAGCACCCTCATCATGCAGTTGCTCAGAGACAACCTAACATTATGGACATTAGACAGTTACAGGAGAGGAATGTGATGTAGCAGAACAGGCAAAAAACTAAATGTATACAGGGTGTCATCCTTCCCCTCAAAAAATCTTTTTACACATCTGTATTCCTTATTCCACTTGGATTTCCTATAGCAAAAAAAAAAACCCATTTATGTGTACAGAATCAACTGTTTAATCTTTTTACACTGCAGCTTTGGAAAAACTTCATTCCTTGATTTATGTTTGTCTTGGCCTTCCTGGTGTGCAATACTGCTATGGAAAAGTATTAATGGCTTCATTTCATATAAACATAAGTAACTTCCAAACACTTATGTAGATTTAAGTAATCTGAACCAGTTCTGCAAGTGACTGTGTTTTGTATTATTGTGAAGATATGAAAATGTAGTTAATAACAATCAAAGAGTATTCTACATAACTTCTTAATTTCTATATTCTCTCCCTTACTCTTCTGCAGGGATTTCCTTTCAATAAGCAACTCTTCCATACTCTTAATGTATTCCTTTTTAGTAGGAATCCAGAAGTATTAGATTGAATGGAAAAACATTTGACATTTCTTCGCTGGGGGTCACAAATTGAAATGCCTCCTACATAATATAATATGGAGGTCATGTATATCTGTGACAATGGGGAGTTTCCTTATTCACTCTTTATATGCTGCTGTTTAAGTTGACAACTTCCCTTACCAATAAAAATTCACTTACACTCCTGCCTTTGTAGTCCTGGTATTCACTTTACTATGTACCAGAAGTAGCATGTAGCTGCCAGAATAGAAGCATTGCTTTTGCAAATTAAAGTGCATGTCATTTCTTGATACACTAGCAAGGGCGTATAAATTAAAGTACACACTTCCAAGTCTAAAACTTTAATACTTTTCCATACAGATTTACGCACATGTGAGAGGGTATCCACTTTGTCTAGTTACTGTTGTTTAGAGAGTTGGACCACTATTGTGTATTGCTAATCACTGACTGTAATCCCCAAAAAGCCTTGTGAAAATCTTATGCCCTATGTAACAGCAGAGTAACATAAAATAAAATTACATTTTTAAGCCATTTACTATGGTATTGTAACAATTGCCTACCCATATTTTAAGGGACAGCTATCTGAAGTTCATTGATAATTCCCTTTTAACTTCTGTAAAATGTAGTGGTTATACCCACATATATGCATTGTGATATACCTATCTAGAAATGCCTGGGAATGTATAAAATTAGGACTACATTTCTTAAAGTGTTTTACCATAGATCTATCTCACAGGCTCTCTCTTCCTCAGTTGCAAATGATACCTAATTGTTTTACGGAATAAAGTGGACAATTTTAAAACTATAAAAAAAGAAATAAAAGACATTAAGAAGACACTAGGCAAGCAAAAAGAAAATTTTAAGACTTGAATAGAAAAATAGTTTATGGAATGAAAGACACAACAAGTGAGATTTAAAATACAGTAGAGGCATACAACAGCAGATTTGGAATCAGATAAGAGAGAATCAGCAACATAGAGGACAGAACAGCTGAAATAGAAAAGAGAGAAGAGAAAGAGAAAGAATGGGAAAATTGAGCAGGGGCTCAGGGAGCTGAATGATAGCATGAAGCACACTAACATACATTTTATGGGAGTTCCAGAAGGAGAAGAGAAGGAAAAGGGGGCAGAAGAGTACTTGAGGAAATAATAGTTAAAAAATTTCCCAACTCTCATGAAATACGTGAACATACATGTCCAGGAAGCACAGTGTACTCCTATCAGAATACATCCAAACAGAACTACTCCAAAACACAAAATATTCAGAATGCCAAATGCCAAGAATTAAGAGAAAATTTTGAAAGCAGCAAGGGAGAAGCGAAACATCGCATACAAGGGACACCTAGAAAGACTTAGTGTGGATTTCTCTTCAGAAATCATGGAGGTGACAAAGCAGTGGTATGATATAATTAAGGTCTACTTTAGTCCTTAGTTGCATTCCCCCCTTATGTTTTTCATTCCTCAATCTTGAGGATTTGGGATGTTGATGCCCACTCTGTTTCTGGTTGAGAGGGGATTTAGATCCCATGGGGCAGACAAATGGAACTTGCTTGCTTGCAGCTGTGGATACCATCTGTTTTTTTGGGATGGGCATTGTCCATCACCATCATCCTTTTGTTAGTTGGCCTTGGCAAGCCCAATGAACTGGAAAATAGGTGTTGCAACTCTGCTGAGGTTCAGGGCTCAACTGACATATGATGAGACCAAAGATTTAAGTCTCTGGGAAATGTATTTAACAAATATAATGCTAAATATGCTATATTTTCTATGTGACTTTTCTATAACCTAAAGTTTCTTTGAAAATAAATAAATAAATAAATAAGACACTGGGGGAACATATGGAAGAAATTGTCACTGTACATAAAAGATAACAGATCTTACAGTGATGAAAGCACAATGAAAATTTTTTATTTTTGTATTTCACTTGTTTTTTAATTATTATTATTTTATTTTCTTATTTTTAACTATTGATTCTTTTGGCTTTGTTTTGGGGGAGGATTTAGATTGCAGAAGGGTCCCAACTGGGGCAGGGGATGATCACTGGTGTGGGGTGTCAGTGATGGGGGGATATGTGGGGAGGGCTGCACCTGAGCCATGCCTGTGTGGCAAATGAATATGTTTGGCAATTGTGAATAAATATGAATATGTTCATGTGGTCATGGGTTGTTGTCTTGGTGGGTGGACACTCACACAATAACTGAAAGAATATTGTATTCCCATCCTGGGAAATCCTGCCACATCCTCTAATAGAGTAACAAGAATTCCCCAAGTACATGGGCAGTGTCTAGTGAAAAAGCACCGATCAATAGGCCAGGCTGTTGATATTGATGGTTGTACTTATGAACTTTGTTCTTGTGAAATTGATACTTAGAATTGTATATTGCCTAAGAGTTACCTCCTGAAAGCCTCCTTGTTGTTCAAATGTGGCCTCTCTCTAAGCCAAACTCAACACATAAACACACTACCTTCCCCCGAGCATGAGACATGATTCCCGGGGATGATCCTCCCTGGCACTAAGGGATTATTACCAAGCACCAACTAGCAAAGCATTTGGAAAAAGACCTTGACTAAAAAGGGAAAATATTAAACACAAATGAGTTTTTATGGCTAAGAGATTTCAAAGTGACTTGGGAGGTCATTCTAGAGTTTACGCTTATGCATGTCTCAGCAGGATCTCCATGTGAGTGGGCCTTACCTTGGAATATATGTTCCCTTATGTAACAGAGGTCATTTAAAATTTTCCTACACATAGCTCTTCTGCCCCTTTTATTTGAATCCCCTATGCTTTTGATATAACTTTTCTGTAATCTAAAATGTCTCTAAAAATACAGTTTAATATTAAAAAAAAAAGAATGGATTATCTACATAGCCGAAGCCCTGAATGTTTGGCTGCTCTGGATTAGTAAATCTGCCATCTGTGCAAAGGCTAGTACATCCAGAGGAAAAAGAGGCCTAACCTTAATCAGACACATTCAACAAATAATACATAAATAATTTCCTTTATAATAAAATTAGACTTTACCAGAAAAGCTAAATACCTTGTATGCTCCCCAAATTCTTCCCCTAACCCAACACACACTCAACATCTGATCTTATCCCACATACTCGGTATTGATCCCAATTATGAGTTTGATGTTTAAACCTTCAGAGCCTTTGCTAGGCACTTATGTACATATGTGTATCTATAAAAATAGTGCCGTTTTTATGTGGATTTACACACATGAAATATAAATTTTATTTTGCAACTTTAAAAAAATTTACAATGTTGTTGTCACAAATAAATCTAAGTAATTTGTTTTTACTAAAGCAGGTGATTCCATAGTATGAACAGACTATGGTTTAATTAAGTTCTTTTCTCATGGATGGAAATTTATTTTGCTTCCAATATCTCACTGTTACAAGCAATGCTGCTATGATATCCTTGACCAGACTTCCTCATGCACATATGGAAACATCTTAATTTTTAGCATGTGCTGTTAAATTGCACTCCAAATTGACTACTCCAATTCCTACTAGTGGAATCTGACTAACTTCTTTGCTAACAGTTGATACTATCAAACTTAAAAATATTTACCAATCTGATCAGTAAAAATGGTCATTTTTGTGCTATTTTAATTTGTATTTCCCTGATAACTGGTGAGATTAAGCATTTATGTCTATCATCAATTTTTATTTTCTTTGAATGGTGTGTTCATACGAATTGCCCATTTTCTATTAGCTTAATTTTTTCTTATCGCATATTTATTATGAACACTCATTTGTTGGGACTTAACTCTGTTGTCTATTTACTATGTTCTGTCTTTATTTCTTTCCACCCCCCCCATTCCTGCTTTCTGTTGGATTGATTGAATTACATTTGTTCCACATTTTCCCTCTATTGGTTTGAAATGTATAAATTCCATTGCTATTTTTATAATGGTTACTCATAATTTTTAGAGCCATACTTAAAATTATTTCACCTAATATAATACAAAGGTATCAGTATCTCCAGTCTATTCCCAAATAAGAAGAAATATTCTCCCTCCTTGGCTTTTTCCCTTCTCCCCAACAGAATTCTACTTCAAATTATTTTTAACATTTGAAATACGATACCTATTTATCCTTAAGTAATAAAGTTTATTGATGACTTAGATAAGTATTGCTTTTTCATACAACTTCTTCCTCTGGATTCCTTTTATATATTTTTTCCATACAAAGATATATCTTAAATTTCATTCAGAGGGAACTTGGTGATAGTAAGTTTTCTTAAAGTCGTGAATGTACAAAAGTGCTTTTCTTTCACCTGTGCTATCAAATGATACTACAGCTGGGTATAGAATTCTAAAATGACAGTTTTTAACTGATGTTTTTAATTGTCTTGTTGTATGTAGTTTTACTAATAAGATGTACAATGAAAATCTTATTCTTTTTTCCTTTAGGTTAAATTATCTTTCCACTTTGGGAGCTTTTAGAATTTTTTTCTTTATTTTGAAGTTCTGAAATTTCATCACTGTCTTCACTTTTGGGAAAGACTTGGCTATTGATGAAATATTACTGTCTCCAATTCTTTCTGTTATCTCACTCTGGAATTCCTTCTACATGAAAGTTGGAACTTCTATAGCCATTTTTTCGGCCTATTAACATTTTCACCTTTTGTTTTCTTTCTGCTGCATTCTGTAAGACTTCCTCTACTTAATCTCCCACCCTGCTAACTCCCACTTCAAATGTGTCCATTCTGTTTTTCAGCCTAGCTCTTGTTTTTTCTTTCAATATTTGATTTCATTTTCAAAATCTCTAGTTGGTTCTTTTCATGATTTTCTGCTTTAATTTTGCTTTATGTGGCTGAATATATTAAATGATCTATTGATAAAATATAAGATCTTACATTTACTCACTTTGTTATTATTCTTTCATGACAGTGGTTTTCCTCAGATGTCTGGTGCTTATTGATTGTGCACTCCTTTTTTGGTTTAAAAATTTCCCACCCAGGCTTGGGATTCAGCTGTGTTTCATTGTGCATATGGGAATATAGGTGCAGATTTAGGTTACCTGAGGCCTGGTGAATCTTTTTTTTTTTTTTTTTTTTTTACCGGGAGGTCCCGGGGATCGAACCCGGGTCCCTCCATATGGGAGACGGACGCCCAACCAATTGAGCCACATCCAACCCCTACCTGAGGCCTGACTCCTCATCATGGTTCCTATCTGCGGTCGGATCGGTTGCGGTAGGAGCGGTTGCGGTTGTGGCTGCAGGGTCAGCTGGGGCACAAAATGGCCGCTCGGACTTACAAGATGGCTGACCAGGTGCGCGCGCACTGAAGGCGTTATAAAATGGCTGTTTGGGCTCATAAAATGGCCGACCTGACGTGTGCACGTCGGCAGCGTCAGAGGGCCCGCCTGTTTTTTCGCTCTCGACAGGAAGGGGCGGGTAGAGGGGGGTTACCGCCCTATGGGGCGGTTCTAGTTCCTTCTTAAACGACTTCCTGTTTTTCGTCGGGGGAAGAAGGAGGAAGTTCGCCATCTTGGCGGGGCTTAAGGTTGGTTTGTTTGGGCGGGTCTAGTTCGAGTGCGTTGTTAAGCTGCTCGATAAGAGACTCTACATCAGAGTCTTGGTCCGAATCGGAGCCAGACTCGGGGCAAGAGGGAGATGCCTTTTCTTCCTTATCGCGTAACTGAGAGGACAGAACCTGGGACATGGGGGGGCGAGAGCCCTGGAGACAGGAGCGGATGGTAATCAGCATAGGCACAAGGCCGGGGGGGAAACGCTTCCCTTCGTGTTCCATGGCATTGGTAACACAGTCGATAAGGCGTAAATAAGTATCGGGGTTCCAAAGGTGGCATGTTGTGAGCCAAGGGTTAAAAGGAAGGAGAAGGTCCCAATAAACTTGTAGTTGGCGAATTGAAACTTTGCACTTGTGGGTATCTAGAAGTCCGGCAAGAGCGCGGACTTGGGGTGCTTGGCGAGATGATAGCCTACCACCCATTTTAGGCCTTGTGGAGCCGGGAGGGTTGGGGCCCTTACCTAGCGAGCGCGGTGATCGGGTAGCAGCAGCTACCGGGGGTTCTGAGCAGAACGGTGAGACGGACGCACCGAATTTAACGGTAAAGGAAAATAACGACGATAAAGACAATAAGAAGGGAGATAAGGAGGCAGAGAAAGACGACGGTCGGGGCGGTTGATTGCGAAAGTGAGGGGTAGGAGTGGTGTAGTATGGCGAGGACGAAAAGGAAGATGAGCGGGAGAAGGATAAAGGCGGGGAAAAGGGAAAAGAGAGTAGGGAAAGAAACAGGGTTCATGGACAGTAAAGGGTCGCCAAGTGGCGGAGTGAGGCGGGGTAGGGTCTTACCCATTCATGGCGGGCAGTGCCCCACGTTGGGCGCCAGTTGCAGTCGGATCGGTTGCGGTAGGAGCGGTTGCGGTTGTGGCTGCAGGGTCAGCTGGGGCACAAAATGGCCGATCGGACTTACAAGATGGCTGACCGAGGGCGTTATAAAATGGCTGTTTGGGCTCATAAAATGGCCGACCTGACATGTGCAAGTCGGCAGCGTCACGATCAGCTTCTTTCTTTTAGGAATACCTCATTTTTTCTATGCTTTCAGGCACTCCCTTACATATTTTCAAGGCCAGCTATGTCATAATTAATTTATTTTGTATGCCAATTTAATCAATTCTAAGGGTAAATTAGTATGGACAGGAGTTTTGTTTTTTTTGTTTTTTTTTTTCATTCTATTTTCTTAAAACCATTTTAAATACTAATTAAAATCTTAAAAATCTCATCAAAGCTTTTGTTCTTTACCTGAGATGGCAGAAAATATTGGTCATGGGCACAGGTTAAGCAGATTTTCTGTGTGTGTGTGTGTTCATATATGTATCAAATATCTGAACTTGTTTTATAATTTATTGCAATATTTTTAGGTTCACTTAAGGAAATAATTCAATTTAATTTATAATAGGTCAATCTGGAATCTCCCTATTAAATTTACTCAGTTATAAGTTTCAAAAAGAAATAAGAATATCCATAGGGAAGACCTAATAGGAGGATCTGACAAAATATTTAAACCTCATGATTATATTCTGGTTTTTTTTTTTTGTTATTGTTGTTGTTGTTCTTGTTGTTGTTGTTTTTCATGTTGAAAACATCATCAATTAGCTACTATTCTTTTTACTTTAAACTTTTTATTTTAAAATAATTTCAAACTTACAGGACAGTTGTAATTATATAAAACCCATACAAAGAATTCCAACTTAGCCCCCGCCAGATATTTTTTGCCACATTTGCTGTAGCATTCTATCTTTTCCTCCCTCCCTCCCTCCCTCGCTCCTTTCTTTCTCTTTCTTTCTTTCTTCTTTCTTTCTTTCTTTCTTTCTTTCTTTCTTTCTTTCTTTCTTTCTTTCTTTCTTTCTTTCTTTCTTTCT
>JAKSZT010054380.1:332755-401804 GCA_026826555.1 Tolypeutes matacus | reverse complement strand
TCTTTCTTTCTTTCTTTCTTTCTTTCTTTCTTTCTTTCTTTCTTTCTCTCTTTCTTTCTTTCTCTCTCTCTTTCTTTTCTTTCTTTCTTTCTCTCTCTCTTTTTTCTTTCTTTCATCTATCTCTGTAATTACCTATTTTCTAAACATTTGAGAGTAGTTTGTGTATACAACACTCCTTAAACACTTAATACTTAATACATGTCTATTTCCTAAAACCAAAGAGATTCACTTATATAACCACATTAAGTGGAGTTATGAACTTCAAGAAATTTGACATTGTCATAAAGCTTATAGTTGACACAAAGCATACATTCTATATTCCAATATTTTCATATGTTCTGAAAATGTTATTTTCAGTATTTACTCCTCCATTTGTAGATCCCATCCAGAATCATATATTGCATTCAATTGCTCTTTCTTTAGTAGCTCTATTTTTCTTAATTGTGTAAACATATCAACATATCTCAACCGCTCTCAAACATACCATTCAATGGGATTAATCACATTCACAGTGGTGTGCTACCCTCACCACCATTCATTATCAGAATTTTCCCATCATTCCAAGCAGAAATCCTGCACCTGTTATGCTTGTTTTAGATATGCATGTTCTTCTGAAGTACAACCTAAAATGAAATTCATAGAGTTGGTCAGATGTCTTCCTCTGTATCTCACGTTATATTTTCTTCAGCAGGATCAGGGACCTCCCATCTGAGACATGGGTTTAACCCTCAGGCACTGAGACTTTGACAGACACAAGAGGGAAATATCCCTTCTGCCTAGGCTGAAAATCTTTGCAGTATCCTCAAAGGCCACAAGCTGGAAACATGGTGCTATGAAAAGAATGCACTTTCCCTCTGCAAACTGGGATTGGCCCTGCAGTTTTCTTAAGAGTTTTTCTCTTTATTCAATGTAAGGAAAGATACTAGGAATTCTTCTTTGTTGAATTTAGGAAAAAAGGTGATTTTAATAATGCCTGTCTTTTAAGATTTGCATTCTTTTCTGGGTTCTGCTGAATGTTAGCTTGCTTCCAGTGACTTTCTCTCTATCTGTCTAAATTTCATTATGCATATAAAGGACTCAAGTAATAGTATTAAGACACATCCTGTAAATGTTCATGGAGGATTTGGATCACAGAAGGGTTACAATGGGTACTGCGGGGGATTATTGGGGGGAGGGTGTCTGGGGGGGGGTTCGTGGGGATTGGTTCAACCGAATATGCATGAAAGATATACAAAATCATTCAAAGGATCGGGGGATGGGGCAGGGTCACGATGGGTGGATAATCACACAATAAATGAGGGAATCTGAATTCCTAGCCTGGAGAGCTCTGCCACAATCTCCAAGGGAGCAGCAATAGTCCTCTGAGTGTAGGCACAGTGCCTTTCAAAATAGGATGACCCACTGATGTGTTTTTTTTTTAATTGATGACTACCCTTGTGAGTTTTTGCTCTTGTAAATGAGACTTAGCCTGCAGTTGTGGGGTGCCTAAGGGTTGCCACCTGAGAGCCTCCTTGTTGCTCAAATGTGGCCTCTCTCTAAGCCAAACTCAGCATATGATTGCATTACCTTCCCCCCAACGTGGGACATGACTCCCAGGGATGAGCCTCCCTGGCAACGAGGGATTAATACCAAGTGCCAACTGGCAGCTTTTTGCAGTGGCAGTATCGTAGCCAATGAGGTTTATCCGAGGCACGATTATTGCTAATTGAAAACTTTTCCCAAGTGCCAACTGGCAACACAACTGGAAAAAGACCTTGAATAAAAGGGGGAAACGGTAAAGACAAATGAGTTCAAGTGGCTAAGAGACTTCAAAGAGAGTCGGGAGGTCATCCCAGAGGTAACTCTTACGCACACCTCAGTAGGAGCTCATAGAACATCTAAGTACCTATCACCCCACTCAGTGGGGTTCCTGAGAGCTCCGGAGACACCCTGGTCTTATATAAGGGGGGATAGCCCCAGAGACAAATAATCTTTATATAAGCTTTGCCTATATTCAGAAATACTGGTAATTAAGTTAAATCCAAAAAATGAGATACTATATATTAAGAATTGTTTATAGAAAAAATTAAAATGACAGATACACCATGACATATTAGTGAGAAAATCTGCTTAGAAAAACAGGATTTACAGGATGATATTTAAAGTGAATATATACATAGAAAAAATGAAGTTTGTAAACAAATGTTATAGTAGTTGCCTGCGTGATAGGATCAGGGGCTTTCATTTCTCTATATAGTTATTTTCTAAATTTTCTATTTATAGTGAGCAGCTATTACTACCCTAGGAAAGGAAGAAATTATTAAAAATATGTTTTCAGGCTAGAACTAAAAATTAAACAAAAACTGGTTACTAGTAACTAACCTTACTTAGTAGTACATCTGCGTCAGAACCAATAAAGGCAGAAACCGACTTTACTATCCTACAGGGTCTGCTTTTGGGAGAGCCAGTCCTGGGGGTTGGTGTTGGGTATGTAAGGAGCATGATGACCTTGAGTGGTTTTGTTTCCAAGGAGCCATTTGCCAAGAGGGACGGCTGTGGTGCTGTATGATGACTTCTGCTAATCACAAAATACTCTGATGCTCAGCAAGGCAATGGAAACACAGTAGAAAGTCAAGAAAGGGAGACCTAATCCTGGCTTTCTACTGCCCCTGAGCAAGTCATGTGACATCTCTGAAAGTCAACTTTCACAATTATACAATAATTGATCTCTCCAGGATTCTTCTCAGGTCTATGAATTATAAAGAGAACGATCCCCAAGAGAGAATCAGTACCAATAAAACAACTAATGGTTTCTCCTATAAATACTAACTGGTAACAATTATTTTCTCTCTTATGCAACATACCTACAAAACCTCTAAATTTCTATTTGGCATTTAAGCAAGAGAAGCATTTAATTCCATTAACTAACTCATTACCACTGATGTGTTTTGTTTTGTTTTTTTTCAACAAATAAATGCTAGCCAAAAAAAGAAAAGAGATTTAGATAAAACCAAAAAGAGATATATAGTCAAATAATGACTCAGTTACTAGAAAGAAACTGACATTTTACCTTTGCTGGCATTGGAATATAACCTCTTTTCTCCAGGATGGTCTGGTGTTTGATGAACTACTATGAGCCATCAGGTGCTCAGAAATTTGATATAAAACAAAGGCAATTTAATTATGTTATTTACATTATGATTTCACATACCAAAAAGTGAAACCATAATTTATAAATTTCAAAAGCATTAACATTTCACTAAAAGAAATATTCCTCATACTAAATTCAGTGACCTATGAAGTGGTTATGAAATATGAGAATTTTCTATCTACAGCTACATAATGTTCATTAATATAAAAAATCTTCACCAGAACTGACAGTACATTATTATTTCTAAAGACCCATATGAGACCATGTTTGGTTCCTTATTAAAGACCATTCAAGACATAAATTTAAGAAGAAATACAGCATGAATTCTAGGGACTCACCCTGTCAATATCACATTCCTAGAACTAGCAGACTAAAGCCATCACTACAGACTTGAATATGAAATTCCTGAAGCTTACCAAATTATCAAGAAAATCACTACCCATAAGAAAAAGGAATGTGTGGTATTTTAGGACCACCCATGAGTCCATGACCTGAGAGGCCCCTATGAGCCACCTCAGACCAACATTACTCACGACAGTCTTGAGGGACCCAAACGTGGTGATGGTCTGGCGCCAAGCAGCTGTGTTTGTGTCAAAGAGCAGGACAGTGGAATCTTCAGGTTTGAGGGTCAAAGTGCCCAGTCTGGGAAGAAAATAAAAAGAAGGGTGGCTTCTTTTTGAGGAATATCTATTTCAACTTGATCCAAAACAAAAGTCAAATTGTGAGAAATTTAAATGACTACACTTTTTAAAGAAATTCAATCAAATGCTAGTAATGTATCAGCAGGTTTAATACTAAATATATAAAGCTGGATGAATCTTATCACAGTGACAGAGAATTCAAGATAAATCAATACATGCAATAAGTAGTTTGAAAATTGATTCTTAAAAAAAATACACTACAACTTTATCTGATCTCCATTACCTAAAAGACATTCTCTGGAAACCATAGACCATGCTCAATCCAGTTAGAGCCATGCAGTCGCCTGACCCGGTACAGCTGCTGGGCTTGCTGCTGAAATGTCTACTCTTTAAGCTGACAGATGAGATCTACCTGTTCATACAGCCACACCTCACGCCTTCATAGGCTTATGCAGCTGTGAATCTGAGCTTTGACCTAAGGAACACAATCATGTCAATGTCACAAATGTTGTCCCACAGGACAGTGAAGCTCTTAAGCTCTGGTGGGGTGGAGGTGTGGAGGGAAGGTGTCACAAATCCTTTTGATTTTCCAGTAATATCTGTGGAGCATCTTCCCAGAAATATGCAAAAACTCAGAATTTTGCCAATAATTTTAATGGTTGGTGTCCCAAAGCTCACCAGTGGACCCCAGTTTAAGAATCCCAGCAATAGAGGCATACCTAAGCTCTAAAATCCTCATTTAATACCCCTCCTCCTAAGAGGAAGTTTATTTTGGCTGTCCTAAAATAATTAAGAGAAAATAAAAGGATGTGTCAGGAGATACTGATCCCCCCTCAGTGTTCATATAATTTTTTAAAACAATTTATTGAAGTATATCATTCATACATGAACATATATAAACAATAAGTGCTCAGTAAACATTGTGAACTTACAAAACAAACATGTATAACATCATACAGGGCTCCCACACACCACCCCACCACAAATACTTTGCATTGTTGTGAAACATTAAGAAATTATGACTGTGAATATTCTCGCTGTCCTGATTTTGTGATAATCAGGGTAGGCTAAACATTCGCTATATTAGAAACCATGCATGTGTCCCCAGACCTAGTTTTTCTCCCTAGGTGTGGTTTTTAGAATGCTGGTGATAAACTAAGCCTGATTTATTACATGACCATCCTGTATGGGAAAAGACTGTAACTTTGGGTATATTTGGTCAACCTTAAGAGATATAGCAGGAGGACAGATGTGGCTCAGGTGGTTGGGCGTCCATCTCCCATATGGAGGGACCTGGGTTCAACCCCTGGGATCTCCCAGTAAAAATTTTTAAAAAAATATAGAAGGCACGTGGGCCACCAGGCCCCGTCCACAGGTGCGCTGCCAGGCCCCGCAAGTTGGTAAGCCACCAGGCCCCGTGCGTGGGTGAGCTGCCAGGCCCCGCGAGCCACGCAGCAAGATAATGATGTAACAGGAGAGTGACACAAGGGAGAGCCAGGACGAGACACACTGAAAAACCAGGAACTAAGGTGGCACAGGCAGTAGGATACCTCTCTCCCGCATCGGAGATTCTGAGGATCGAATCCCAGTGAAGAAGTTTTTTGTTTTTTGTTTTTAATTAAAGTATATCATTCATACATGAACATACATAAACTATAAGTGTTCAGTAAATATCATGATCTTACAAAACAAACGTGCATAACATCATACAGGGCTCCCACACATCATTCCCCCTGCCCCAAACACCCTGCATTGTTGTGAAACATTTGTTAACAAATCATGAAAGAGCATTGTCAAAGTATTACTACTAACTATAGCCTGTATCTTCCTCCCTATACATTTTTTTAAAGGATTTATTTATTTACTTTTATCCATTTTTACCAACACCCCCCCCCATTTTTTTGCTGTTTCTGTGTCCATTTGCTGGGCAACTCTCTGTGTCTGTTTACTGCCCTCTTTTCTCATCCTTCTCCTCCTGTCTTCACTGGGATTCAATCCTCAGAACCTCCCATGTGGGAGAGAGGCGTCCTATCTCCTGCGCCACCTTAGTTTCTGGTTTTTCGGCGCGTCTGGTCTTGGCTCTCCCTTGTGTCACTCTCCTGTTACATCATCATCCTGCTGCGTGGTTTGCAGAGCCTGGTGGCACACCCGCGCGCAGGGCCTGATGATTCACCCACTCGCAGGGCCTGGTGGCCCGTGTGCCTTCTATATTTTTCTTTTTTAAATTTTTACCTGGAGGTCCTGGGGATCGAACCCAGGTCCGTCCAGATGGGAGATGGACGCCCAACCATTTGAGCCACATCCGTCCCCCTGCTATATCTCTTAAGGTTGGCCAAAGATACCTAGAGTTACAGTTTTTTCCCATACACAATGGTCATATAAAAAATCAGGCTTAGTTTATCACCAGCATTCTAAAAACCAGACCTAGGGAGAAAAACTAGGTCTGAGGACACCTGTATGGTTTCTAATATAGCAAATGTTTAGCCTACCCTGATTATCACAAAATCAGACCAGCAAGAATATTTGCATTGTTCATATAATTTTAACACCTATGGCTTTACAAGTTTATCAGTGGAATAATACAGAGCATTAACTTAATAACTAGCCTTCCCTCTTCCCACTCCACAGAATGAGCAGTCTTTTTATAGTATGGCAATTTAGTGAAGAGACATGCAGCTTGTATGTCAAAGGCTACAAAGACCATTAGGATAAGCAGTTTATGTAAAACTATAAACTAAATATTTCTGGAAGGCTAGTCAGTAAATCAAACCGCAGCAAAGTATAAAAATCCCAAGACAAAAAATTTTAAACAGTTATAAATTATTTATGAGATTGCACCTAAGAAACTACTTTTAAAAGCACATCTTTCTGTATAATAAAGTTGTGTTTCAGTCACCTAAGGTTTTGTCTACCCACCCACCAACAGAATGCTATTAGGCTAACAGAACTAACAGTTTCACTCTAGCTTGCTCTAACATGAAGTCATTTCCAAAACTATGCCATGAAAACCATGCCACCAAAGTAGTAAAAGGTGGTTGAGAATGTGCTGAATGACATCTTTTATGCCTCAAGAGGACACAGCTAAACAGGATACTGCTCACTCATTTCATTTTTATAGATGGCAGTGGCTGCCACAGGGACCACAGAGAAGGGCAATAAAAAAAATGCTTGCTGAACAAGGCTTTCCAAACTCTTAACATCTGCCTTTACTACCCTTTGGGATCAAAGGCAGCTGACTAGGATAAAGAAGTCCATGCAAAGCATGGGATGAAATTTTCCCATTGGCACTGAGCAGCTTGGCCCTTGGCCAGCCTCTTCCCACCCTGCTCTGAGTAAGAGTCCAGACAAGGGCAGGTAAAAGTGTCTGGCACACCCCTTTCAAGTTATCTTTAATTTCCTCTTCATCTTGGAGAACTCCACAAATAGCAAGCTTCAGATCTCTCTGTGCATCACAACACCTCAAAAGGGGTTCTCTCTTATTGGAGCAGCCACTCCGGTCCTGGGGTGTACTCATCCTGCTCACTCTTCCTTGAAAAGAAAAACAAAACAATCCAAATAGCACTGTAATTACCACTCTAAATCACCTCTCAATCACCCCCAAAATAGTCATTCCAATCAGCTCCCAATCACTAACTTCTTAGATTGCTAACAACACAGGACCTGGTGCATGGTGGGCTCTTAGTAAATATTGCCTATAGCCACCCTCCACCCTCACTGAAACCGAGTATTGTGAATTAACAAATAAACAGTTACTGATTTATTATATAGATGTTTTCTTACTTTTAGTATAGTGTAGAATGACTCACTCACTGTAATCATGGCCTTGATATATGTTAACTTTAAGGTAGTTAGAGATATACATCTGAAACATTTCTTTGATTCTAATACTATGTTTTATAAGTGATAACTGCTAACTCCTAACTAGCCCCCTTATCTTACCATGCATGTATTTTGTAAATCCTTAACAGCCTCTTGGCAGCCCACTTTGTTTAGCTCAGTCATACTAATTACGTGATTTACAGCTTTATGTATGACCCCAGCTAAACTTGGTCTAGTTTAGAATTATTTTATAGGCATTAAACTATTTAAAATTTTATGTATTACCTTATTGGACTTTGTCAGTCCCTAATGGATGCTAATTAAGTAATTTATGATCCAGTTTGCAACCTGTAACCCAATGCTTACCCCAGCAAGCCTCTTACACACTTCCAATTAAATCAATAAATCAATATCTCCTAAGATTCCAATGTTACTATCTCCATCTTTCTTTGTTTGAATTTCATAAAAACCCAAAGTTTCTCCAATTTGGGGAGAATAGGTCTGAGCATTTTCTCCTATTCTCCTTGCTTGTGCAGTGGAACAAAGACTCTTTCACTCTTTGGAATCCTGATGTCTCAAGATAGGCATTTGAATTCAACAGAGTGATTACCCAAGTGTGTGTCTGGCAACACCACTATGTTCCCATCATAAAATTCTAGGAATCTACTTTGACACTTTACATGTAAATAGCTATTTCTGAAAACATCTACATAAATTTTCCTGAATTCCTTTTTGAATCTCCAAAAAGTTAAAAGAACATTCATTATAAGTTCCTATTTATAACACACACAAAGTCATATGAAGCATGCGTTCCTGTTTTGCAGATTGAGATGAAGACTGAAAGGTCAGATAGGATTCATAATTACTTACAAAATAAGTTGCAAATCAATAATTTTTTTTAAAATTTATTTATTTTCTTTATCCATTTTTTTAAATTTATTTATTTTCTTTATTTATTTTTTTTTTTAATTTATTCATTTATCCCCCCCTTGCTGCTTGTGCTCGCTGGGTCAGCTAACCACACCGTGCGGGCGGGCTTTGCCTTCACCAGGAGGCCCCGGGAACCGAACCCGGGGCCTCCCATATGGTAAACGGGAGCCCTACTGATTGAGCCACAGCCGCTTCCCGCAAATCAATAATTTGATATACAGATTTTAGAACACTATTTGGATCTGCAATTGACTTAAATTTAGCAGGAGGGTGGAATTTTTTTCTCTTTATTTTTTTTGGAGTATTTTTTTTTAACTTAGAAGAAGTTAGTGGTATCTTTACAACCAGGAAGTTCCAAGAATATAAGTTGGGACAAAATAATTTCATAGGATTCTGAGATAATGAAATTGAAAGATTTTTACAGAAACTAATATGGATATATACACAGAGTTCTCTAGCAAACTCAGGTTTACTGTGAGATAAGAAACAGAAGTGGAGTGTATTTATATGCTGAGTTTGGCTTAGAGAGAGGCCATATTTGAACAAAAAGGAGGCTTTCAAGAGGTAACTCTTAGGCAGTATATAATACTAGGCTAAGTTTCAATTTTACAAGAAAAGGTTCGTAAGTACAATCGTCAATGTCAAGGCCCATGCATAATGGACTGTCTTCCTTCACTAGGCACTGCCCTTGCACCCGGGGGATTCTTGCTGTCCCGTTAGAGAATGTAGCAGAAATCCCCAGGGTGGGAATTCAATATTCTTTCAATTATTGTGTGGATCTCCACCCACAGAGACAATGTCCCACGACCACTTGAACATATTCACATGACCAACTATATAAGAGGAGACTGGGACAGAAGAGTGCTGGGAAAGCACTGAAGCAAAGCTTGACAAAAGCCATTGGAAGAACAATTTGGTCTCTATCCTGGGTGGCTCTAGAATCAGATGGTTTCTAAACATGTAGAAAACGAAAGCAGTGATAACTGTTGCCTAGCAGGGTTTCACCAAGCCCTGTGACAACAATGTTGTTTCCTTTTTGTGGCATTTACTAAACTGACTAGTCAATGGAATTCTATAGACATAATACATCTGAACTACAGTGAGAGTTGGACAAGGTTGTCTGCTATCTTTGTGGACAATGTGAATATAGGCTAAACAGAAGTACAACTTGACTGGATCAGCAGATTTATTTATTTTTTTACAAAGTATGCACAGGTTAACGGACTGAAGCCAGTCTGTAAAGCTTTTAGTGGCATGCCCCTTATTGCTCAACTGACTTCTCTGATTACTTGGATGAAAGCAGAAGGCAGACATTAAAGTTGGAGGTAATGTGGGACTGCCAATTTATTAAGTGACAGAAACAGATTCCTAGATAAATTCTACATAGCCATTAAATCTAATACATTCAATGTAAAGTTTTTGCATTTAAATATGGAAGGAAAGGTGGGAGAGAATATACATTTTTAAAAGGATAGAAAATTTTCATTGAAAGTAAGCTCTATGTGAGTTACCAGTGTACTGGGTCTGAAGAAAAATAACTTATTTGCTATTTGACTGCCTTTACCAAAACTACATTATCTGTCACAGAACTAATCTGTTCCATATTCTTTAGACTAAATTTGGAATTTATTGCTGAGTAACATGCTTTAAAAAAGGACATTTAGAAGACAGAAACAGGTCTCAAGATCATGAAAATCTTGTACAGGAAGAGAAGCTGTTTAGCTTAGCTAAGAGAAGTGTCTTGGAGGACACGATTACTATTCTCCAAATCTGGAGACCTGTCAGGTAGAAAAAGGATTAGATTCGAGGAAATCCAAGGTGGCAGAATAGGGAATGGCAGGCTGCACTCTTCCTCCAGAAACTGTGGGAGAGTAGGCAGGCTTACCGGGCATAAGGGAAGCCAGGGTGTCACAGAGGTCAAAGGTAAAGGCAGCTTGAGGGGAGGGTCCCAGCTTGGCACCAGGGAAAAGGGGAGCCACTCAATTGGCCACGGAGAAAAAGAGACAATGTACCAGCCGGCCCAGGAGGAGAGGAAAATCGCCCAGCTGGCCCTGGGTTAGGGGGAGCCACACAGTCAGCTCTGGGGTAGGGGGAGCTGCTGTGCCCAGCCTGCTTAGGGTAGGGGGGAGCCAGGGGAGCCCTGGGGAGTGCTGAGGGAACTTAGCCTGAGGTTTTTCTCTTTCTTGTTCTCTTTTTTCACCCTATTTCCTTTTCCCTTTTTTTTTTTTCATCCAGGTACTGGTGGAGAGGCTGGTAAGTACAAGAAGCTGCATTATATTACTAAGTACCTAAAGCTAGTCTTCTCAAGGAAATCACAAGTACTACACAGCTGCCTAGTAAGAGTAGAATATGGCAAAAGTGCATAATTGTATTTTCCTCTTATTGGCTATGGATAGAATACAGGATGAGATTAGATACAAAACTGATTTTTTTCCACACACATTTATCAGGTTTGAAATTCAAATGAGCATTATCTTTCAAAAACAGTCATCTACCTGGAACACCTCTTATAACTAAGGGTTTTCATTTGCCAAAGGTCTGCGAAGTGCCAGAAATGGGTTGGCTTTTATAAAGGGGATTTTATTTAGGGTAAAGTTTTATAGTATCGAAGCCTTGGAATGTCCAAATCAAGGCACCATCAGAGATGCTTTCTCAACAGTCAGCTACTGGTGATCCTGGTGTCCAGTCACATGGTCCCAAGGAAGATGGTGGCTGATCTCTGCTGATGTCCCTGCCTTCCCCTCCAGAATCTACCATCTCCCAGAGCTCAGCTGTGGACAACCATGCATACAGGTTGTCTCCTGGCCTCCTCTCTCAGTCTTTTGGGGCTTCTCTGCTTTTCTGCAGGTGTAGGTGAACCTGGAGTCCTCTCTCATAGCTCAGGATCAAAAATGGCAGTTTCCTTTCTCCTGTGTTTGTCTCCTTCTCTGTGTCTCCATTTATATCAGACCCAACAAGAGGATGGAGACCCAAGCTGGTTCATGACTCACTGACACAGTCCAATAAAAAGCTCTAAATCGATCTTATCAAGTAATCTAATCAAAGGCCCTTCAATGAATTTAATACAAAGGGCTCCACACCCACAGGAATAGCTTAGTTTAAGAACAAACTCTTTTTTTGGGATTCACAAAATTCAAACGGTTACAGGGTCTTATAGCCCATCTGTCAGCCCCTAGGAAAACCTGTTTCATTTCTTTATAGCCAGTCCCTGGAAGCTTGCCCCTTTGCTGCCCTTGGGTTTGCCCCTCCTCCTTCTTGTGGAGCAGTCAAAGGTCATCTGCTTCATTAGCCCAGATGCCAAGAAAGAAGCAGTGCAAATGCTTGCCAGTTCATACCACAGCGAAGAGGAAGCCTTTCAGAGCTGAAATCAAGAACTCCACTCAAGGAAGGGGGAACTCCAATCCCGAGTTAAATCATGAGCCTGCTTTATGAAACATCACATCCAGGGAGACTTGTATGAGGTAACTAGTCCACATGGCCGTTTTCAACAACAATTCACCATTTGTTACAGGTTCGAGGTATACGTAGCAATTATGATGGTTAAGAGATCACTCTGGGGTCTGACAAACCTGAGTTTCAGGCTGCAACTGCAAGCTTGAGACCCACGAGCTATTTATTTAACTTCTCTGATTCTCAATTTCCCCTCTGGACCAGTGGAAACAAAGGGCTGCTGTGAAGTTAAAAGACATTGTCTATAAGCACTTATCCCAGTCCCTGCACACATAAGCACTCTCTGTTACTTTTTTAAAAAATATAACGTTGCAGCTTTTTAAAAGATTTTTATTCCCCGCCCCCCCATCCCCCGTTGTTTGCATTTGCTGTGTCTGTTTGTTATGTACTTGTCTTTTTTTTTTTTTTTAGGAGGCGCTGGAACAGAACCTGGGACCTCCCATGTGGCAAGCAGGAGCTCAATCACTTTAGCCACATGCGCTTCGCATCCTCATTACTTTTTTTTTTTTTTTTTTTTTAACGTTGCTGTTGTTCTTGTTATTAGATGTAGCAGAGCAAGGGGGTCCTTAAGAACCTCCCCTTCTGGAGTCCAGAAATGAGCACAGAAGCTGGGAAAAGCTTTCAGGTGAGGAGACCCTGACTTGGAATCCTTGAGCATTTATCAGTCCTTTGACCTTGGGCCATTTGCCCTTTTTGAATTTTATTTTCTAATTTCCAAGGATAAGAATGTCTACTTCACAGGCTTGTGGGTGTGGAGGTGGTGTTTGAAAAAACACACAGCTGGTCTTTCACTATATAGCACAGCAAAGGCAAATTATTTTGACGGCAAAAATTCAATAGTCTAAACCTTACAATATATTCAAAATATGCACAATTTTGCCTTTAAAATGACTGAACCAGATCACTTCTAATTTTAAAATTCATCACTATCTTTATTGTCCAAATCCCTACCCTACCATCTTTAAAAGAGGATTGATTTAAGTTTTTATTTTTTGAGATAAGTTAAAAGTTTAAGTGCTTTCTAAAACTGCCTTGGCACGAAGAGCTCTATCTTTGGTTTGAGGGGGGGGGGGGGAGAGAGAGAGAGTGTGTGTGAGTGAGTGAAGGGGGTAAGGCAGGGGGAAGAACAGGCTAGAAGCACGCGCAGGCAGGCAGGGGCGTCGGGGCTGACCTGAGGCCAGGTGCAGCGGGGCTGGGAGGGGAGGCCCAGGAGAGAAGGCAGGCATCGCGTCCCACCAGGTCCGCCCTGGCAGCAGGAGGGGGCGCGCCAGCTCTCACCAGCTCCAACCGGTTTTAACAGGCTCCGAGTAGCTCTCCTAGCCACCCAACAACACCTCGGAGGGACAGACACGCTTCCCCGACCCAAGCCAATCCCTAAAGGCCGTGCTCTCGCGAGTGCACAACCTACCCCCCTGGGATTCTGGCCATGTTTTTCCGACAGTCTCGCGAGATCTCTGCCTGGGCCGCCCAAACAGTGTGACCGCCTTGTAGACGAAAGCGGAGAGCGCAGGCTCACTGTCTTCCTGTTGTCCTTTCACCTTTAGTAAAGCCAATGTAATGAAAGAAACTTCTATTGAAGGCAAACTCAGTGCTTCTCTCACACCAAATGATTTCACAGGGTAGATAGTATTTACATTGATGTACCATGCAAAAATCAGACCTTGGAACCATGAGGTAATTTGTCCAAGGCGAGCCCGATAATAAACGTCAAAGCCCAGATTGCACCGCAAATCCCTCTTACCGGGAGGGTATGTTTCTTTGCACCATATACCATCATCCCAGCACCTTTTCCCTCCCTCACATTCGTCCCACTGTGGCATTATCCACCTTTAATTTATTTGTGGCCAGATGTTAAAATGGGACTCTTTGTGACTCAGTTTTGAACGAGGTCCCCAATATTCGGTGCCAACTGTGCCTCACATTTACCAGCAATATGAAGGACTATTTAAGAAGGCTCTGTAAATAGGTGATCATCATGGGGCTTTTTGAACCTCATCAAAGAGTGATTCTGACGCAGGTTAGTATAGTGAAAGGGGGAAGTTGGCCGCTGCTCTGCAGAGAACATGCCCAGCAGACCACATGGCCATGAGACCCAGACTGGAAACCTCCTGAGGGAAAGGCTTCCAGAAAGATCAGTGAAGTCCTGGCCATGAGATCCCATTTGGAACTCCTTCTGGAGTCAAAGAAAAGACCTGGATACCTCCAAACAACAGGCCTCCAGTTGATCCCCTGAGAGCTAATAGGAGGGGTTAGTAAGGCAACCAATCAGAACAGCAAACAGCTGGGGCCGCTCCCCAACATTTTAAAGGGGAAGGAGTAAAAATCTTAAAAAGGCCTAACCTGGGACCCCAGGCTCACATCTCGCCCTGCAGCAGGCCTGCAATCTATGTCTCAGGTGGAGAATTTACTATTATAGTGAGCTAAAATTCAGCTAAGTTCATTCTACTACCCTACTAAATTGCACAAAAACTGGAAAGTTCTAGTTTGTGAGTACCTAGATTTTGCAGTTAGCTTCTGAGTGCAGCTGTTGCGGCCAGCAGAAAGAAACCCAATCAGCACTCTTGGGAATACGGATGAACAAAGTTTTATTATGCACGGGCCCAGAGGAGAGTCAAGTCTCTAAAAAAAATCTGAGCCCTGTTTTCTGATTTTCATAAGTTTATATAGGTACACTAAGTGGGCAAATTCCTGACCAAGTGGGCAGGCAGGGTTACAAAGGCAGAGAAGCAGGGTTAGCTTATCTTTCTAAAAGCAGAAGGCCATTAGGGAGGAAAAGAGTAATTATCTGTTTGGAGTTGTAAATTTCAATTCAAAGGGGCAGCTTATCTTCCTGAGGTGGATTCCATAGAGAAAAGGGGGTGGGAAGGAGGGGAGAAAAGGACCAACAACAGAGGGGAGTTTATTTTCCTAAAGTTGTGGGTTTCTGCTGAGGGGGGAGGTTAGGGTTCCAGCAATTCCCTTATCATTCCCCCCTTTTGATGCCCTTATAATTCTTTATGGGGCATCATTTGCTAACATGGAGATTTTTCTATAGTCCCCAAGGCCTGATATTTAACACGAGGCATTACTTGGTGTTTTAAGGCGTTTAAGCGGGAAGTGATATATTGTATTAGGTACCATAGAATGCATGGCCCGAAAGTTAAGAGGAAGAAGACTGAGGCTCTTACTGGCATAAATGGCAAAATCCAGGAGAGGAGATACTGGAAGTAGTTCCTGTTGGCAGATGCCAGGTATACACGGTTTAAGCGGTCTTTGGCTCGTTCTTTCAGTAGGACCACTTTGTCCCTAACTATTCCCGAGGAATTTGCATAGAAACAGCATTCTTCCCCCAGGGTCTGGCAGATCCCCCCTGAACTTGCGGTGAGCAAGTCTAATCCTCGCCTGTTTTGTAAAACCACTCTGCCAACAAGTCTATCTGGTCTTGCAGCCCCTTGAGAGCCCCCAATATTTCTTTGGGATCATTTGATGTTTTCCGTGCTAGTGTTTGTAAGCCCTCCTGACCAACTGTGAGAGAAGCCCCCGCTACTGCTGTACTCCTGACTATTCCTAGTCCTAAGAGTATTGGAATTGCCTGTATTGCTCGTTTGGCTTGGGAGAGCTTTCCAGGCAATTCATCTCCATACACCGAGAACGATGGTACTGGCCAAGCCAGGTAGCAGGTGCCCTGGCCATCCTGGGGTAGGAACCAGTGGGCGTTGGTGCCACAGACCCAGATGGTGGAGTTTGCGGCAAATCGGTCAGGCTCATTGAGTGGGCAGGTGGTGTCACAATTGGCCCTTCCAAGAGGGAGGATGGTTGAAGGAGACCTGGTAGTTATGTTTTTACAGTTAGCCAGTTTTCCTGGGGGTTTGGTTATGCGGACTGGGAGGGGCGTGGTTCCTGCCACAGAGCTGTCATGGGTTAGGGGGATTACGTTCCATGGGACAGGTACAGGGAAGATGGTTAGACTGGAGGAAGTGCACAGCTAGCAGAAGGCAGCTATGTTGGGTTGAGATTCATTAAGGAGTTGGTGGAAATTTTGAACCTGGTTCAAAAGAACGTTACGGGGGCTGCTCTAACTTTGACTTTTAGCATCTGAGTGGCTTTACTGATATTTTTCATATAGGTTTTCTCTGGGGGTTGGATTGCCTGGATCAGTTGGACCAGTAGGAGGTCCCCTGGGTCCGGCCCCGATGGGTTGTATATTCTAATTCCTAGTTTTAGTCATGTTTGGGCCTTTAAAAAGGTATTTTCTGATCCAGTGGTTATGTTTAATAAGGTGAGTTTTATGGGGTCACAGGTTTCTATGCCACACCCTGCTAGGCTGGGGATTTTCTGTAGGAGATATGGAGAAGTCGGTGGGACCCCCTTCCAGGAATGGTGGCACCTACCAGCAAGCTCCAAGAGCAGCAGAATCCGCCACCCTTTTGGGGGTCCTGGCAGAGGTATTTGTCATAACTCCCATAGTTGAGACCCCTACACCCTCTCCTGGGGTCAGGTATGGGTGTGTGGGGGTATGGGGCAACCAGCAAGGTGTAAGGAGCGTGATCTTGGATTGCCCTGCAAGCATTAAATATTACAGAGGCTGAAGTTGCACCTGCTGAGAACAGGACTGAAGCGTTCAGCACGGATTGTTTGCCCCAGCTTTGACTAACTTGCAGCTGCCATAGATTTTGGTGGCGGGTATTGGCTTCTAGGGAGGGGGCAAGGAAGGAAAGGACAAGCAAGTCAAGGCACAGAAGCATCCTATTATACACCATTAAGTAATTGCAATTAGGGCTCTGTTCACAACAGTCCTTTCTGCAGGGGCCACAGCAGCGAGTCCAACTCCAAATACCAAGGTGAGCAGGCCGTATAAGCACAAGACCCACCAGGAACAGGGGTCCATTCAGCCGACATTTGACGAGGTCGGTACTCGAGGATACCGGGTGACTCACACTCTCAAGGGGTGGCCGGGTATGGGTTGGGCTGTCCAGCTGTCCTGCTCTTTATTGAAATGTGCCTTCTTGCCCCTGGAATGATGGATCCAAGGGATGATGCCTGCAACTTTAAGAGCAGTAGCAGTTACAAGGATCACAGTATGTGGACCTGTCCAGGAAGGCTGAAGGGGTTCTTTTTTCCAGTCTTTGATACAGACTAGGTCTTCTGACCAGTGGGGGTGCACCGGGTGTCCCAGAGGGATGAGATTCCAGGACTAGACAGTTTTATGTATTTTGGCTAGAGTTTTCCCCAGCTGCTGGAGAATGGAATCTTGGCTAGCTTCCCCCAGAAGTCTGAGATTTCCTTTGAAGGCCTGGATAATTGGGGGTGGCCACCCAAATAAAATTTCAAAGGGTGAACAGCCTGTGGGTCCTGGGGTGCACCTAACTCGGAGAAGGGTCAAGGAAAGTAAGTCTACCCAGGGGAGACCAGTTTCCTGGCAGAATTTGGCTAGGGTGCTTTGAGGGTTCGATTCATGCATTCAACTTTCCCTGAACTCTGGGGCCTGCAAGCGGTATGGAGTTTCCACTTGATTCCTAACATTTTTGCTACCTCTTGGACTACGGCAGCCACGAAGGCCTGGCCATTGTCACTTCTAATTGACAGTGGCAGCCCGTGTTGTGGAATGATTTCTCGAAGTAAAGCCTTAGTCACTTCTCTTGCCTTTTTGGTGCAAGTGGGGAAGGCTTCTACCCAACCTGAAAAGATGCATAACATCACCAACAGATATTTGTACCCCTGACTTGGTTTCACTTCTGTGAAGTCTACTGTGATATCGGGGGCTGTCCCCATGTGCTGGACACCTGCTGGAGTACGGGGGCCCTGCAAGGGGTTGTTTTTGGCACAAACTTGGCACTGGCTGCTGATGGTGGCACAGAGAGAAGTTAGCCGGGCTACGTAGTAGTATCTCCTGAGCAAGACTTCGAGCGCAGTTTTCCCTGGGTAGGTGAGTTGGTGGTATCATCGATGAGGGCATGAGCACCTCCTTTTGGTACAAAAATCTGGTCATCCGGGAGCAGCCAAGTTCCTTCGGGGGTTTGGCCTCCCCCTTCTCTTTTAGCCCACTCCTGTTCTTCCTGGATATAGTTTAGTTGATCAGTCTCTTGTCCTAAGAGGGACAGCTGTGGTGTTAATTCTGGGACTCATATTCCGTGGGTTCCTTCAGCCGCCTGTCGAGCTGCTTTGTTGGCTAGCCTGTTTCCTTGAGCAACTATATCCATTCCTTTCTGATGTCCCTGGCAGTGGATGATGGCAAGTTTGTCTGGTTTCCAGATTGCTTTTAACAGTTGGAGGATTTCTTCTTTGTTTTTTATTTCCTTCCCCGCTGTGGTTAGGAGACCTCTTTCTTTATAAGTTGCCCCATGGATATGAACGATAGCAAATGCGTACTTAGAGTCAGTGTAAATGTTTACCGCATACCTGGCGACTAGCTGCAGGGCTCGGACCAGCGCCCAGAATTCTGCCCGTTGTGCAGACCATCCCCGTGTAGAGATGCTGCTTCCACCACCCGTTCGGTAGTGGTGACTGCATATCCAGCAAGCTCGTCCCCATTTTTAAAAAGACTGCTCCCATCTGTAAGTAGTGTCTGATCTGGGGAAGGGAGCGGTTTCTCTTGGAGGTCGGGGTGACTGTCGTAAACTCTTCAGTCACTTTGACACAGTCGTACTCAGGAGACCTTTCCTCATCTGGCAAAAAGATTGCAGGGTTCAGACTGCGCACCGTTTCTGTTGTCACTCTGGGGTTTTCATAGAGTAAACCTTGGTAATGTGCGAGCCTAGGATTCGATATCCACCAATGCCTGTGTGAGTTCATTAGGGCAGTGACTGCGTGTGGCACCATAACATGAATTACCTATCCGAGAGTTAATTTGCTGGCTTCTTCGACAAGGGTCATGGTTGCTGCCAAGGCTTTTAGGCAGGGCAGCCACCCAGCAGCCACGGAGTCCATCTGCCTGGAGAGGTAAGCAATAGGTCTTTGCCAGGGGCTGACTGTTTGTGTGAGAACCCCCAGGTTAAAGTTTTGAGTTACATCTGGGAGGCCTAAGGCAGGGGCTCAGCTGAGTTGTCTTTTGATGTTTTGAAAGGCCCCCTGTTGAGCTTCTCCCCAGGCAAGAGGCTCTTTTTCTGGACCCACCAGAACTTCATAAAGGGGCTTGGCCAGGGCTGCAAACCCGGGAATCCAGATGCGGCAGAGCCCTGCAGCCCCGAGGAACTCGTGACGCTTTCTTTTTGTGGTGGAGGTAGGGATGGTGCAGATCACTTTCTTTCATTCGGGTACGAGCATCCGGTGCCCTTGTGTGATGCTGAACCCCAGGTACTTGACCTGCTGTTTACAGATCTGGGCCTTGCTCCAATACACTCTGTATCCAGTCTGTGTTAGAAGTTGTAGGAGAGTATGGGTCCCTCTCCAGCAGTCCTCTTATGTTTCACTGGCAAGTAGGAGGTCATATACATATTGTAAGAGAGCACACCTGCAGTCTTCCTGGGGGTAGGTGGCCATCTCTGCTGCCAAAGCTTCCCTGAAAAGGGTAGGGGAGTTTTTGAAGCCCTGCGGGAGCTGGGTCCTGGTTAGCTGAGTTTTCTGCTGGGTTTTGGGATCTTCCCATTCAAAGGCAAACAGAGGCTGGCTTGGGGGGGCCAGCCGCAGGCAGAAGAAGGCATCTTTCAGGTCCAGACAAGTGAACCAGGTGGCTTCTGGCAGCAGCTGTCCTAACAAAGTGTACAGGTTGGGAACAACCTGATGTAAGGTGAGAGTGGTGTTATTAATAGCTCGTAAATCCTGCGCTGGTCAATATCCGATCCCATCTGGCTTTTTTACTGGCAATAATGGGGTGTTCCAAGGTGACTGGCATTCTGATTAGAATCCCCTCTCTCTTCAGGTGATCTATATGTTCGACTATGCCCAATTGAGCTTCACGGGGGATCGGATACTGCCTCTGCCGGATTGGGACTGCTCCAGGCTTCAGGTCGATGATGATGGGTCCACGGTTCCATGCCATTCCCAGTGGTTTTTTTCCTGCCCAAACCTGGGGGAAAAGTTCCAGCAGTTTTTCTGGATTCTGACCTGTCTGCATGAGTCTCTAATCTTTGCTTCGGGGCATGGTGACGAGGAGAGTGAGGCCAGTCCTGAGGTTTAAGCTTGCTGGCACTTCAGGTTTGAAGGTAATCTGGGCTCCCAGTATGGTTAAGAGATCCCTACCAAGCAGGGGAACTGGACATTCAGGCAGGACAGAAATTCATGAGTCACTTCGTGGCCACCGAGCTGGCAAGTTCTTGACTGGTAACAAGGCCGTTGGCTTGACTGGTCCCCAGTCACTTCTATGATATTAGTTGTTTTTCTGCTAAAGGAGGCGATGGAGGTTGTGACCACATAATGTTCAGCGCCAGTGTCCACCATGAAAGTCATTGACTGGTCCCTGATTTGTAGTTTGGCCATGGGCTCATGGGGGCCAAGTTCCAGTAAGCCTATTCAGGGTTGAGTCCTGCCAGCCCAATCAGATGGTCTTGGGGCTCAGGTCGGCATTTCCCTTTAGGGATGCTCCCTCTATGTGCCTGAGTCTTTTGGGGGCACTCATTTTTTCAGTGTCCACTTTCTTTGCAATAGGCACATGGATCTCTGGCCAGAGGCACCCTTCTGGTGCTTGTCCCCCCTTTTCGAGGTGGCCCTTCTCGTCTGGTAGGGTCAGGATTTCCCAAGGCTGCTGCCAGTAGGGAGGCTTGGTGTTTTATTCGCTTCTTGGCTTCTCGTTCGGCGGTATTGCTTGACAAATACTTTGTTGGTGACTTCCAGGAGTTGAGAGATGTTCATGCCCACGATCCCTTCTAATTTTTGGAGTTTTCTTTTAATGTCCATTGCTGCCTGTGCAACAAAGGTGGCATCCACCATCCTCTGGTTTTCCGGAGCTTCTGGGTCAAAAGGAGTATAGATTCTGAAGGCCTTGCAAAGCCGTTCATAGAAATCTCCCAGAGACTCGTTGGGCTTTTGAATAACTAAAGTCATCTTTGTCATGTTTGTGGGTCGTTTTGCCCCCTCTCAGACCCCCCGGAGGAGCGCTTCCCGATATTGCTGGAGTGCAGCCTGGCCCTGATCAGTGTTGAAGTCCCAGTTCGGTTGGGCTTCTGGTGCTGCTTCTCGTGCACAATCCTCCAGGTTTAAGACACCGGTAGGAGCCTGCTCCTGCAACCACTTTCGGGCTTTCATCAGAATCCGTCGTCTCTCCTCCGTATTAAACAACGTCAGAAGGAGTTGGCAGCAATCATCCCAAGTAGGACGATGGGTTTGGAAAATGGATTCCATGAGATCAATAAGGGCCTAGGGCTTTTCCGAGTAGGAGGGGGTGTGGTGCTTCCAGTTTAAGAGGTCTGTAGTTGTGAAGGGCTGGTAGTATAATACAGGCTTCCCGGGTTGGATGGTCCTGTTCTCGCTGATCTGGGCTGGACCCTGTGTTTCATGGAGGGGCATCTGTAAAGCAGGTTGTGCCGACTGGAGTCTCCTTGCTAGTGGGGTTGCAGGGCTTTCCTCAGAGGGGGTCAATGTTCCCGGAGGGACTGAAGGTGGAGGTGTTGCTGGGAGATCTGCCTGCACTCCCGGGCTAGGGGAGAGGCTAGAGCGGCTGGAATGTATGGCGGTGGGGGGTGGGGGTGGTTTCTCCTCCAAGGACCCTTGATGAGTGACTGGCTTCTGGACCCCCATTCCCTGTGCAACCAAGACCCTGATCTGTCCCTTTTTTCCAACACACAATCGAACCCAAGGGGGCAGAGTCTGGGCTATCTCTAACCAAGAGTCCATGTAGGGAGACATATCGGGGTGGCCAGGAGTTCCTGTGACCACCAGCCACACTGCACAGACCCTGGCTATATCCAGGGTCCCTTCTGAGGGCCAGTCAACATTAAAAGTGGGCCACTCTACTTCAATAAGGTTCAGAGGGTGCTGGGGTTTATCCGGATGCCATAATCTCCGGAAAAACCCTTCTTGAAATTCTTGAGCATGCAGTTTAAGACAGTAGGTTTTGACTGTGATGAGCCCATACCCTGTGTCAGTGGCACAAGACAGACAAGGGAAGGGGTCGCCTCTTTCAAGGCCACTCAGATGCCCGTCTGTACACGTCTCTCACGAGAACTTAGGCTCGTCTTAGCTAAGGTGCCCGGGTAAATTTCGGGGTGGCTGTTATGCCATATGACGTAGTTGTGGAAAACAGGTTAGGGCCCATGCGGGCTACATAGCATAACGCTTTGAAGTCACAGACTGGTATGGCAGACACAAGCCTCTGCCATCCTCATTCACTCACACAGTCACTCAGAGGTTATGCAGTCCCTCCCACAGGTATTGCCCTATTCTGGAATCTCAGTACTCGAGATTTCAGGAGGTGATCAGTCTCCTCTTCCATCCAGAGATGGGCCTGACTGAGGACTTGGCACCCGGGGCCTTACCTTTCTGGAGTCTTCTGGCACTGTTCAGTCCGCCTCCCCACTGAGTCAGGCCAGAGTGTACGGATGTGGCCTGTGGGGACCGCCTCAGAAGGAGGTCCCATCAAGAAGACAGGTGCTGCCCACCTCATTCGCTCAGAGATCGTCAGCTGTGCCCGTCAACCCCAGGCTGGAGGCACAATGGGCCTGCTCGATTGGGTCTTTCCCGGTCAGGGAACCAAATGTTGTGGCCAGCAGAAAGAAACCCAAACAGCACTCTTGGGAGTATAGATGAACAAAGTTTTATTACGCGCAGGCCCAGAGGAGAGTCAAGTCTCCAAAAAAATCTGAGCCCCGTTTTCCGATTTTCATAAGTTTATATAGGTACACTAAGTGGGCAAATTCCTGACCAAGTGGGCAGGCAGGGTTACAAAGGCAGAGAAGCAGGGTTAGCTTATCTTTCTAAAAGCAGACAGGCCATTAGGGAGGAAAAGAGTAATTATCTGTTTGGAGTTGTAAATTTCAATTCAAAGGGGCAGGTGGGAGTACTTATCTTCCTGAGGTGGATTCCATGGAGAAAAGGGGGGGTTGGGGAGGAGGGGAGAAAGGGACCAGGGACGGAGGGGAGTTTATTTTCCTAAAGCTGTGGGTTTCTGCCGGGGGTGGGGGTAGGGTCCCAGCACTTCCCTTATCACAGCTACTAACTATATTGTATTCTGACCAGTTGCCTATTGCTGCAAGGCTAAGATTAGTTTAATAGGGTTAAAAGAAGAAGAGAAAAGTTGAGTGGGGGTAGTCCGTATAAGTCGTCCTTACAACACATCTGAACACAAGCATGGTGAGAGCAGAGACCTGCTCCCTGACTCTCTGCTGTGGCCCCAGTCCTAGAGCACTGCCTAGCCTGGAGCAGACACTCAGTAAAGATCCGCAGAGTGAACGAATGTCTCTAACTCAGAAACTATAAGAGGTCATCGGTGTTGACACAGCATTAAGTCACAACATTTTGGGGTGGTCTGTATGCAGTGATAGAGAACTGATACTATGCCCACGACATATCCCATCAACAAAGCAGAGCCTGTGGCCTTTCAATTCCTGTGGGCCAGTAGGTGGTCTTGGGGACCTTCTACCAGGCTGTCCTGCTCTAACCTGCTCTAATCTCAGGCAAACAGAGAGGTGGGGTGGGGACACCACCTGGAGGCAACACCCTGAGGAAGAAGGAGGGATAACCATGAACACCACAAAGAGAAGCAGGATGTGATTTCATCCCGAGGACATGTTTATTTTGTGAATTGTTCACCAGACTGCAAGACACCAAGGCAACAGAATGGAGATATATTAGAAGTAGAAGAAGAGCACGTAGGGTCTCCTGAGTAGGGGATACATGGTAACCTATTTATTGGGGTGTAGGAAAAATATAACTTTTATTCATATTTTTGTCTCCTCCTTTAATTGTTTGCATGCTTTATAATATGCATTATGGTGATGCATATAAAATTTATAAATTAGAGATATTGAAAGATTCAAGTGTTTGCTCAAAATTTTTTTTACTGCTAGGGCTACACAATCATACAGTTTGAAGACCATAAGAGAATGAGGCTCCCTCATGCTGGGAGCCTGGGCCCACTAGGGGCACATTACATTGTCTGTTCTCTGAAAAAACAGGTCATTCTTGGGTTCTTCTTCTACACCACAGTATACCTGCTGGTCTCCTTGTTCAAGATTTTCTAGTAGTTGTTAGGGTCAAAACCCACAAGCTCAAGAAGGCTGTCACTGAGAGAAAGGCAAGACCTAGTAGAAGAGAAATGCATGTTGTCATTCTTTCCTAAGGCTGAGTAATATTTCATTGTATGTATATACCACATTTTGTTTAACCATTCATCCATTGATGGAAATTTAGGTGCTTCCAAATTTGGCAATTTTGAATAAACCACAATGAACATTGGTGTGCACGTATCTATTCACATCCCTGCTTTCAATTCTTCTAGGTATATTCCTACTAGTTGGATTGCCGGATCATATGGCAATTCTATACTTAGTTTCCTGAGGAACTGCCATACTGTCCTCCACAGTGGCTGCACCATTCTACATTCCCATCAGCAGTTGATGAGTGTTCCTATTCATCCACATCCTCTCCAACACTTGTAGTTTTCTGTTTGTTTTTTTTTTTAATAGCAGCTGTTCCAATAGGCGTAAGATGATATCTCACTGAAGTTTTGATTTGCATTTCCCTAATAGCTAGTGATGTTGAGCATCTTTTCATGTGCTTATTTCCTGAGTCCCAATTGACTGTTTTTTTAATTAATTTTTTTTTTTAATTTTTAGAGAAGGTTTAGATTATATAAATGTTACATAAAATATATAAGGGAGTCCCATATGCCCCACCCCCTCTCCCTCCCACACTTTCCCACATTAAAAACATCTTTCATTAGTGTGGTACATTTATTACAATTGATGAATACATATTAAAGCATTGCTACTACCCATGGACTGTAGTTTACATTATAGTTTACACTCTGTCCCCCACAATTCAGTAGGTTATGACAAAATATATAATGGTCTGTATCCATCATTGCAATGTCATGGAAGACAATTCCAATGTCTCGAAAATGCCCCCATGTTACACCTATTTTTTCCTGTTCCATCCCTCAGAACCTCTGGTGGCCACTGCCTTTATATCAATGATAAATGTTCTTCCATTGCTAGAATAATACATCTATAGCAGAATAATAATAAGTCTACTTTAGTCCATTGTTCATTATTGCAAGTAACTATGAATCTCATTCTTTGAAAAATGGAAACTTAGTGGTTACCATAGGTTCTGAAGGGAGAGGGTGGGAAGAATAGAATAGATGGAACATAGGTCATTTTTAGGGCATTAGAATGGTTCTGCACGATCATGTGCTTTTTATCCATTTTTATTTTCTCTTTGGAAAAGTGTCTATTCAAATCTCTAGCCCATTTTTTAAATGGGTTGTTTGTCTTTTTATTTTTGAGAGGTAGGATTTCTTTATATAGGCTGGATATTATGCTCTTATCAGATAGGTGATTCCCAAATATTTTCTCCCATTGAGTAGGCTGCCCTTTCACTTTCTTGACAAACTCGTTTAAAGTGCGAAAGTTGTTAATTTTCAAGAGGTCTCGTTTATCTGTTTTTCCTTCATTGCTTGTGCTTGGAAGTAAAGTTTATGAAACCATCTTCTACTACCAGATCTTGTAGATGCTTCCCTACATTATCTTTTAGGAGCTTTATTGTCTTGACTCTTATATTTAAGTCTTTATTCCATCTTGAGTTAATTTTTGTATAGGGTGTAAGATGGTGATCCTCTTTCATTGTTTTGTATATGGATATCCAGTTCTTCAAGCACACTTTGTTGAAATGACTTTTCTGTCCCTACTGAGGAGCTTGGTGGTCTTGTTGAATATCAGTTGGCCAAATATGTATGGGTCTATATCTGAACTTTCAATTTGGTTCCTTTAGTCAGTATGTCTACCCTTGTGCCAATATCATGCAGTTTGGACCACTGTAGCTTTGTAGTATACTTTAAATCAGGTAGCGTGAGTCCTCCAGTTTCATCTTTCCTTTTCAAGATTTTTTTTGTTTTTGTTTTTGTGTGTTGTTGTTTTTTACTACTCGGGGCCCCATGCCCTTCCAAATAAATTTGATAATTGGCTTTTCCAGTTCAGTAAAAATGTTTTTGGAACTTTTATTGGGATTGTATTGAATTTGTAAATCAGTTTGGGTAGGATATTAATGATATCTTAAAGATATTTAGTCTTCCAGTGCATGAACATGGAATATTCTTCCATTTATTTAGGTTTTCTTTGATTTCCTTTAGCAATGTTGTTAGTTTTCTGTGTACAAGTCCTTTACATGATTAGTTAAGATTATTCCTAGATATTTGATTTTTTCAGTTGCTATTGTAAGTGGAATTTTTTCTTTATTTCCTCTTCAGATTACTCATTATTAGTGTACAGAAATGCTACCGATTTTTGCATATTGATCTTATATCCCGCCACTTTACTGAACTTGTTTATCTGCCCTAGTAGCTTTGTTGATTTATAGATTTTTTGAGACTTTCTATATATAGGATCATAGCATCTGAAAATAGTGAAAGTTTTACTTTTTCCTTTCTAATCTGAATGCCTTTAATTTCTTTTTCTTGCCTAAGTGCTCAAACAAGTACTTCTAACAAAATGTTAAACAAGAGTGGTGGCAGTGACATATTAGATCCTAGAGGGAAAGCCTTTATTTAGCCTTTCACAATTGAGTATGATGTTAGCTGTGGGTTTTTCATACCTGCCCTTTATCATGTTGAGGAAGTTTCCTTCTAACCCTGTCTTTTGAAGTGTATTTTTTTTTTTTAAATAAAAAAAGATGCTGTATTTTGTTGAATGCCTTTCTGGACTGATAAAGATGATCATGTGATTTTTTTCCTTTGATCTGTTAATGTGGCCTATTACATTAATTGATTTTCTTATGTTGAACCATTCATGTATTCCTGGGATAAAACCCACATGATCATTGTATATAATTTGATTGATGTGTTTGATTAACAAGTATTTTGTTGAGGATTTTTGCATCTAAGTTCATTAGAAAAAGTGGTCTGTAGTTTTATTTTCTTGTAGCATCTTTTGGTATTAGGGTGATGTTGGTATCATAGAATAAGTTAGGTATTGTTCCATCCTCTTCATTTTTTATTTCATTCCTTCTGCTTGATTTAGGATTAGTTTTTTATTGTTTTTATAGTTCTTCCAGGTGTGCAGTTTGGAATTTGCTTTTAGCCCTTTATTCTTTTTTAATGTATGCATTTAGGGCTATAAATTTCCCTCTCAGCACTGATTTAGCTACATCCCATAAATTTTGATATGTTGTGTTCTCATTTTCATTTGCTTCAATGTAGATACTGATTTCTCTGGCAAATTCCTCCTTGATCCACTGATTGTTTAATAGTGTATTGTTTAATTTCCACATATTTTTGTCTATTCTAATTCTCTGTCTTTTATTGATTTCTAGCTTCATTCCATTGTGGTCAGAGAAATTGCTTTGTATAATTACAATCTTTCTAAATTCATTAGTAATTTAGTAAGTCCATCAGGTCTAGTTTCTCTGATAGATTATTCAAGGTCTCTGTTCCTTTACTGAGCTTCTGATGAGATGTTCTGTCTAATGGTGATTGTATTAGTCAGCCAAAGGGGTGCTGATGCAAAATACCAGAAATCTGTTGGTGTTTATAAAGGATATTTATTTGGGGTAAAAGCTACAGTTACCAGGCCTTAAAACGTAAATTACTTCCCTCACCAAAGTCCCTTGCCACATGTTGGAGCAAGATGGCTGCCAATGTCTGCAAGGATTCAGGCTTTCTCTTCCTCTTAAGGCTCCGTGGTCCCAGCTTCTTCCACTATCAGCTGTAGGCTGGGATAAGTCTTGTCTCTCTCCCTGGGCTCATTTCTCTCTGGGCTCAGCTGCTCTGCTCTTCCACAAGGCCAGCTGTAAACTATCAGGCAAATGGCTCATCTTTCTTCCTGGGGCCTCTGCCATCTCTAATGGAGCCTTCCCTTTTTCCTCAAGTATCTGCTTCTCTTTGTACTTACTTCCTGGGGCTCCAGCATTAAAACTCTAACTTTCCCCTCTGCCGTGTCATTTTCTTTGTGAGTTCCCATCCACCAAAGGGGTGGGGACTCAACATCCTACTGATTTGGCCCAATCAAAGCCTTAAATCATTATTTAATCAAATAAGAGTAAAACCTCTGTATCCAATCCAATCTAATATACCCAGAGGAACAGACCAGTTTACAAACATCCAATATCTATTTTTGGAATTCATAAACAATGCCAAACTGCTACAGTGATAATACTGTATGGACGTCCACCACTATAATTGTAGAGGTGTCTGTTTCTCCCCTTAGTTTCATCAGTATTTGCCTCAAGTATTTTGGGGGGCTCTAGGTGCACCATTATTTATGATTATTCTTTCTTTTTCGTAAAGTTCCCTTTTTATTAATGTATAGTGTCCTTCTTTGTCTCTTACAATAGTTTTGCATTTAAGTCTATTATGTCCAACTTTAGTATAGCTACTCATCCCCTTTTTCATTAGTTTGTGTTATAATCTTTTTCCAACCCTTCACTTGTAACCTATGTGTGTGCTGGGTCTCAGGTGAGTTTCTTGTAGACAGAATATAGATGGTTCATATTTCCTCATCCATTCTGTCCATCTGTATCTTTTGAATGGAGAGTTTAATCCATCAACATTCAATATTGTTATTATAAAGGCAGTACTTTAGACATCTTTTTTCTTTAGGCTTATATATGTCATATTTTATTTTTACTTCTTTTTTATCCTTTTAGTTACTCATACCAATAATATTCCTTTCTATGCTCTCCTCCAACTCTTTCTCTCCTGTTTTTTTCCTTTCAAAATGTAAAACTCCCCTCAGTACTTTTTGAAGGGCAGGACTCTTGTTGACAAATTCTCTCAATTTCTGTTTATCTGTGAATATTTTGAACCCCCTGTCATTTTCAAATGCCAGTTTTGCTGTATACAGAATTCTTGGCTGGCAGATTTTTTCTTTCAGCACCTTAATTATGTCATACCACTGCCTTCTTGCTTGCATGGTTTCAGATAAGCAACCATCACTTAATTTATTGAGCTTCCCTTATATGTGATAGATGTCTTTCCTCTTGCTGCTTTCAGGAGTCTGTCTTTGTCTTGAGCTTTTGGCAATCTAAGTATGTGTCTCAGGGTAGGTCTACTAAGATTTATTGTGCTTGGAGTATGCTGTGCTTCTTGGACATGTATATCCATGTCCCCATAAAAGTTGGGAAATTTTCAGCCATTATTTCCTCAAACACTCCTACTGTGAACTTTCCCTTCTCTTCTCCCTCTGGAATGCCCATAATGCATATGTTTGTACATTTCATTTTGTCATTCAATTCTCTGAGTCCCTGCTGATTTTTTTTTTTTTTTTTTTTTTTTTTTTTTTTACCGGGAGGTACCGGGGATCGAACCCCGGTCTCTCCATATGGTAGACGGACGCCGAACCTCTTGAGCCACATCCGTTTCCCATGATTTTTTTTTTTTTTTCATTTTTTTGGTCTATCTTTTCTACTATCTGTGCTATTTTGGATGTCCTATCTTCAACACCACTAATTCTTTCCTCTGTCTCTTCAAATCTGCTGTTATGTGCTTCTAGTGTCTTTTTAATGTATTGCATTGTGTCTTTCATCACTATAAGATCTGTTATCTTTTTATGTATGCTTAGGTTTTCTTATGTATTTCTCCCCACCCCACCCCCCCAGTGTCTTCTTGATATCCTTTATTTTTTCCTTCATTTCACTGAGTTGATTAAGGATATTTGTTTGGACATCCTTGATGAGTTTTTTTACATTGTGTGTCTCCTCCTGGTTTTTCAATTTGTTCATTAGACTGGGCAATGACTTCCTGTTTCTTAGTATGGCTTGTAAATTTTTGCTGATGTCTAGGCATCTATTTATCTTGATGGGTTTGTTTAGTTGTTTAGTTTATCTTTCTATTTTAGGGTTTTATTTTTGTTTGGTTTTGTGTTAGGAGTCCTCTTTTATCGTTTGATTCCACTTATTATAAAACCTTATAGTTGCCCATGTACAATGCAAAAAATATTATATCCTCAAAAAAGGAAAGAAAGAAGAGATAAAAGAAAAAGAAATGAAAAAAAAAAATAAAAAGGAAGGAAAAAGAATAAAAAAGAGAAAAAATAAGATTAAACAAGTATAAAAATTTTAAAATGTAAAAAAAAGAAACAGGAAGAAGAAAAGCAAAGAAAAGGCCAGATAAGTGAGAAGAGAAGAAAGAAAGACAAAGCAGGGGAGGAGAGAGTAAGGAATAAAAGAAGATTGAAAAATGAAAGGAAGAACAAAAAGAAAGGAAAAATAAAGAGAGGAAGGAAAGAGAAAGAAGAGGAAGAGGGTAAAATAATAATAATAAATAAAATATAAAAAGGGAGGAATAAATAAAAAGAAAAAAGGGAAAAATAAAAGACAATAAATGGAAATGGAAGAAAGGAAAGAAGAAAAATGGGAAGAAGGAAAGAAAATAAGGAAGAGGAGAAGATAAACAAACAAGCAAAGCAAAACAAATCAAGAAAACAAAATTCTGGGCTTCCTCTCAGCCCACCAGGACTGGCTGTAGTCTCCTACTCTCAGGCTGCCTGTCTTGGCCAATTAATCACCCTAGAAGCCCCCTCTCTGCAAGTATCTGGGTGAAGAGAGAGAGAGAAAATCAAAAGCGGGCCTTCCTCTCAGTGACTTACTAGTCTTCTCCTCTCCAGCTGCTTGTACCTGCCAGGCAAAAAATCATCTCTGACTAAGTTTCCTCAGCTCTCCCTGAGATTCATCCAGCTCTCTCTTACTCTAATAGGCTGGGAATAGAGCTGCCTGTGAGATAGCTCCTCAGAAACTTCCCTCTCCCCCAGAGCCTGCTGCATGGTTCTCCCTCCCCCAGGGCAGTTTTCCTTTCCTTCTAGGCCAGCTCATAAGCTCCTTTCTTCTCCATGGCCACCTGGGCTGCTCCCCTTTCCCACTGTGCCCAGCTGGACCCCCTCTCTCTCCAGCTGCCCTCTCCTATTATCCCCATAACACCTTGTCTTCCCTTATGCCTGGCAAATCTGACCACCTTCTCACAGTTTCTAGAGGAAGAGTGCAGCCTGCCATTCCCTCCTCTGCCATCTTGGATCCCTCCAGAATTTTCTTTATCTTTAGTATATGACATTCTGATTAGTATGTGTCTTTAAGTTGGTCTTTTGGGGTTTCTTATGTTTGGAGTATGTTGTGCTTCATGGACATGTATATTTATAAAGTTGGTAAATTTTTGGCCATTATTTCCTAAAATATTTTTTTCTGTTTCCTTCCCTTCTCTTCTCCTCCTGTGATACCTATGATGCATATGTTAGTATACTTCATGTTGTCACTGAAATCCCTGGGACATTGCTAAATTCTTGAATTCTTTCCTCTGTCTATCCATCTGACTATATGACTTTGATTTTCCTGTCTTCTAGTTTACTGATTCTTTCTCCTCCCTGTTCAGATCTGCTGTTATATGCCTCTACTGTATGTTTAATCTCTATAATTGTCTCTTTCATCCTCATAATTTCTTTTATGTTTCCATTTAAGCTTTCAAGTCCTTCTTTATGCTCATACATTGTCTTCTTAATATCCTTTAGATCTATATCTATTTTCTTTCACCTCCTTGAGTTGATTTATGAATTTTTTGGACCTCTTTGATTACTAGTTCCAAATTCTGTGTCCTATGAAGATTTTACTTCTTATTAATTTTATTTTAAAATTTTTGGCTTTGTTTTTGGAGATATTTTGGGTCACAGAAGGGTCACAACTGTGGCAGGGGAGGATCACAGGTGTGGGGTGATGGGGGGATATATGAGGAGAGGTGCACCTGGGGCATGCATCTAAGGCATATGAATATGTTCAAGTATTCATGGGGTGTTGTCTCAATAGGTAGAGACCCATGCAATAATCGAAAGAATATTGAATTCCCATCCTGGGGAGTCCTGCTATATTCTATAATAAGATGGCAAGAATCCTCCAAGTACAAGGACAGTGCCTAGTGAAGGAAGCCAGACCACTGCACCCAGGTCCTTGATATTGATGGTTGTACTTATAAGCCTTTTCTTGTGAAATTGAACCTTAGCCTAATATTATATATTGCCTAAAAATTACCCCCTGGAAGCTTCCTTGTTGCTCAGTATGGCCTCTCTCTATGCCAAACTCAGCATATAAATGCACTACCTTCCCCCAAGTGTGAGACATGACCCCCAGGAGTGAGCCTCCCTGGCATCAAGGGATTATTACCAAGTGCCAAATAGCAATGCATCTGGAAAAAGATCTTGACCAAAAGGGGGAAATATTAAATACAAATGGGATTTTATGGCTAAGAGATATCAAAGTGAGTTTGGAGTTTATTCCAGAGGTTATGCTTATGCATGTCTCAGCAGGATCTCATTGACTGCCAAAGTAAACAGTGTCTCAAACAGTGGGGCACCTGAGGGCTCTAGAGATATACAGACACTATAAGTAGGGCAGACAAGCTCAGGAATTTGGCGCTGTCAGTAATATACTCTCTCATAAATTCTTACTTTGGAATTTATGCTCTCCAGTGTAACAGAGTTAGGCTCATTTATCATTTCCCTACACATGTCTCTTCTGCCTCTCCTTTTTAGCACATCAATTTTATTGATAGTATCTATTGTATCTATAGTATCTATCTGATAGCATACAATTCATCCAAGATGTACAATCAATAGTAACTGGTATAATCACATAGTTGTGCATTCATCACTTCAATCAGTATTAGAGCATTTTCGTTATTTCAATAATAATTATTATTATAACCAAAAAACAGACAAGCAAACAAAATGTTTCTTCACCTCCGAATCTATATATTTTCCTTTCTCTACAAAGCTGTTATTTGAAGCTATTCTTGTGCTATTATTTATTTATTTATTAAGCAGTTTTATTGAGATATATTCACATACCATACCATCTATCTAAAGTGTATAATCAATGGCTTTTAGCATAATCACAACGATGTGCATTCATCATCGCAAAAAATTTTAGAATTATTTGATTACTCCAAAAAGAAAAACTCCACACCCCATACCATACTTTCCCTAATCCTACATAACCACTAATAAAATTTCATCTTTATAAATTGATTTATAGGGGGGAGTGGATGTGGCTCAAGTAGTTGAGCGCCTGCATACCACATGGGAGTTCCTGGGTACACTTCCTGGTGCCTCCTAAAGAAAAAAAAAGCAAAACAGGCAACAAGGAAAAAAAAAAAAAAACCAACGAGTAGACAATGAGCAAAACAATGTGCAAAAAACAATGAGAAAACAGACTAGGGAGCCATCTCAGAGGAGAAATTTAAAAATTTGATTTATATTTACGTTTTATATAAATGGAATCACACACTATATTACACAATATATTTAGCTCATAGTAATGCAATCATACAATATTTGTCCTTTTTGTCTGGCTTGCTTCACTCAAAGTCCCCCAGGTTCATCCATGTTGTCATATGCTTTACAACTTCACTTCTTCTTACAGTTGCTTAATATTCCATCATGTGAATACATCCCAGTTTGTTTATCCATTCATCAGTTGATGGACACCTTGTTGATTCCAGCTTTTGGCAATTGTGAATAACACTGCTATGAACTTAGGTGTGCAGATGTCTATTTATTTCACTGCTCTCAGTTCCTTGGGTATATACCTGGTAGTGGTATTGCAAGGTCATGTGGCAAATCTATATTCAACTTCTATAGGAACTGACAAACAGTCCTCCACAGTGGCTATACCATTCTGCATTCCCACTAACAGTGAATAAGAGTACCTATCTCTCCACATCCTCTCCAACACTTGTCATTCTCTGTCTTTTCAATAATGGCCATTCTGATAGGTATGAAATGATATCTCATTATAGTTTTGATTTGCATTTCTTTAGTCATTAGTGATGCTGAACATTTTTTCATGTGTTTTTTTTCTTGCCATTTGTATTTCTTCTTTGGACAAATGTCTATTCAAGTCTTTTGCCCATTTTTTAATTGGGTTGTTTGTCTTTTTATTGTTGAGTTGAATTTTCCCTCTCAAGACTGTCTTTGCTCTATCCCATAACTTTTGATAAGTTATGTTCTCATTTTCATTTGTCTCAATATATTTACTGGTTTCACTTGCAATTTCTTCTTTGACCCACTGATTATTTAGGAGTGTGTTGTTTAGCCTCTACACATTTGCAAATTTACCTCTTTCCTCTCTATTATTGATTTCCAGTTTCATTCCATTATGATCTGAGAAGGTGCTTTGTATAATTTCAGTCTTTTTATATTTATTGAGAGCTGCATTGTGCCCTAACATGTGGTCTTTCCTGAAGAAAGATCTATAGGCACTTGAGAAAAATGCATAACCCACTGAGTTTGGATGCAATGTTCTGTATATTTCTGTTGTGTCTACTACGTTTATTACATTGCTCAAGTTCTGTGTTTCCTTGTTGTTATTCTGTCTAGTTGTTCTATCTAATGAAGTGAGTGGTGTGTTTAAGTCCAATGATTATTGTAGAGATGCTTATTTCTCCCCTCAGTTTTGCCAGAGTTTGTCTCATATATTTTGGGGCATCCTGGTTAGGTGCCTATGTATTAAATGACTGTTATTTCTCCCTGGTGGATTGTCCCTTTTATTAATATGTAATGGCTGTCTGTATCTCTTATAACTTTTATGCATTTAAAGCCTGTTTTGTTTGATATTAGTATAGCTACCCCTGCTCTTTTCTGGTTACTATTTGAATGGAATATCTTTTTCCAACCTTTCACTTTCAGCCTTTGTATCCCTGGGTTTGAGGTGAGTCTCTTGTAAGCAGCATATGGATGGCTCATGTATTTTATCCTTTCTGTCAGCCTATATCTTTTTTTTTTTTTTTTTTTAAGATTTTATTTGTTTATTCATTTATCCCCCCCTTGCTGCCTGTGCTCTCTGGGTCAGCCAACCACGCCGTGCGGGCGGGCTTGCCCTCACCAGGAGGCCCCGGGAACCAAACCCGGGGCCTCCCATATGGTAAACGGGAGCCCTACTGATTGAGCCACAGCCGCTTCCCAGCCTATATCTTTTGATTTGGGAGTTTAATCCATTTACATTCAATGATATCACTGTAAATGCATTATTTACTTCCACCATTTTATTCTTTGGTTTTCATATGTCATACCATATTTTCTTCTGTCTTTTTACTCTTTTGGCTATCCTTTCTGCTATTCTTTCTTCTATACTCTCCTCCAAGCCTCTCTCTCCTTTTTCTTTCAGGCTCTGAGGCTTCCTTTAATATTTCCTGCAAAGGTAGATTCTTTTTTATGAACTCTCTTAGTTTCTGTTTGTTTGTGAATATTTTATACTCACCTTCATATATGAAGGACAATTTTGCTGGACGAACAATTCTTGGCTGGCAGTTTTTTTTAAAACAAATAAATTTTATTGATACATATGAATAAAGTATACAATTCATCCAAAGTGTACAATCACTGGTATTTGGTATAATCACATAGTTGTGCATTCATCACTTCAATAATTATTATTTTCATTATTTCAACAATATTAATAAACAAAAAACAGACAAACAAGAAAATTCTTCACCTCTCAATCTCTGTATGTTTCCCCTGCTGTACATAGCTGCTGTTTCTGGGTATTCTTGCACAATTATTTATTAAGCAGTTTTATTGACATATATTCACATACCATATGATATATCCAAAGTGTATAGTCAATGGATTTTAATATAATCACAATGTTTTGTACATTCATCATCTCAAAAATTTTAGAACGATTTCATTACTCCAAAAGAAAGACTCCATACCTCTTAGCATTCCTTCCTCAGACCCACATAACCACTAATCTAATTCCATCATTATAAATTGACTTATATTTACATTTTATATAAATGGAATCATACAATATGTAGTATTCTGTGTCTGGTCTCCTTCACTTAGTATAATGGTTTTTTTTTTTTAGTCTGATATTAACATTTTGTAGCATTAACTTACATTTGTTCAGCTTCAAAGAAAAGCTGTCTTATATATGCAATTCTACCCATATTCATATTTCACAGGATATATTTATATTTCACATAATATAGTTAGTTCATAATAGGACAATCATACAGTATTTTTTCTTTTGTGTCTGGCTTGCTTCACTCAACATAATGTCCTCCATATTCATCTATGTTATGTTTCACAATTTCATTTCTCCTTACAGTTGCATAATATTCCATCAGGTGTATACTCCACAATTTGTTTATCCATTCCTCAGTTGATGGACGCCTGGGTTGTTTCCAACTTTTGGCTATCATGACTAATGCTGTTGTGAGCATTGGTGTGAAGATTTCTTTTCATGTCACTGCTCTCAGTTCTTCTGGGTATATATCTAGCAATGGTATTGCAAGGTCATGTGGCAAGTCTCTATTCAACTTCTTTAGGACCTGCCAAACAGTCCTCCACAATGGCTGTACCATTCTACATTCCCAGCAACAGTGAATAAGTGTTCCTATCTATCTCTCCACATCCTCTCCAACATTTACAGTTTTGTGACTTTTTAAAAGTGGCCAATCTAATAAGTGTGAAATGATATCTTATTGTGGTATTGATTTGCATTTCCCTAATCGCTAGTGATGTTGAACATTTTTTCATGTGTTTATTCACTATATGCATTTCTTCTTTGGACAATTGTCTTTTCAAGTCTTTTGCCCATTTTTAAATTAGATAGTTTGTCTTTTTATTGTTGAGTTGTATAATCTCCTTATATATCATGGATATTAAACCTTTATCAGATATGTGATTGCCAAATATTTTCTCCCATTGAGTCAGGTGCCTTTTTCCCCTTTTGACAAAGTCCTTTGAGGTTGACTGGCAGTTTTTGTCTTTCAGAATCCTAACTGTATCATACCACTCTCTTCTCACCTCCACGGTTTCTGATGAGACATCAACAGTAAGCATTACTGGGTGTCCCTTGTATTTGATAGTTTACTTCTCCATTGCTGCTCTCAGAATTTTCTCTTTATCTTTGACATTTGATATTCTGAGTAGTATGTGTCTTGGGGTAGGTCTATTCAGATTTATTCTGATTAGGGTAGAGTGTACTTCTTAGAAATGTAAGTTCATTTCTTTCGTGAGAGTTGGGAAATTTTCAGCTATTATTTCCTCAAATACTCTTTCTGCCCCCTTTCCCTTCTCTTCTCCTTTTGGAACCCCCAAGACACGTATATTGTTGCATTTTGTGTTGTCATTCAACTCCCTGAGCCCATGCTCAATTTCTTCCATTCTTTTCTTTGTTCTTTTCTCTCTTCAATTTCAGTTGTTCTGTCTTGGTATCACTTATTCTTTTTTCTATCATTTTGAGTCTCTTTAGCCATATTGTCTTCCAATTCATTAATTTGATTTTGGAAATTTGTGTGTATCTCATTAATTAGTTCTCTCAAATTCTGTGTCTTTTCTGGGGTTTTGATATATTTCTTTTCTTTGGCCATGTCTTCCATTTTCTTAGTATGGCTTGTAATTTCTTGCTGATGTCTACGCATCTGATCAGGATGGTAGTTTACTAAGATGCTCAATTTCTCTCTCTTTCATAGGGATTTAGTGGCAGGAGGCTGTGTGTTACTGGTGCTCTTTGATTCTTGGTTCAACCTCAATCATTAGAATTGTCCCTGTTAGTTGTTCAAAATTGGGCTTGGACCCAGTAATGGGTTGCAGACCCACTTCCTAGAGGCTTGGGGGAGGGAGGCTATAAAGGCTGGAAAAATCCTCTCTTACTTATTTTTAAATTTTCTCACTGCACTTCCTTGGTCTGCCAGCAGAAGGCACTCTTTGGCAGCCCTCTCAGTTCGAAGCCTGGTTTGCATGTGTTTGCTGCAACACCTACTGGATCAATGTAGTAGAGGATCCTGCATGGAGGCTAAGAGCCTTGTAATTCAAACTTTCTCAGAGACAGTTCTTCAGCCTTCTCTGGCAGCCTCCTCCCTCCTCCCAGTTAGGAAATAATTCTACTTCCCTCTGTGTCCTCAGCAATCAGTCCCAGTAGAGAGTGAGTTTAGGAGGGTCGGATCTCTTTAGTCCGGAATATCTTTAGTCTCTTGCCAGCTCCCAGGGCAAACAATGGCAAGCAGACCAAATTTGCGGATCAAAAGCAGAATCAGCCTCTCCCCTTTCCTGGGGTGGTAGATCCCTAAAGCCCCCTTTGTCTGTTGCGGGCTCAGAGGCCTGAGAATTCTAAAGTGTCTTTAGTGTGAGGGACAGTGCCGGCAGTAGCAGTCATTGGTTTCAACTCACAGTTTTGCCATCGTGATTCCCCTCCTTTGTCCCTTTCTCTTCTGGGTGGTGTTCAGCCTTCTCCTGGTGTCCTAAACCATAGAAGATCTTTTTCCAGGCCATTTCAGCCTGTCCTCTAGCTAGTTTCCTGGGAGAGAAGACAGTCCCATATCTTTCTAATCTGCCATCTTCCTGGAAGTGCCCCTTTTATTTGAGCCTATAACCTGCACTATACTTGTTAATATATGTCCCAGAGATTTAAATCTTTGGTCCATTCATGTGCCAGTTGAGCCCTGAATCTCAGCAGAGTTGCAACACCTACTTTCTAGTTCATTGGACTCTCCCAGGATAACTAACCAGGAGATGATGATGGACAATGCCCAGTCCCAGGAACAGAGCGTGTCTGGAACTGCAAGCAAGATCATTCCATCTATCTGCCCCATGGGATCTAAACCCTCTCTCAATTGGAGGTGGAGTGGGCATAACCATCCCCAAGTCCTCAAGATTGGGGAATGAACAATGGACTAAAATAGACTTATTATTATTCTAGCAATGGAAGAACTTTTATCACTGATGTAAAGACAGTGGCCACCAGGGGTTCTCGAGGGAGGGAGAGGGAATAATAGGTGTAATATGGGGGCATTTTTGGGACACTAGAATTGTCCTGAGTGGCACTGCAATGACATATACAAGCCACTATATATTTTGTCATAACCTACAAAATTGTGTGGGACAGAGTGTAAACTATAATGTAAACTATAGTCCACGGTTAGTAGCAATGCTTCAATATGTGTTCATCAATTATAACAAATGTACCACACATGTGAAGGATATTTTTAATGTGCAAAAGTGTGGAAGGGGGAGCAGGCATATGGGAATCCCCTATATTTTTCATGTAACATTTATGTAATCTGAAGCTTCTTTAAAAATAAATTAAAGTATAAACTTAAGAAAGAAGTGAAAAAGTTTTGTAGATTGATACCTATAGAAGGCACACCTATTGTAACTGCACAGCTGAGTGAATTTTCACAAAGGGACCACCCTTGTGTAACCATTACTTAGATCAAGAAACAGAACATCATAAACACCCCAGGAGCCCCTCCTGTCCCCATCCAGTCTCTCCCTCCCCCAAGGGTAACCACTACCCTGGCTAATAGCATATTTCACCTATTTTTGTGCTTTATATAAATAGAATTAAGTGCCTTAGTAATAGTTCCCCTTGGAGCTGACCCTAAGTAAATGACATCAAGACAGATAGCTTATTTGGGAGGTATAGGGAACAATGTGGCATAGGAAATGGAGGAGGGAAAGGCATCTACCACAATGGGTGGCTGGAGCTTAATCCCTTAAGGAAACTGCTTTTTTGCATGGTGGAGATAAGTGATGGGAAATGCCCTTCTTTGAACATGTGTGGGATTTCAGTGACTTTGGCTAGCTTCTGTGTGTGGTACCTCAGTGACCACAGTGCTGGCTCTCAGTGCTGGAGCAGGTCCTGATGTTGACTCTGACCATAGGGTCCTGGGCAAGCCACTATGGTGGAGACATGTGCAGAGGAAAAGGCTGACTCACCTCCTGTATACTGCCTATAGGCTTTCCAAACTGTGTGGCTTTGTCCCCAGTCAACAAAACAAAACCACAGCAAGACTGGCCCTGGATAAGAGCAGCAGTTTTAATTGTTTTCTCCAGATGCTACCCAAAGACAGCCTGCCAGAAAGTAGATTTAGGAAAACTAAGGGTCATGATATCTCTATACATCTCCTCTTCTGGAATTATTCAGAGTCTTCACAGGGTAACTAAATTCTCACAAAATTCCTTTCAATAAGCTTCACTGTGATGATTTATTTTTTCAGTTGTGGTAAAAAAAAATAAGTAATTTAAAATTTACCATTTTTAAGTGTAAAACTCCATGACATTAAGCACTTTCACAATGTTATATAATTATATAACCATATCACCACTATTTCCAAAACGATTTCATCACCCCAAAACAGAACTCTGTACCCATTAAGCAATAGCTCTCAATCCTCCCCTCCTCCAGCCCCTGGTAACCTCTAGCCTACTGGATGATTTATTTCTGTAATAAATCATGTTTCACTCAAGTGTGCTGGATATTCCTTGATTGCCCTTTAGCTGCACTCTCTATCCTTCCCCATCCTGCTCTGTGCCTGGGGTACCTCTGCAGGCCACATCCTTCTGGTTCCCTGTCCCTCAGGCTCCAGTTGGGTCTGGTCAGTAGCAGGAGCAGCAGGCCAGAGGTAGGAGAGAGAGAGAGCCCAGGGTTGTATCCTCCTGCCTCCTCCCTGCCAGGGTAGTTTCAGCAATGGCTGTGTTCTCTACAACAGGCTTCTGCGGGGGACCCTCTCCCATGGCTACAGCTCTCCCCGGATCCTGGGATGGGGGCCACCCCTTATTCCTCAGGCCTCGGGGTAGAAATGGCACCCTGCTATTACTAGTCTCTGGAACATTGGCCTCCCATAACCTGCCCACACCCTGTAGGCAGCCCCTTTCCTAAGGGTTACATCTCTGAATATGCAATTCTTTTCCTGGCGTGACTCTGACTGATAATCCAAACAAGAAAAGAAGGAAGAGGGTGCTGGCCAGGGGAAAGGAAACAGTGTCTGTTATAAGCCAGAGATTGTTTGGGTTTTATATATGTTATCTCATCTAATCCTTAACCTCTTGATGAAGATTTTCATCATTTCTGTTTTCCAAAGGGGGAGAAAGAACCTCAGAGCCAATTAAAGAATTTCCCCATATCCCCCAAACAGTGAACAGTGGAGCTGGGATTCAAAGCCAGGTCTTTCTGAAAGCAAAACCCATGTTCTTTTTCCCAAAAGAGCTGAAGGTATCATGGAAAATCCACTTCTACTTGTGCTGCAAAATTCTTGCACATTATAGTCTATTGCTCTGTATCTTCAGGGTAACATTCCAGCTGAGAAATTTATTTTAGAATGTATCGCCAGGAAAAAATATTCCTCCATGAAGAATTTAGGATGCTTCCATATTTCTGATGAATACTATGTAACTTCTGTTGTTTTCTTTACTGTCCAGAAATCAGCAACTTCAGAGACAAGCTATAATTGCACTTCTAATGGCCCTTTCACTCTCATGAACTCTTCTGTCTTCTTTCCTTACCTTTGCTTTCCATTTCCAGTTAATTAACTTCATTGTGTGACTAAAAAAGCTTTGTTTAGAATCCCTTTGGAAAAAGGCGGGAAATAATTCATAATTGTTACTTAGATTTGCCCAGTCCATGGTTGATAATCTGGCCTTAACCCCGGTCTACCATCTCCAGGATTGCACAAAGAAGTTTAGAAGTGGTGAGAGACAGCTGCCAGGCCTGGATGATGCCTGAACACCTGCTCTACAGCAGGGGATCAGCAGTGTTGTCTTTCTTGACCAAGAAAACACCTTCCACTATTAATATGAACTCCAGCTATTAAGGAAGGAACCAATATGTGTAAACCACGATAAAGATCTCAAATATAAACATTCAGTGCTTATAAAGAACTTCTTTCTTTTATCAAGTTCTGCTTGCTCAATGTATTTCAGGGGTGACTCACCACTTAGATTTAAAAAAAAAATCCCAAGAAGCCATAAAGCTAATAGTGTTGGGCTAACAAGGTTGGGAGATTGCGAGTAGTTCCATATCACCATGCAGTCATGTTATAGCTATAGGAGAATAGAAGTTTGTTCATGGAAAATGCAAGGGCAACGTGTCCTTTCTTATGATGAGAGTTTCTTTCTTATTGCCTAGGGCCAGTCCATTCCGTGAATTACAAGCACTGTTTGTCTTAGAATCTGAGATCTGAAAATGAAACACTTTAGTCTTCTATTAAATGATGTGCATGTATTTTAAAGAGATTTGCCTGAAATTGGAAGTTAACTGGCCCTCATCCCCAAAAGTAGCAGTTGTTAGCATGCACATGAACTCCACCACAGCTACAGATGGAAGCAGAGGTGAGCCGATGGGGCCTGGACTGGCGTGAATAGCATCTGCTACAATAATACTTAAGAACAAGGTATGGACTTGAGGGAACAATGCTATTGGGTGTGTGGAAGAATCTGGGGTAGAAATGGAGCTGCACTGCCCATGACCCCCATGCAAGGGGGCAGCCCCAGCTGTCTGCTCCTTCAGGGTCTGCCTTGGCTGCAGGGAGACACCTCGTACAAGGTCATGGCTCACCTGGGGTAGCCTCATCCAGTGACTGGATGAAGCAGGGATATAACATACTGACCATATACATCTAACGTGGATACTTGGACTACTTGTTCCAGAGCTCCTCTCCAGGTCGGCTAAGGCTTTGTCAGGCCTGCATGGCAGTTCACTTTCTTCCTCTGCTCCATTCTGCTTTCTTTCCCTTCCCTTCATAGCTGGTGATCTCTATAAGTATCATGTGTCTCAAGCTCCATCTCAGCAGCTGCTTTTGGGGAACTCAACCCTCGACAAGGCCTATCTCTTTCCTCTCCCTCTCTTTAAGGAAATAGCAAGAAGGGCAGCTTTTCTCCAGAAAAACCCACCTGCTGACAGGCCCTTGTTATCTCCAAGACCAGGCAATCAGGCAAATCACATTCAAAAGCTTAGCAGGGACCACTGGTGGACAGTGTACTGGACACTTCTACAACTTCCCAACAGCTTCTGACATCAACTGTATTGTATCAGAAACTGCAATCAGCAACTTTTGCAACAACTTCTGACAACTCTATAGGTCTCAGAAACTTCAATCAATTAAATTCTGACTCTAACCACTGAGAATTAGACCTGACTCCATGGGTTAAGGGAAGTTTGCTACAAGGTTGTCCTTCAGGCACCAGGCACAAATTTGTGGGTCCAGGCCACCCACACTTCTGTCCAACTGGCAAGAAATCTTGGGTTTAATACTTCTCTGGAGTTTGATAATTTGTGAGAAGAACTCACAGAACTCACTGAAAGCACTGTACTTATGATTCATTATACAGAATAGGGATGAGCTCCCTGAATATTTGCCAGGCACCTCTTCTTACCCTCTAAAACTAGACTTTTGGAATAATTTTGATTCCGATGGAATGAATATGTACAACAGTGCTGGTCACACATATCGGTTATGAACAATTGAGCCTGCCTCTCACCAGATGTGTGCCACTGGGCAAGGTACTTAATCTCTCTGAGACTTTGTTTCTCCATCTTTAATGGGGAGGGAGCAGTATTTCTTAGCTCATAGGACTGTAGTGAAGATGACACAAGATAATGTATTTGAATGCCTGACCTGATCCTGACATTTCAAGTACCCCACTCCAGATACCTATTGCAGCCCTACTAGTTACGATGACCAGGATATCTTCTTAGCAGCTATGACTTCTTAAGAGCTCCGTTAATTTAGAAAAGAGAATATCTCATTCACAGAAAGCTTCTTAATGGCCATCAGCTTCATGGCAAAGCAGAAAACATGAACTTTCAGACTCAGCTCATAGGAGTAAGTGTTCACAAATGTTCATTTAAGAATGTGTCCACCCATATTTTAACATCATTCCCAATCTCCTCAGAGTTGGGCTCCTTTCAGCACCAAAACAACCCACATCCTATAAATAAGCAGTTGGGTCTATTATCATGGGAGGCATAAAAGGGAGCAACTGATATTTCCTCCTCAGCTCTTTTCTTTGCCTTGCTGGTGATTTGGTGGTTTCTGGCACTTGCCAAATAGGTCTCTAACAGTTCCCTAATGGCTCAGGGTTTTCATGACTTTCAACTGAGGTTTTTCTAAAATGCCACTTAAATCCTTGTCTTTCCCCTGACATCAAGTTCAGCCAAGAGAAATATCCTTTGGGCAAGGTAAAGAATCCTAAGCTGGACTTATTTAATTAGATTATCAGCCGAAGGACAGGCTCTCCAGACCTAATGCGGAAAGTAGATAAGGAGAAGATGTTGCCCACAGTTGAGTAGGAGAGGTCATAAAGGAAATAACCATGGGGAAAAAGGTCCTCAGGGTCAACCAAATAGGATGCTTGTAAATTCTCCTCAACCTAGAGGGGAGGGCAAATAAAGGTCGTTCCAGGTTACTGAAGACTTCTGACACATAAGAGAGCCAGAGTTGCTTATGTCATTCCATTTCAGCATCTGCTTTTTAAAGCATGTCCATCAACAATCATGTATTTTGCTATTATGACATATTTTTGGTAAATGTTCCCAGTCTGACCCAGCAGTAGAAATTCAGTTGACAAGTAATTTATCCTCCCAAGTTTTTTTTAAAAGTGAAACATATATTATCTAGATTCACCCATTGTTAACATTTTTCCCCAATTGATTTTGTCTCTATAATTTTTTCAGCACTAATTAAGTGCAGACATCATGTCACCTCTCCCCAAAATGCCTCAGTTTATATCTCCCAGGAACAAGGTTGTTCTCCTAAGTAAGTAATGACAACTATCATACTCAGGAAACTTAATATTGTTATAATACTATTTCCTAATGTATTGCTCATATTCAAAATTAACCAATTGTTCCAATAACATGCCATATAGTGATAAAGTGAATTTCCCCCTAATCCCAGATCCAACCAAGACATTTCATTTAGGTGTCATGTTTCTTGATAGTGACATCTTTGTCTTCCAGCTTGACAACTGAACCATATAAGTTGTCTGATTGCATTTATCATTCTCTACAGTTCTTTTTCCTGACGATCAGTATGTTCAACCCCCGCATCTTCCAGCCTGATCCTTACTCCTTTGCATGTCACCACCACTGCTCCCCACCTCAAGGAAAGCCCCAAATAGTCCAGGTTCCTCTACAGCTATCTCTTGGGGATTTCCTCACTTCCTGCCTGACCTGCTCCCATTTCACTCCAATTGCATCAGCCTCCAACCACAAATTGAGTCTCTGAGTCTGGAACCAGTTGGTCCTTGGTGTGATATTTGGTTTCCCTGTCTTTGGACTCCTGGCAGAGGACTCTGAATTGAACTTCTTTGGTCTGATTTTTTTTCTCATTTGGTCACTCCAAATATTAAGTTAAACTATACGAAACTACCAATTTTGTACGTCAGAAACCAACCGGAGTGCGGGGCGGGGCCGGGATGCCTCGCGCAGCCCTCATTGCGCCTGGCTGCCTGGCGCCCCCTGTGCTCGCAGGCCGGGCTGGAGCTCGCCCTGCTGGCCCACCGTTCCCGGAGCCATTTGGGGGACATGCGGCCGACCTGTGCCTGGGACCCTGAGAGCCGGGCGTGCCCGGAGGAGACGCGGAGGAACCATGAACCTCCTGCCTAGGAGGGTCGACACCTGGCTGCTGGGGCCGCTCGCAGGGTGCACAGAGGCCAAAAGCATTGCTGGTGCTTTGAAAGACACTCCCCGGCATTTGAGGCGTGCCGCTCCTATGAGGACTGCTGCGCCTCCAGATGCTACCTACAGGCCTTCTCCACACAGAGGCTCTGGTACTTCTTGTTACTCAGGATGAATGGTGTGCTATTCTGTCCAGAGTGGGCTTCGGCATCCGGAGGCAGGTGTACCCCCTCCAGGGCTAATGGAGCAGCCGGCATTCACCGTGTTTTGAGTAAGGGTTAAGAATGAACAAATACCTCCCCCTCCCATCCGATACCCTAAACCAGTAACCCTTCCTTGTTGTATTGCCATAAGAGCGTTCCCAACTTTGTACTTTCAACCACATACCTGCAAATCCCCAATGTTCACCTGGTCCCTGGGGGGAGGGAGGGGCATTCGGGACAGGGCACACCTGGAGCAGGCTTCTAGGGAGTGTATGTGATCATTCTGTCATAATGTGTTGTGTCAGTGGGTGGAGACCCACGTAATGAACATAATGAGAGGGAAGGAGTTGGACTCCCATCTTTGGGAGGACCGATTTGTTCACAAACAGAGGGGCGGGAGTCTCTCCAGAGCATGGGCAGTTCCTAAGAGGGGAGGGAGGACAAACCAGTGTGTCAAGACCTCAGTCTTGTTGCATGTAACTATGAATCTTGTCATCCAAGGAATGAAGCCAGAGGGTTGCTGTGGGGTCCCGAGGGTAGGGAGAGGAAGGAATAGTCTAGATTGAACAAGGGATATTTAGTGAGCAATGGAAGTGTTCTACATGATCTTGCAATGATGGACACAGGCCGTGTTAAATATCAAAATTTATAAAAGTGTGTGGTCATAAATGTAAACCATAATGTAAACCATTGACCATGTTTACTAGCTATGCTTCACTATTTGTATATCAGTTATAACAAAGGTACCATGCACATATAAAAAGGTATTAATTCGGGAAGCAGGAAAAGGGGAGGATGTTGGGTATATGAGAGTCTCCTGTATTCTGTATGTGACTTTACTGTGACCTAGAACTTCTTTGAAAACAAAATGAAAAATGGAATAAATGAAAAAAAAAAAAAAAAGCCATTGTACATACAGGACATCAGTTATTACAGTGATGAAAGGGAAAATATTTTTTAAAATTTAAAAATATTTTTCATTATTTTTTAATATCCCAATCTTTTAATTTAATTTTTAGTTTTTAAAAAAATTTATGTATTTTATTTCTTATATTTAAACTTATCATTATTATTTCATTTTCCTATTAATTGTATTTGGCTATTTTAATGGCTTCCTTTTTTAAGAAGCTTTGGATCTCAGAGGGTTACAACTGGGTCAGGGGAGGATCATTGGTGTGGGGTGTCAGTGATGGAGGATGCATGGGAGGAAGTTCACCTAGACATACGTATAAGGTATATAAAAATGTTCAAATGTTCGCGGGGCATTGTCACGGTGGGTGGAGACTCATACAATAACCGAGGGAATATTGAATTCCCATCCTGGAGAAATCTGCCACATTCTCTAATGGAGCAGCAACAGTCCCCCAAGTGCAGGGGCAATGACTGGTAAAGGAGGATGATCTACTGATGGGCCCTTGATATTGATGACTATGTTTATAAGCCTTTGCTCTTGAAATGGAAACAGCCTATTGTTGTGGGGTGCCTAAGAGTTGCCTCCTGAGCACCTCGTTGTTGCTCAAATGTGGCCTCTCTCTAAGCTAAACTCAGTATATAAATGCATTACCTTCCTCCCAGCTTGGGTCATGACTCCTGGGGATGAGCCTCCCTGGCACCGAGGGATTACTACCAAGCACCAACTATCAATGCAATGGGAAAAAGACCTCAATAAATGGGGAAAAAGGTAAAGACAAATGAGTTTACATGGCTAAGAGACTTCAGTTTGAGTCAGGAGGTCATCCCAGAGGTAACGCTTATGCACATCTCAGCAAGATCTTATAGACTGCCAAAGTGGATACTACCCAAAATAGTGGGGTTCCTGATGGCTTTGGAGATACCCAGGTCCTATGGTCATGGAAGATAGCTCTGGAGTTTTGTGCCACACTAATGAAGGATGTTTATGTGGGAGGATGTGGGAGGTGTGGGGAGTGGGGCATATAGGAATCCCTATATTTTTGTGTAACGTATATAATCTAAGTATCTTTAAAAAAAATAAAAATAATAAAAAAGACATGTACTAGAATGTTGATAGCAAAACTATTTGTCAAATCACCAAACCAGAAACTATACAAATGCTCATCTTTAATTGAATGTTTAAGTAAATTGTTGGCTATTCACTCAATGGATTATATTCAACAATGAAAATAAATGATCTATAATATATCACAAACATTATGTTTAACATTAGAAACCTGACACAAAAGTCTATACTGTGTTAAGAAGATACTGTCAGTACTTGCTCATATCCCTTGGACCCTGCCATGTTAGTGGGTTCCAGGAGACTTCTGATTGTAGCATTTGCATTTCTGTGCCTGAAGGTTTTTTCTCAAATCTAGGAAATCTTCTGCCTGCGCCTGGGATAAGCAGGGAGAATAGGGTAATTTTACTCCTCACTTTCACCAGCCCTCATCTTTGACTGACAGTGATTAGGTATATAAATATCCCAACTTGCTCCTCCCTTCTGGATGAGATAACTCTAAGGATCCTCAATGAGACTAAGTGTTTATATGTCACTTAGAAACCATGGAAGCAAGAAGGCAGTTGTATGATATATGTAAGGTCCTGAAAGAGATAGACTAATTGCCCAAAATTCTTTTTTTTTTTTTTTTTTTTATTTATTTATTCATTTATCCCCCCCTTGCTGCCCGTGCTCGCTGGGTCAGCCAACCACGCCGTGCGGGCGGGCCTGCCCTCACCAGGAGGCCCCGGGAACCGAACCCGGGGCCTCCCATATGGTAAACGGGAGCCCCACTGATTGAGCCACAGCCGCTTCCCCCAAAATTCTTTATCTGGCAAAATTGTCATTCAAAAATGAGAATTTAAAGTAGTTAAAAATAAACAGAAATGGAAAGAATTTGTCAACAAAAGACCTGTCCTATAAGATTCACTAAAGGGAATTCTACAGGTTGAAAGTAAAAGATGGGAGAGAGTGGTTTGGAGTTGTAACCCTTCTGTGATCCAAAGCATTGGGAATAAGTTGGTTATTCTTGTGCAAAACGGCATGGTCACAGTGTAAATTAATTAAAAATAGACTTCAAAAAGATCTTTTAAACCCAGGGATGAGCCTCTCTGGCATTGAGGGATTGCTACCAAGCACCAACTAGCAATGCAACTGGAAAAAGACCATGACCAAAAGGAGGAAAACGTAAAGACAAATGAGTTTTTATGACTAAGAGACTTCAAAGTGAGTTGGGAGATCATTCCAGAGATTATACTTATGCATGTCTCAGCAGGATCTCTTTGACTGCCAAAGTAGATACTACCCCAAAGAGCGGGCTCCTGAGGGTTCTGGAGAGAACCAGACACTATAGTCAGGGCAGATAGCTCAGGAGTTTGGTGCCTTGCCAGTGGGCCCTACTTTGGAGTTTGTGCTCCTGAGAGTGACAGAGTTGGACTCAATTAAGTCTTCCCTACACATGACTCATCTGTCCCTTCTATTTAAACCTATATTTGGTGCTGGAGTTTGTAGGTGTACATCCAAGAGATGAGTCTTTGGGCTGTCCATGTGCCAGCTGGGCCCAGAACCTCAGCAGAGTTGCAACTACTCTCCAGCTCATTGCATTCACCCAGGACAACTACAAGGAGATGATGGACAATGACCATCCCAAGGAACAGAGAGAGTCTGCAACTGCAAGCAAGGTAGTCCCATCCATCTTCCCCATGGGATATAAGCCCCCTCTCAACTAGAGGTGGAGTGGACATCACCATCCCAGAATCCTCAGGATGGGGAAAGAACAATGGACTAGAGTGGACTTACTGGTATTCTATTATAGGCTTATTATGATTCTAGCAACGGAAGAAATTACTACATTGATGTGGAGCCAGTGGCCACTGGAGGCTCTGGGGCAGGGAGAGGGAAAAACAGTTGTAATAGGGGAGCTTTTTCGGGACTTGGGAATTGTCCTGAGTGACATTGTAATGGCAGATATAGGCCATTTTATATCATCACATAACATGCAGAACTGTGTGGGAGAGAGTGTAGACTACAATGTGAACTATGGTCCATGCTTAATGGCAAAGCCCCAGGATGCATTTATCAATTGCAATGAATGTGCCACACTAATGAAGGATGCTTATGTGAGAGTGTGTAGGAGATGTGGGGAGAGGGGCATATGGGAATCCCTATATTTTTGTGTAACATTTATGTAATCTAAGTATCTTTAAAAAAAAAAAACATTAAAAAAAGAATTAACAAATAATTGTGATTACTGATACATTATGCAGGTGATTTTTAAGTTAGCCAAAAGGATTAATATCTGAAATGACTGACACTGGCTAGACTGACTTCACCATTTGTATGTGGCCATTTCTGACTAAAACTCTGGCATTTTAATGTCATTCCAGGTGGATCTTACCCTTGTATATGACCACTTGTACCTGCTATTATAATGATTTTTCCACACGTATCTTACCTTTGTACATGAACATTCTATTGAAAGGGTAACCCTCCACCTTCCTCTGTTTGCTATCCATATGAAAAGCCTTATAGCTGACTTTGTTTTCAGTATCCCCTTCTCCTGAATGCCTTGATTGTTGATAATGATTGTAACTTTGTGACTCACCTTGGTTTGGTACACACACCTATCTTGTTCAGCCCATTCATTTTTATTAATGAAGGAATCTGTACCCAGTTTCAGCCCAATTATTCATTAGCACCCTGAGGTTATAAAATATGAGAATTGCTGCAGATCCAAGAGGCAGTTTTGGGACAGTCTAAGGTGACTGACCTCCTTTGCTTGCACAAATAAACTCTTTTTCTCTTTGAAACCCTGGTGTCTTAGAAATTGACCTTCACCATGCATCAGGAAAAGAAACCTTCATTTGCTCAGTATCAATATTACATGGACCCCGGAGGACCGGGAATGAATCCTACGGAGAACCCCATGGCAATGGCCTTCCAGGTCCAGCCCCGTTTACCTCGGGGAAGCACAGCCTATCTACCACCCCCTTCCTACTGTAACACGCTCCTGCCCCTTATGAACAGGTGGTGGAGGCCAAGAAGCAGGGTGCCCCTCGAAACCCGCCTGATCAGAGGAGGTGCTGCTGGATCATCACCGAGAGACAGAGAGGGCTCTCTTTTGCTGAAAGACTCCTTCAACAGCCTCCTCTGTCCCCTCGAATGTTTGTTTCAAGGAATGGCCTTATGAGACACTAAGGGAAATTTTCTCTTTTGATGTCTTCAAAGTCAGCATAACTCCCTTTCAAGTTTTCCATGGAGGACCAATATTTGAATTCACACTGTGTCTCCTCTATTGCTTCTATTTCTAATGTAATCTGTGCTTTCTGACAGAGGGTGCTGAGAGTCCCTTTGTGACATGCCCCAAGGGCTGAACATCCCTAGGTTGGAGTGCCCATATCCTTAGGAGAGAAACAGAGAGGAGGGCAAGGCAGACCCAGGGTGTACAGTGAGCATACGGAGAGGGTCTGGGGCCCAGCATCCCAGCCTGGGCTTTCTAAGGCAGGCTGCACCCCACTAGGTGGGAGACCCCCCCACAGGGCAGGGAGTATCAGTGGCTTGGTTGAAATAAGACCTGTCAGAATCCATGTTTGAGCCTGTTCTCCAGTCTTCCTCTTCAAGGAGTGGTGAGAGCCACGTTCCACAGAGAAGAAACCTCTTTATGCTTTCCTATCTCCACTCACATTGCAATGGCTCATCCTGAAGATCGGCTTCCCTCTGCACAGACAGGGCTGAGAAAGCAGAGCCATGCATCTTCCACTGCAGGGAGATGAGCTCCAGAGCCAGGCTTATGCTGGATGTCTGCAGCTACCTGAAAATCCCCAAGAAAAATGGATTTAAATGAATGGGAAATCATTTCTGTCCCATCGACTGGAACACTGTGTCTTAGGAGCTCTTGGCCTGACTTGGACAAAAAAAACGTTTCCCCCTTTTTTTGTGTGTGTATATAGAAGCCACTTGTACAGTGTCCTGTGCTTTGAGGCCAGACTTCCCTGGATGCTCTGGGTCTCTCTGGGCTTTTATCATGCCCAGGGTTGCCTGCCTCCTTCTGAAAGACAGCTCTGTGGTTGTTAGCTTGGATGGACACTTCTAAAACAGAGCTCTTCCATTCAGGGGAGCATCTAGGAGTGGAATCACATCAGGGCCCTTTAAGAGAGAGACTGGAGAGGCCTTCCAGCAGGAGCAGGCACAGCCAGCTGGAGCATGGGACAAGCTAGGCAGCTGAGTTTGATCTCAGCAGGTGTGTACTGAAGCCTGCTCAGAAAACGACAGGATTGCTGGAAGATCCCTTTAAAGATGATGGAATTGATTCTCACTGACAGTTTAATCAAAATTAGAATAAAGAAAATGTAGTTGGAAATGCAGTCCCCTGAGTAAGAAGCATATCAGGTATATAGGTACAGTACTTAATATTAATCAGTGCACTAGTTCCTCTTTGATCTGAGTTAACAGATCTAAGCTGCAGGTTTGCAATACCATACACGTTGTCTCTCCATGGGAGCAGACCATAATGCCAATTGTGTTTGTTTAGGTTCTACTTACGTTACTCTGGTAATTATTGCTTCACTTGATATGTCCTTCACACAGCCAGCATGCTGCAGCACCATTGATCCTAGAAAAGGGCTAGGAAGGTAGGCTCCAACATTTCAATGGCCTCGTGCATAGTGCCCTTTGGCACTATAAAACAGAGCCAATCTGGAGGCAATGTCCATTGTAAATCTGGCCACATCGAGCCATTGCCAGCTGCTGCAGGAGTCCAAAATAGCAATGTATTCTCCCATCCATTTTGGGAGAATGTCCAGAGATGTGGTAGAAGCTTATATTATTTTAAGGGTCATAGTGACCTACCTAGCCAGTAACTTACATGCAGAATATTGGGGGCGTGGTTTGAATGCACAAGAGTTTGACAACACTGAAGTCTGTATCTTTTAATTTTTATATACTTTCTAAATACTTCCAGTGCAGTTTATAGCATATTAATGAACTTAACTATTTTTACTTTGCTTTTCACTTTTACACCTTTACCATGATTACATTAATTAATGAGTATTTTACTTTGGAAGTATAGTAAAAACTGCTTTCTCTATTATTTTATGGAAACCTAAGATTCCCAATGGGATCAAGATTATCTTCCCCCTACCATCACTTTAATATGCAAATTGAGGTGGCCTCTGACAGGTTTCCCTGTCATAAGATTACCTTTTGTTATCAATATTAGCTCAGGTTTCTGTTTAATAATGGCTTCCTGGAATTAGCCATTTAAATAAGTCAGTTTAGAAAATGCTTTTGCAAACTTCCTATAATCAACCAGAACCACATAGACTAGTTACTTTTACCTTTAAATAAGCTTATTAAAGTATGGTTAGCAACTAATGAAATTTTCTTTTATCCATTTAAATTTTGTTTTATATTCCTCATTCTGTTCTGTCAAAACTTGTTATGTTACTTTAGAACAGATCTACATTTTTTAACTTTAATTTTATTAAACACAAACTTACAATTTTTATCTTAAAGGTTTAATACCTATAATGCTAATTTATTTTATTAGTGTCCTGTAAACCTAGGGAGATTACACCCAAGCTAAATAAAATTGAAACCATTATAGTTTATGCAAGAAATTTTCTTTTTTTTTCCTTTCCTTCACAGGAGGTGAAAATCTCTTTTTTCTTAAATAAAATTTTGAATAACATTAAAAACATTCTGATTGGTAGGTTCTAGAATATATTATAATTGTTTAATTTGTTTTAATCATATTTAGAAAAAATCTTTCCATAGTTTTTAAGGACTTTTTTACTGAACTTTGGTAATTGGATTATTAATTACCCCCTTTTTAAGGCTGTTAAATGGTTTAAATTGGGGAATTACAATTTAATTTAAACTATGATTAACTATTAAACTATGATTCTTAATTCCCTGGCCTAATAGAATTTTAAGCTAAATTTATATTTCCCTATCCTGTCACACCTAGCTCTTCCCTCACAGCTCTTGCCAAGAGAAGGCAGCCATGGGGGCTGAGTAGGTCAATGAGCTTAGAAAAAACTTTTTCCTTTCACAATAGTTTTAATATTTTGGTTTTTATATAACCTTTTAATTCTGCTTAGCTTCTCTAATTTGGGCTCCAGGAATATTTATTTACATATATATGAGTGCTTATTTAATTTTTAAAATGAATTTGAATGGAGCTCTTTTTTATTTTTTTATTTTTTATTTTAAAAAAATACTTAGATTACATAAATGTTACATAAAAAACATAGGAGATTCCCATATCCCCACTCCCTACCCCTCCCACATTTTCCCACATTAACAACATCCTTCATTAGTGTGGTACATTTGTTACAATTAATGAACACATTTTGGAGCATTGCCATTAAGCATGGATTATAGTTTACATTGTAGTTTACACTCTCTCCCACACAATTTTGTAGATTATGGCAAGATGTATAATGGCCTGTATCTATCCTTGAAATGTCATTCAGGGCAATTCCCAAGTCCCAAGAATGCCCCCATATTATATCTGTTTTCCCTCTCCCTCCCCTCAGAACCTCCAGTTACCACTGCCTCTACATCAATGATATAAGTTCTTCCATTGCTAGAATCACAATAAGTCTATAGTAGAATACCAGTAAGTCTACTCTAGTCCATCATTCATTCCCCAATTCTGAGGATTCTGGGATGGTGATGCCCACTCCACCTCTAATTGAGAGGGGGCTTAGATCCCATTGGACAGATGGATTGGCCTATCTTGCTTGCAATTGTAGACTCTCTTTGTTCCTTGGGATGGTCATTGTCAGTCATCTTCTCCTTGTTAGTTGTCCTGGGTGAGTCCAATGAACTAGCGAGTAGGTGTTGCAACTCTGTTGAGATTCAGGGCCCAGCTGGCACATGGACAGCCCAAAGATTTAAGTCTCTTATAGCTTCAAATAGAGGGGGCAGAAGAACCATGTATAGGGAAACCACAACTGAGTCCAATTCTGTCACACTGGGGAGCATAAATTCCCAAGTAGGGTCCACTGGCAGGGCACCAAACTCTTGAGCTCTCTGACCTGCCTACAGTGTTTGTATGTCTCCAGAGCCCTCAGGAGCCCTGCTATCTGAGGCAATATTTACTTTGGCAGTCAATGAGATCCTGCTGAGATGTGCATAAGTGTAATCTCTGGAATGACCTCCCGTCTCACTTTTTTTTTTTTTTTTTAATAATTAAAAAAAAATTTTTTTTAAAGATACTTAGACAACATAAATGTTACACAAAAATTGTAGAGATTCCCATATGCCCCACCTCCCACTCCTCCCACAACCTCCCACATAAACATCCTTCATTAATGTGGCACATCACCTGCAATGGATATACATGTCTTGGGACTTTGCCACTAAGCATGGACCATAGTTCACATTGTAGAGCACACTCTCTCCCACACAGTTCTACATGTTACATGATGATATAAAATGGCCTATATCTGTCATTGCAATGTCACTCAGGATAATGCCCAAGTCCCAAAAAAGCCCCTGTATTACAACTGCTTTTCCCTCTCCCTGCCCCCAAAGCATCCATGGCCACTGGCTCCACATTAATGTTGTAATTACTTCCATTGTGTGAATCACAATATTTCTATAACAGAATACCAGTAAGTCCACTCTAGTCCATAGCTCTTCCCCCAGTCCTGAGGAGTCTGAGATGATGATGTCCACTTCACCTCCAAGTGAGAGGGGGCTTATATCCCATGAATAAGATGGATGGGATTGTCCTTCCCACAGCTGCAGACTCTCTCCATTCCCTGGGATGGCCCTTGTCCATCATCATCTCCCCACCAGGTGTCCAGAGTGAGTCCATTGAGCTGTAGAGTAGGAATTGCAGCTCCACCAAGATTCCGGGCCCAGCTGGCACATGGATAGCCCAAAGACTCTGGTCTCTGGAAGTACACCTACAAACTCCAGCACTACATATAGGTTTGAATAGAGGGAACATATGGACCATGTGCAGGGAAGACATATTTGGGTCCAACTCTGTCACTCTCAGGAGCAAGGATTCCAAAGTAGAGCCCACTGATAAGGCATGAAACTCTGGGGCTATCTGCCCTGATATAGGCCCTCAGGAGGCCCTCTGTTTGGGGTGATATCCACATTGGAAGCCTATGAGGTCCTATTGAGATGTGCATAAGCGGTACCTCTGGGATGACCTCCCGACTCACTTTGAAGTCTCTTAGCCATATGAACTCATTTGTCTTTACCCTTTCCCCCTTTTGGTCAAAGTCTTTTTCCAGTTGCATTGCTAGTTTGTGCTTGGTAGTAGTCCCTCAGTGCCAGGGAGGCTCATCCCTGGGTTTAAAAGATCTTTTTGAAGTCTATTTTTAATTAATTTGCACTGTGACCATGAAGTTTTGTACAAGAATAACCAAGTTGTTCCCAATACTTAAAATACAATTTACATTACTTTTCTTTACTTCAGAGCTTTGCTTATTTCCCCTTCTGACTTCAACAGACCTCAGATGAGCAACACTAATTTTAGTATATACTTACTGAGGTCATTGAAGTCTCATGCAAAACTTTTTCTCATGACCTGCCACTTTTAGGATTCTGATTTTTAGTGTGGGAGGACCCTCATTCCCCAATCCTCAGAGATAACAGGACTCCAGAGGCTGCTGGACTGGAAGAGTGGACATATAACCCTGAGGGCCAGTGACTCCACCAGGCAGCAATTTCCTCAAACACTGGGGGGTCCCTCTGGGTTTCTGCCCACGGTAGGTGAATTGGAGTCCATGCTTGGATAGTCATGAGACAAAGGAGGTTATTAATGCCAGTAGAAGGACCAGAGACAGGGGTGTCATAAATTTGCCTTCCTCTGAACCATGGGGAGCAAAAGTTGCCATAGATACAAACAGGGGAGAATAGTTATTATTACCAAGGTGAGGCCAGGCCTGAAATAACCACAAGCAAAGGCAAAGTCAGTTTAGAGTTACTATTATAATAGTAGGTTTAGGGGAAAAGCTAGTCCTAAAATAACCATATGCAGAGTAACATAAATTTAGCTTAGGATTACCATCACAGTAAGTATAGGCTAAATCCAGCCAGTTTCAGCCATTTCAAATATTTTTTTTTCTGTTTTATAATAAAGGTATCTATATAATGTTTTAGTCTTAATTCTTACAGTGTCTAATAAGGTTTTACTTAAAAACAAATAGGGCACCTTTGTTTATTAACTAAGCAACTAAAACTATTTTATTAGTAACATTAATGTTGCCAAAGTTTTCTGCTTTTCCCCAGTTGAACTAATTCCTTTTGTGATTTTTAAAAATACATTAAATCTAATTGCAAGATAATTTTGTAATGTAAAGACTTATTCTTAGGTTACTATTTACCTTTATTCAATTTGTAACAAGTGAACCCTAAATTTGATTTATGAGTTCCTAGGCACGAGCAGACTGACAAAGTTAAAGTAAGCACAGATTAAAACAGAAGAGAGAATTTTACACATTTACTTAGCATAGGCAAAGGCCCAACTTTAGAATCACCTTTAGGAAGTACCCAGTGAAGCCTCCAGCTTTATTCCTCCAGGAAAATCCTGGGCAGCTGCTAGGCACAGAGCTGAGGGTTTTAGGGGGTCCCTGCCCCCTGAGGAGACACGAATTGGGCCTGCATTTCCATTAGCCACCTTTTGCAAGGGTTAAAATCCTGCAGGCTTTTTTGCTGGAAAGATTGGGGTATTGCAGGTGGATTGGCAAGGAACTGGGAGGCCATTCTCCAGGAACTTTTAAATTATGGACCCTAGACCTTTAACAACTTCCTCCTGAAGGTGAAACAGCTTATTTTATAGGGGAGAGGTTTAGTTAATGGCCTACGGCTTGATTCCCCATTCCCTTCCTATATTAGGCATGACCAAGATGAGAGAGGTCTGGAGTGGTAGGTCAGGACTGAGTAAATGGTTCCTATGTTAATTAAGAAATTAATGATCTTTCCTGCCTTGTCAAGGGTGCCCTAGGCTCCTCCTGGTTAATGGTTTGCAGTGTTATTCAGGGAGCCATGCCTGGCCTCTGTCCTCCTCTGGGGCAAGGCGGTGGTGGGTGCCAGAGGCAAGGCAGCTTGAGGCCAAGGGCCCCCCTCTGCACTTGAAGCAGGTTTCTGCTGGTGTGGAAGTCAGAATTTGGGTGGCCCTGAGTTGTCAGGTTGCCCTTAACAGCAGCAGTTAAAATATGAGCCTGTTTTAGGGCCCTATGCCTACCCTTTCTTACCTGCTTCACTTGGTCTTGAGTACTGAAAACTGCAAAGGCTGTTTCTAAAAGGCAGTTAATCGAAGTTTGGGGGCCCAGGGAAAGTTTTTGCAGTCTCCTATGGATATCTGAGGCAGAGTTGAGGCAGGTGAGTACAGGGTAATGGAGAATAAGACGACCCACAACATGGCCAGCGGACAACAGGCTGCAAGACCTTGCTGGGACCTTGAGTTTAACCTTGAGGTCCCAGTTTCACTTTCTGGGACCTCCCCTTGGCCCCGAATATTACAAAAGGGCCTCACCATTGGCCCCCACCATAGGTGGGGTAACCAATAACCACAGGGGCCCATCACCTTATCATTAGCAAGGGGGTGGAATAATTAACAGTTTAAAAGGCAATCACACAAGGCAGAGCCTCTCTCTCTGCCTAGAGGGGCCCGCACCAATTCTTGGTGTGTATTTCCATCTTTCTGTCCCATTTCTCAGCAAGCTCTGTTCTTTCCCCCATTTCCCAAATAAATTCTTTTTACTGGCCTAACTAAACTGGTGTGTGCATAAATTCTTTTATGCATCATAGCCAAGAACCTAGAGGAATCCAACGCTTCTCTGTCTTCATTTGGCGAGGCAACCAGGAGAAATATGAGTGGTGCTCCCAGATGCCCACTGGCAACTGGTGAGTTTTAAGGCCTGTCTGTGCCCTCTTTTGGTTCTGCCATTTTAAAGGGGTTAATGGCCAGGGGATCCTGGATAAGCTCCCAAAGAACATAAACTCGGTCTGCCCAAATTCCCAGCTCCCTCTCCGAAGGTGGCAGGGGCTAGTTCCCATGCTGCATAGATCCAAGGAAGTTCTGGGTGGCTGGTGAAACTGCCTTTGAGACCTGAATTGGCACATGGCCTAAGCTGAGCAGGAGTCCACAGGGAGTTTACCAGACCCTTTCTAAATTCAGAATGGCTATCACTCGGTGTATTGTTAACTTAGATCAGCTAGTTAACTCCTTTTAATTAAAGGTACCTTTGATCCTCCAACAACGCCATCCTCATTCTGGGTCTGAGATGCTGTAGAATGCCTTAGAAACTGAAAATGCATTTGTTAGAGCTCAGCCTAAGCCCCACCCTCAGCAGTGCCCTGAGGCCTTGCTCCTTCTCTGTCTGGAAAGATCTGGAGATTGTCTGGGGTGGGTGGATGGTCCCTGAGGGTGTTTGTGGACAAATCACTGGAGAATTAGTCTCTAGTTTTTTATGGGCTTTTACCAGTCAGGTTTAACTGGGGAACTTGGCCTCTGGAGGTGGCTATGGGGTGAGCTCACTCACAGCCAGCTCCTAAAACTGCTGCAAAGTTGGCAAAAGTGTTTAAAGGTCCCTAGCCAGCCCCTTTCCTAGCAGGGAATCCCAGCTTGGATGTTTCAGTCTGGGAACCGGACCCAGATGCCCCCAAGTCGTCTAAGGCTCTGGGGATGCCCAGAGACAAAGCTCCCGATCCCCAAAATGGGACAGCAAGCAGGGCTCTCAATTTCCAGGATGCTGGCTCAGGGAGCAACCCTGTTCCATCAGGACAGTGGTGGGACACCCTCAAACTGATGAACATGTTTTCCTACCCTAGGATAATGCATAGCTCTTAAACTAGGACAACCTGCCTAGTCTAATCTCTTCCTGCCACACCACATGGCCACAGTTTTGTTACCAGATTTTATCTAGGGTCGTGACTATGCTGCAGAAATGAATTTCAGGATCACATTGGTTTAGTTAGGCCAGTAATTTATTAAGGTAGGGAAGAGAAATGGGAGAAAATAACAGATCATGGGTCCCAGGTAGAGAGGAAGTAGCTGAAGAGTGATAAAGAGGGCTGATTTACAGACTACATTTCTCATTATAGATTATAAATGCCAGGTTTTACCTGAGTGTTGATCCATGCAGGGGGGCATGGCAAGAGCAGGGCACAGACGACGATAGAGGGGGGGGAGGGGGAGGGGGAGGGGGAGAGGGAGAGGGAGAGAGGGAGGGAGGGAGGGAGGGAGGGAGAGATTTGGCCTTTGCACCTGCTTTTTAAACCATTAATTATTCTGCCCCTTTGTTAATGGCATGGGAGGAGTCCCAGCTGTTTGCTGTTTTGATTAATTACCCCACCCATCAATCCCCTGGTAGGGCCCAATGATTATGTCCCTGGAGAATATCCCAGGCTTCTCCTGTTCTCCTGGCTTCTGGCTTCCAGAGGAAACCTCATTTGTGAGAGTCTTCCAGCAGCCATCTTGGGAGTATCGATATCCACATGCACTTCTTGCCAGGTTCTAGATCCATCTATTGATTCCCTATTTTACTAGCCTGCTTCATTCCCTCCTCAGAGAGTTTACACCTTTATTCTTCAAGGGGTGCTGAAGGGAGATGGTCATTCTTCTGTAACTACTTTCTGCTGGTGAGGGGCAGTAGGCCCTACCTGACTAGATGTAAAACCCTCTGGCTGTTCTATCTCAATTGGAGGAAGATGGATCTGGCATCCTGGGCAAAGCTGGATGAAGTCCCCATATGGCTAACAAGATGTTGATTCTGGAAGAAATAAACTTGATTAGAATTTTGAGAATATATGGTCCCACTAAGGATACTAGACCACAAAAGTAGAAAAGGTCAGGTGCCTATAAGTCTGCATTTTACCAAAGTTGGTAGGAAACAGTATTCTTCTTTCAGTTCTTTTATGCTGTTGGATAACTCTAAGGAAGAGATTGCAATAGACAATGGGGTTAGGTATAAATTGCCAATCCCAAACAGACAAGGTTTCTTAAGGGGTGTCTGGCTTGCCCTCCCCTTAACAATACGTATCTGGGCTCAAGTTAGAGGGAACAGTTGACTTTGACATAGACACTACTTAGGTTTGTTTCTTGAAGAGAAATTTCAGCCTGTTCAATGACTGGCACTCGTACATCCCATCAGGTGATTCTGGTGAGCTGGTGCTTCCTTGGCCAGCTGGCTTCACTTGGGATTAGTGCACCACGCTGGGAATTCCTTTAACTTTAATAGCTGTGGGAGTGATCAGAACTACAGAGTAAAGTTCCTTCCATTTTGGCTCTTTTGAGAGAGAGGCTTGTTTTCTTGTCAAGTTTTGAACAGAAAATGGCTTCCAGGTCCTGGGTAAGGAAAGGTTGCCCATGGACCATCTCAAAGTGGCTAAACTGAAGTGGGTCTTAGCCGTCTCATTTGCTATTTCTCTTCTGGTAGGAAATCCTTAGCCCTGGCAGGATGGCATGTGGGTTTGCCAGTCCTCCCCAGGGTATGAGTGGGACAGATTCTGGAACAAGGGCTAAGAGGGATACATGGGTTAAGCACATTCATTAACTACTTAGAAAATGACTAAGTAGTTGACTTAAATTGACTTTTGACATGTTCAATGTCCCTCTGCATATGATTTAGAATAGAGAAGATATCACCATAATCATCAGGCATATATCTAGAATAGGATATAGGCACAGTACTTAATACTAATTAATGCATTATTCAATGCATAAGTTTTTCTTTGAGCTGCATTTAATAGATTTAAGTTCCAGGTTTGCAATACCTTACATATTATCTCTCTATGGGAGCAGGCCATAATGCCAATTGTGTTTAAGTTCTACTTACAGTACTCTAGTGATTATTGCTCCACTTGGTATGTCCTTCACACAGCCAGCATGCTGCAGCACCACTGACCTAGAGAGAAGCTAGTAGATTCCAGTATTTCACTGGCCTGTTGCATAGCACCCTTCAGCACTGTGAAACAGTGCCAGTCTGGAGGTGATATCCATTGTATATTTGGCTATATCAAGCCATCGTTGGTTGCTGTAGGAGTTTGAAACTGCAGTGTAGTCTCCATCCACTTCAGGAGCACCAGAGATGTAGTAGACACCTTTATTGTTTTAGGGGTCAGTGACCAACCTAGCCAATAACTGCAGTGGAGAGGCAACCTGCAGTGCATTGAAGGCCTGGTTTGAATGCACAAGAGAGTTTGACAATGCTGAAGTCTCTTGATTTTTAAACACTTCCAATGCAATGTATAACATATCAAATGAACTTAACTTTTTAGTACTTTGCTTCTTACTTCTACGCTTTTACTATGAAGATGTTAATTAGCAGGTATTTTATTTAGCAGTACAGGAAAAACAACTCTTTCCATTCTTTTAATGAAAACTGAAGAATCCCAATGGAATCAAGATTATCTTTCATTACCACCACTTGAATGTGCAGACTGAGGTGACTTAAGATGGTTTCACTGCTATGAAGTTACTTTTTGCCATTAATATCAATTTAGGTTCCTAATTAGTAATGGCTTCCTGGGATTAGCCTTTTAAATGCTTCAGTTTAGAAGATGCTTTTTACAAACTCTTTGTAATTGACCACAGCCACATAGATTGATTAATTTACCTTAGATTACAATTAGCAACCAATGGAATTTACTTTATCCATTTAAAAGAGGGCAGATCTACATTTCTTTAACTTAATTTCATTAGATATGAACATAACTTTCATCACCTTATTTTAAAAATTTATATACTTGGTATTTCATAAACCTAGGAAGATAACACCTAAGCTAAATAAAATTGAAACTGTTATAGTATATGCAAAGAATGCTCTTTTTCCTTCTTTTACTTATAATTTAATAAAATTATAATCTGTAAATAATCTTAAAAGAACACTGACTGCTAAGTTCTGGAAAACTGTTTTTGAACATCTTTCCATAGCTTTCAAGGATTTTTTCTTTGCTTGCTGATATTTGGTAATAGGATTATTAACCACCCTTATTTTAAGGCTGTTAAAAGGTTTAAATTGAGGAGTTACAGGACAAACTATGATTTTTAATCCCCCATCTTAGAAGATAGTTTCAATCTGTCACACCTCGTCTTTCCCCCATAGCTCTTGCAAAGAGAAGGGCTAGGGGGTAGGACAGGTTAAAGAGCTTAGGAAGAACTTTTTCCTTTCCCAAGTTTCTATATTTAGATTTCTATATTACCTTTCCATCCTGCTCAGCCTAATTAGGGCTCCAGGAATACTTATTCACATGTGTAATTTTCATTTGATTTTTCAATTTGAAGAGAGCTCATCTAAGAATTTTCATTTGTTAATTTGATATTACCATCCCAATGGATGAAGTTATATATTGAACAAATAGGCAGACATGAATAGAGTATGACACAGAAACACAGGACTCAATGTTATAATTTTCATTCTCTTACAAAATAAGTTTAACTGTAAGATAACATTTAAAAGAGTTGTTTGAAGGCTCCTTTTAATTACTCTAATTTGCACTGTGACCATGCAGTTTTGCACGAGAATTTGGCCCTTAATTATTGGCTTATAATCAAAATGTCCCCAAATACAATTTTCCTTTGCTTCAGAACTTGGCTTATTTTTCACTTTGACTTTAGCAGACTTTGGATGAGCAAGACTAATTCTACGTGTACTCACTGAGGCTATCGAAGCCTCAGGGAAACTGGTTTCTCTCATGAATTGTTGCTTTTAGGAACCCCCAACTGTCAAGGCAGGAGGCCTTCCTCCCTTCCCAGTCCTCCGGCTGCTGCTAGACTGGAAGAGTGGACGTTCAACCCCAAGGGTCGACAATTCCACCAGGCAGCAATTTAGTCCACACTTGGAGCCACGAGAAAAAGCAGGGTCAATCATTCCAGTAGGGTAGGAGACAGGGGTGTCTCAAGTTTGCTTTCCCCTGAGCCATAGGGGCAGAAGCTGTTATGAAATAACCATAAGCAAAGGCAAGGGATGAGGCAAGGCTTGAAGTAACCATAAACAAAGGTAAGTTCAGTTTAAGATTTACACTTACAATAGTAGGTTAGGCTAAATCTACCCAGTTATAGTTTCAGTTATTATTCTTCTGCTGTTTTATAATATAAAAGCATCTATAAATGATCTTAACTTTACAGTTTCTAGTAAGTTTTTACTTTAAGGCAAACTGGGTATCTTTATTACCTAAGCCACAAGAATTTTATTAGTAACAACTTTGCTAAGTTTTTTCTGCTTTTCTAGCAGTTGAACGAATTCCACTTGTGATTTATACATTAAATCCACTCACAAGACAGTATTGACATTTAAAGACTCATTTTTATGTTACCTTTCACAGTTATCCAATTTGTAACAGGTGAATCCCACATCTGATTTCCTAGGCACAAGCAAACTGACAAAGTTAGACACAGATTTCAAAATTTAACACAAAGTTAAGCACAGATTAAAACAGAAGAGAAAATTTTATACCCTTAGCATTTCTAGGAAGTGTTTGATCTTAATTGACTGCACATGAGGTTTCTTATTTTCCAAGAGCGGTTAATAACTAGTTTGGATCTTGATCTCTATTCACACCTTTATAGGCACAACTGAGTTTAAACTAATGGGAGTTCGACGTACATCTCCTCATTTCTTTAAGGAGACATGACATGATGTTTCTGGGCCTCAGATCTATCTGTCCTCTTTTACACTGGTTTCACTGGAATTCAGGGTCCCATACAGAGGCTGCTCTTGGCTATGCTGGCCATGTAGACCAGCAGTAGGCAAGATTCCTGATTCCTGAAAAGACACTCCTATGGGGAGTTTACTAGTAGGCTAGAGACCATGCCCATTATTCTAGGAAGAATGAAGAAGTGCTTTTTTAGTTGACTGATCTGGCATTCCAGAGTCCAAGTCTGAAATAAAACATTTACCACTCCAAATAATTTGGAGCTGATGCTCTGGTCTCAGTGTCCTGAGAGTTTAATTCAGAGTCTTACCGACAGGCATCCCTGTGGCCGACCTAGGTCTTGGGAGATGCCTGAAACCCCAAAGTTCAGACCAAAGTGCCCAAGACGGATTGGTGGGAAATGGGAGCAGTTGCCCAAACTGAAGCACCTGATCTGAGTTTCAGGGGACGTTTGGCTGCCCTCTGAATGGAAGGGCCCAAGGAATTTCTTGGGGGCTGTTCAGAGTTTACTGCTCTAGTTCTCAGCACCCCCGACATTCCAGGGTCTGAGACTGACTGCACTGATACCCAAACTAAAGCTCCTGAACTAACTCTCAGGGGAAGTTTGGTTGCTCTCTGAATCAAAGTACCCAAGTCTTCCTAGGTTTCGGGGGACATTCAGAGTTACTTCTCTGATTCCTGCCACCCTGGGAATCACAGAGAACCAGCCACCGGGCATTTCTGGGGCCATTCTGGACTTGGGGGACAGACTGAATAGACTTCAGGGTCAAATTCATTTTGGACTGAAGCTGCCAAGCCAAATATTGCACTTTCTTGGAGAAGGGGCATGTGGCAGTTGGGCAGTTTGATGTAATTATAAATTCCAAAAATATAATTGGATCATGCTTGTAAACTGATCTGTTAATCTGGGCGTGATTGAGTTATGATTGGGGCATTGTCTGGGCTAGTCAGTAGGGTGTTGAGCCCCACCCCTTGGTGGGTGGGAAATCAAATATAAAAGGCATGGCAAGAACAGAGTTGTAGCAGTTTTTGAGAAGCAGTTTTGATGTTGGAGAAAAGGCCCCAGAAGAAGAGAAGTGAGCCGTTTGCTGGATAGTCTACAGCTGACCTCGTGGAGGAACCAGAAGAGCTAAGCCTGGAGAGAAACGCAGCCCTGGGAAGAGAGGAACACAAGAAGCCTGAACCCTGGCAAACACTGGCAGCTGTCTTGCTCTAACATGTGGCAATGAACTTTGGTGAGAAGAAACTTAACGTGTTATGGCCTGGTATCTGTGGACTTCTACCCCAAATAAATACCCTTTATAAAGACCAACCTATTTTTGGTATTTCACATTAGCACCCCTTTGGCTGAACTAATACAGGGCAAAAAGCTTTTTCTTCCTATTCTTACAGCAGTCTTAAAAGCAACGATAGATATAGGCCATTTCATGCAGAACTGTGTGGGAGAGAGGGTAGACTACAATGTGAACTATGGTCCATGCTTAATGGTAAAGCCCCAGGATGTGTTTATCAATTGCAGTGAATGTGCCACACTAATGAAGGATGTTCATGTGGGGGGTTGTGGGAGGTGTGGGGAGTGGGGCATATGGGAATCCCTATATCTTTTGTGTAACATTTATGTAATCTAAGTATCTTTTAAAAAATAATAATAATTTTTTAAAAAGAAAAAAAAAGCAGTCCTAGGAACTGGGAGGTTCTCAGTTATACCAGTCATCAAAAGGCCATTAAGTGGAGGCAAGATGGCATCGGTTTAGGAGGGCACTCGCTGACTAGCTCTCCAAGGACAGCTAATTGTGGACAGGGTCCTGCCTGAGGGTCTGTGCTGTGGGCGCACGAAGTGAGAAGCTTGGGACATCTATCTGCAGGCAGATCGATGGCGTGGATTGATCGGTAGAGATTCGTGAATTTTAAGCCTACCTGTGGAGGTTAACACAGATGGCTGAGCCCCACCCTCAGGGAAAAAGGCTGGTTCAAGTGGCAACTCCTGCCTGGCAACCCAGTGAAAGGGAGCGTTCTCCGAGAGTGGGAGGGTTCTGGCAAAGGGTTGAGAGGGGTTTCCTTTCTGTGGATTTGGCTGCCTGGAGCCCCTCATAGCTTTGGGGAGCAGATAAGACAGCTTGAAGCAGCGCCAGGCTGAGGGGAGAGGCGAATCTACTGAGGAAGCCTGATATACCCAGCAGCCTGGTAACACTGAGGCTTGGCTCCAGAGGGGATGGAGTCAGCTATTTTTATCATTCTGCACTGACTAGCATCAGAGCTGCAGCTCCCCTGGGGAGGCAAGGAAGTGGGAAGTGCTTGATTAGTTTCCACGAGCCGAGTTAGGGTCCCCTCGGTGAAGGGGGAGGTCTAGAAGAGGACTTCTTTTGGGTCCCTTATTTTGCCAAAAAAAAAAAGTCACTTTAAAAAATGAAAAATGAATTCTTCTTTTTAATTTAATTTAATAGCTAAAATCTGCCTCAAAACCTGCAGATAGAACCCTGCAGGGAAATTGATTGATAAACACAAGTAGGCTGAGAGGTTCCACAAGAACCCTAGAAGGAACACTGTTCCTCCTTAGCTTTGTTTGACTGCTTGCTTGTGTCGTTGTTTGTTTTTTCTCTGTTTATTTGTTGTGTCTTGCTTTTCCTTCCTCTCTCCCCCACCCCGTTCTTTTTTCCTTCTTCTTTTTGTTTTTCTTTTTAATTAGGTGCTGCTAGCATGTCTCTTCTTTGCTGTGCTTCTTCATCAGTGATTTTCCATTCTCTGCCTATATTGATTTTGCCTCCCAAGCTATCTCTTCCCCTTCCTTCATCTTTCTGCCTTCTGCTTTCTGTTGTAGTTCTTATACACCACGTTTTTTCATTACCCCACAACTTAAGGGTATCAATTTCTATTCTATATATTCTGTTTTCTTCTTTTTAAATTAATATTAATGTTTTACTTTCAGCCCTTTCTTCACTCTTTCTCTTTCTCCTCATTATTCTAGCCTTCTAAATCATTACACACACATATATATATAATCCTCTATTTGGTTTCCCAGTCCATTGTAGGTACTCCAGTTTTTTTCCTATTACTCTATACTGCCTACATGAGTTAAATATTCATTTCACTAACTCTTATTTGGCCCCTTTCTAACTTTTATCAATAGTACTATTATCCTTCTTCCTTTCTCACATCTTTCGATTCCTCTGGCTCTAATCTTTTGCCTTCAAGGTATCATAGAAAGAATCAAGGAAATAAAATAAGAAGAAAAAGTGTCAAAGAGAAAACTTGACACACACACAGAACCAACAGCTAAATAAAACTCTAGAGCAGAGAGAGAAGCTAATCAACCAAATAAACCCATCAAGATAAAATGATGACTAGAGGGCAACAAAAAATTACAAACCACACTGAGAAACAGGAAGACATGGACCAGTCCAATGAACAAACTAAAAACCAGGAAGAGATGCAGACCATCAAACAACTAATCAAAGCTTTCTAAACAAATATCATGGACCAACTTAATGAAGTGAAGGAAGAGATTAAGGATATAAAGATGACACTGGGAGACCATACTGAAGAAATTGTAAACATACCCAAAAAGATAACGGATATGATGGTGATCAATGGCACAATCCATGAAATCAAAAAGACGCTGGATCCACATAACAGCAGATTTGAACAGGCAGAAGAAAGAATTACTGATGTGGAAGACAATACATCTGAAATCAAACAGATATTAGAACAGATAGACAAAAAGATAGAAAAATTCCAGCAGGGAATAAGGGATTTAACTGACAACACAAAATGCACAAACATACCCATTATGGGCATCCCAGAAGGAGAAGAGAAGGGAAAGGGAACAGAAGGAGTGTTGAAGGAAATAATGGCTGAAAACTTCCCAATCCTATTGAGAGAAATGGATGTGCAGATTCAGGAAGCACAGAGCACCCCAAACAGTATAAATCCCAACAGGCCAACTCCAAGACATATACTTGTAAAAATATCCAATGCACAAGACAAAGAGAAAATACTCAAGGCAGCAATAGAAAAGAGAACCATCACATACAAGGGAAGCACAATAAGATTAAGTGCTGATTTCTCAGCTGAAACCATGGAGGCAAGAAGACAGTGGTATGACATAGTCAAAGTACTAAAAGAAAAAAACTTCCAGCCACAAATTTTCTGTCCAGCAAAACTGGCATTCAAAAATGATGGAGAGTTTAAAATATTCACAGATAAACAGAAATTAAGAGAGTATGTCAATAAGAAACCTGCACTTCAAGAAATACTAAAGGAAGTTCTTCAAGTTGAAAGGAAAAAACAAGGGACAGAGAGTTGGAGGAGAGTTTAAAAACAACTAAAAAGACAAAAACAGAAACAAAACACATATGACATATATTAACCCAAACAAAATATGGCTGAAGTAAGAAATTCATTGTGAGTAATAACACTGAATGCTAATGGATTAAATTCACCACTCAAGAGACACAGATTGGCAGAATGGATAAGGAAATATGATCCATCTATATGCTGTCTACAAGAAACCACCTTTGACCTAGGGATTCAAGGAGGCTGAAAGTGAATGGCTGGAAAACCATTTTACAAGCTAACAATAGCCAAAAAAGGGCAGGAGTAGCTATTCTAATATCAGACAAAATAGACTTTAAATGCAAAACTATTGTAAGAGACAAAGATGGACACTACAATTAGTAAAAGGAGTAATCTCTCAAGAAGAGAGAACAATCATCAACATTTACGCACCTAATCGAGGTGCCTCAAAATATGTGCGGCAAACTCTGGAAAAACTAAGAGGAGAAATAAATTCCTCTACAATTATAGCAGGGGACTTCAACACACCACTATCATCATTAGACAGAACATCTAGGCA
>JAKSZT010054380.1:286476-307755 GCA_026826555.1 Tolypeutes matacus | reverse complement strand
CCAAGGTGACCTTCTTTTCTGTCAGTGGTCATGGCCTTTAATTGAAACTCCATCACCAGAGCAGCTAAGTCTGGAAAGAAACAGGCCCCAGGAAGAGAGACAAGCCTTATGTCAGCCTATAGCTGTGATCAGAAGAAGCTGGGACCACAGAACCTTATGAGGAAGAAGAAAGGCTGCAGACATCACCTGCCATCTTGTATCAACATGTACCAACAGACTTTGGGTGAGAAAGTACCTCTTAAGTAACCTTGAGTTGGACTCTTTATGGCCTTGTGACTGTAGGCTTCCACCCCAAATAAACACCTTTTTTGAAAGCCAACAGATTTCTGGTAGTTTGGATCAGCACCCCTTTGGCTGACTAATACACCATCTATCTTATAAGGGACAAATACCCAGCATATATAAAGAAATCCTACATCTCAAAAATAAAAAGACAAACAATTCATTTTACAAACGGACACGGGTTTAAATAGATATTTCTCCAAAGAAGAAATTCAAATGGCTAAAAAGCTCATGAAAAGATGTCCAACATCAGTAGCTATTAAGGAAATGCAAATCAAAACTAAAACGAAATATCATCTTACACCTATTAGACTGGCGGCTATTAAAAAAAAGAGGACCACAAGTGTTGGAAAGGACGTAGAGGAAAGGGAACACTTATAAACTGTTGGTGGGAATGTAGAATGGTGCAGCCACTGTGGAGAACAGTTTGGTGGTTCCTCAGGAAGCTAACTGTAGAACTGCCATATGATCCAGCAATTCCACTGCTGGAATTGAAAGCAGGGACATGAACAGATATATGCACACCAATGTTCACAGTGGCATTGTTCATGATTCTCAAAATTGGAAGCAACCCAAATTTCCATCAACAGAAGAATGGAAAAGCAAACTGTGTTATATATGCATACAATGGAATACTACTCAATTGTAAGAAGGAATGCAGTATTAACACATGGGATAACATGGATTAATCTTGAAGACCATATGTTGAGTGAAGTAAGCCAGGCACTGAAGGACAAATATTACATGACCTCACAGATATGACTTTAGCAAATTGAGCAGACTCACAGAGCTAGAGATTGGAAGATAGGCTTACAGGAGACAGAAATGGAATAGAGAGTGGTGAGCCAGTGCCCATATGGGCAAAATCTATGATAACGTGTAAGGATCTGGATGTACAGTGGATGGGCATGAGAGTTCATTGACATGATTGGGCTCGGCAGTGCTGGTCTGTGAGGGAGAGTAGGGTGGGGAGTTGGGTTGGACTATCCATGGAATTGGGGGAACGGTTGGGGGAAGGAGTAGGTGAATTCTTGGAATTTGTGGGACTGTGGTTAAAACTACAATGTTGGGAATGTTCTTTTGGCAAATATGGCAGGGTAGGATTACTGGTGTAGGGTGTTGGGTAGCGGGGGTATACAGGATAGGGTGCACTTGGGGTAGGCTTCTTTGGAATATGTAAGTGTTCATCTTGTCATGATGTGTTATATCAGTGTATGGAGATCCACACAATAAACAAGAAAATATTAAACTCCCATTCTGGGAGGTCCTGCTATGTTCTAAATTAGAGGGACAAGAATCCCTCAAGAATATAGGCAGTGCCTAATAAAAGAAAGCAGACCAATATATCAAGCCCTCAATATTATTGCAAGTAACCATGAATCTTAGTCTTCAAAATTGAAATGTAGTGGTCACCATAGGTTCTGAGGGGAATGGGAGGGAAGAATAGAATAGATGGAACATAGGGCATTTTTAGGGCATTAGAATTGTTCTGCATGATCTTACAAGAATGGATACAGGCCATTTTAAATTTCATCAAAACTTAGTAAAGTATGGTCCAAAATGTGAACCATTGACCATGGTTAGTAGCAATGTTTCAATACATATACATCAATTGTAACAAATGTACCATCCACATATAAAATGTTATTAATATGGGAAAGTGGAAAATGGAGAGGGCATTGGGTATATGGTAATCCCCTATATTCTCTGTGTGACTGTGACTTTTCTATAACCTAAAGCTTCTTTGAAGATAAAATGAAAAAGATAAGACACTTGGAAAATATATGGAAGAAAATGTCACTGTACATATAAGACAACAGATCTTATAGTGACAAAATGTCTAGAACTTTTTTTATTATTTCAAGTTTTAATATTTTTGTATTTTATTGTTATTTTTTAAACTATTATTATTATTTCATTTTCTTATTAATTTTATTTGGTGACTCTGTTGGCTTCATTTTTTTAGAGAGGTTTCGCAACACAGAAGGGCCCAACTGTGGCAGGGGAGGATCACTGGTGTGGGGTGTTAGTGATGGAGGATGCATGGGGAGGGGCCACCTGGGGCATGCTTCTAAGGCATATGAATATGTTGAAATGTTCATGGGATGTTGTCTTGGTAGGTGGAGATCCACACAATAACCAAAAAAATATTGAATTTCCATTCTGGGGAGTTCTGCTACATTCTCTAATAGGATGGCAAGAATCCCCCAAGTACAAGGGCAGTGCCTAGTGAAGGAAGACAAACCATTATGCAAGACCCTTGATATTTGATGATTGTACTTATGAGCCTTTTCTTGTGAAATTGAAACTTAGCTTGGTATTATATATTGCCTAAGCGTTACCTCCTGAAAGCCTCCTTGTTGCTCAAATGTAGCCTCTCTCTAAGCTAAACTCAGCATATAAAGGTACTACCTTCCCCCCAGCTTGGGACATGACTCCTAGGTATGAACCTCTCTGGCACTGAGGGATTATTACCAAGCTCCAACTAACAATGCATCTGGAAAAATACCTTGACCATAAGGGGGAAATGAACCTATAATTAGCACCAAACTTGTTAAATATATGTCCCAGAGACTTAATCTTTGCTCTTTCCATGTGCCAATTGAGTCCTGAATCTCAGCAGAATTGCAACACCTATTTTCCAGTGCACTGGACTCACCCAGGACAACTTACCAGAAGATGATGATGGACAATGCCCATCCCAAGGAACAAAGAGTGTCTAAAACTGCAAGCAAGATAGTTCCATCCATATGCCCTATGGGATCTAAGTCCCCTCTCAGTTAGAAACAGAGTGGGCATCACCATCCCCAAATCCTCAAGATTGGGAAATGAACAATGGACTAAATTAGACTTATTATTATTCTATTATAGACTTATTATTATTCTAGCAATGGAAGAACTTTTATCAATTATATAAATGCAGTGGCCACCAGAGGTTCTAGGAGAGAGGGGGAAGAGTAGGTGTAATATGGGGGCATTTTCAGGACAGTGGAATTGTCCTGCATGACATTGCAATGATGGATACACACCATTATATATTTTGTCATAACCTACAAAATTTTGTGGGGCAGAGTATAAAGTACAATGTGAACTATAGCCCATGGTCAGTAGCAATGCTTCATTCAATATGTGTTCATCAATTATAACAAAAGTACCACATTAATGAAGGATGTTGTTAATATGGGAAAGTGTGGGAGGGGGAGGCTGTGGGGCATATGGAAATCTGTTATATTTTTTACGTAATATTTATGTAATCTAAAACTTCTTTAAAATTTTTAACTTAATAAATAAATACATAAATACATAAATAAAGTTAATGCATTCCTGTGGGTGTGGACCTATTGTAGGTAGGATCTTTTGGTGAGCAGAGTCTTAAGTTAACTGGTGACCTACTTCATTCAGGGTGGGTCTTAATCCTCTTACTGGAGTCCTTCATAAGGGAATGAAACTCAATGGAAAAGAGAAAGCTATGGAATCAAGAAGCTGAAAGCGATGAAACCCAGAAGAAAAGGGAGAGACTGGGAAATGCTGCCATGTGCCTTGTCATGTGATAGAGGAGTCCAGAAATGCCAGCAATTAGTCTTTGGGGAGAAAGTATAACCTGATAATGCCTTGATTTGGACATTTTCATCAGACTTGAAACTGTAAGCATGTAAACTAATAAATTTGCATTGTTAAAAGCCAACCCATTTTAGGATAACTGCATTTCAGCAGCCTAACAAATAAGAACATTTCCCATCTCAAGTATGGCTCATCCTATGACATTAAAAATTAGACCAATAGTTGACCACAAGGAACTCCTAAAAATTCTTTGTTGTAACTATAGCCATAAAAACCTAGTTTACAAGGTGTTTTATATTCACTCTTCCCTTAGTCACTTCCCTGACTCTTCACAATTACCCTGCAATTTAAGCAGACTGATCCAACTATTTCTATTCTTCATATGTTGACCTGAGATGTAACCACTCTCATTCTTCACTGTTCTTTGGCCCTGCACCCTGAGAATGTGGGTCCTTTGCTCTGAGTTATGGGACTCCACAACTCAACAACACATCACTTAACTCCCTCAATCTCAGTCCTTGTCTGTAAAATCAGAATTTAAGTTGCACAATACTCCTATATCCATTCCAGTTCTGAGATGTTACAGTTGCCCATTAACAGATAAGATATGGTTTTATTATTTTTTTAGGAGGTAAGGGGGCCTGAACCCGAGACCTTGCACACAAGAAGCAGGCACTCAAACCACTGAGCTACACCCACTCCCCTTCAAATTTACATTTTTTAAAACTGAGTCTTTGAAACCTAGTACGTATTTTACACTTAAAGCATATCTCAATTTTGACTCTAAATTTTTTTTCTAAGATTTATTTATTTATTTATTTCCCCCTCAGTGTTTGCATTTGCTGTCTGCTTGTCTTCTTTTTAGGAGGCACTAGGAACCGAACACAGGGCCTCCCATGTGAAAGGGAGGCACTTAATCGCTTGAGCCACCTCTGCTCCTGATATGGTTTGTTTATAATTAAATGTTTTAAAGGTTTACTTGTAAAATCAACTTGGCAAAAGTGACAGATACACATAAAAGTCCAGCATATGTTTTTGCTGCAGCAGGCAAATATCTATGTTCATTTTATTAAAAGATTAACCATCTATAAATTGAGCAAACATTAACCCTGTGAGTTAAGTTATGGGAAGTTGCATTTCTGAACATAAAATAATAATGGGATGGAATTGTGCAATCAAAGGTATTGATGAATATTTGTCAAACAAATGAGTCAGCTCTCCTATGTGTGCTAATGCTTAACTTACTCTTTCCTAAATGCCTGCCTGTGAAATTACAAAAGAGGCCAGAAATTAGAGGGAAGTGAGATTCCTTCCTGGTCATCATGTATGTAGAGTGGTTGAAAGACATCTCATAAAATGCGAACTTGGAGCCACCCTTGAGAAGAAATAAGCAAGTAACAACTATATGTAATGAGTGAGAGCAGCTGCCTATAGAAGGTACCTGCCTCCACCTTCCTGATTCCCCAGCATCACCAGCAACAGGCTACACAACGACTAAGGTGTGTCCCCAGTGAATTGTGGTATCATGTCTGTGGCCTGTGTACTGAGTGTGAAGGCAGATGGCCTGTCATATAGACAGAACAGAGGACAGCATCCTCATATAGCAGAGGCTTTGCCCATTCATCTCCCCAGGGAGATGTCTGCAGCAAACCATGAGTGCTCTATGGCACTGGCCATAATTAAAAATAACACTCCTCTTCACTTGGTATGTAGCTGAATATTTTAGAATCATTTTATCATTTATCTTCCACGCAAACCTTTGTGATGGGGATCATTATCCTGATTAAATACATGACAAAAATAAAGGCCAGAGGCAGTTAGAAATCCTTGGTTCTTAGATCCTCTGTCACATGACAATGTACACAGTGGCCTCTCCCAAACTCTTCATTCTCTTCTGGGTTCCATTTAATTTCAGCTTGCTTCCTGTGGATTTCTATCTATCTGTCTAAACTTCATTCTACTTATAAAGGACTCCAATAATAGGATTAAGACCCATTTGGGGCCACAATGTAACTGAAGTAATCTCATCAAAACATACTACTTACAATGGGATAACAGTAATAGCTTAAGTTTAAGAACATGTTTTCTGGGGTACAAACAGCTCCAATCCACCACAATGTCAATATTGCACAAAATGATCTACAAATTCAATGCAGTCCCTATGAAAACTCCAATGACCTTGTTTTGCAGAAATGGAAAAGCCAATCTTTATATTCATGTAGAATTTCAAATAGCCAAAAATATCTTGAAGAAGGAAAGTGGTCTTGGATGAATCACATTTCCCAAAATCAGAATTTACTACACAATTACAGTAATCAAGGAAATAGAGTACTGGCATAAGTGTAGACTAGACCAATATAATAGAATTGAGAGTCCAGTTATAAATCCATACATGTCTGGGTTTTTAATTTTAGAGTAGGGTGCCAAGATTATTCAATAAGAAAAGAAAAGTCTATTCAATAAATGATGCTGGGACAACTAGATATCCATATGTAAATGAATGAAAATCGACCCCTGCTCACAATATATACGAATGTTAAACCAAAATGAACCAATGATATAACTATAAAAGCTAAAATCATAAAATTCTTAGAAGAAAACAAAGCCATAAATCTTCTTGATCTTGGATTTGGCAATATATTCTTAGATATGACACCAAAACCATAAGCAACAAAAGAAAAATAGCTAAAATTGGGCTTCATAAAAAACATAAATCTTTTGTACCTCAAGGGACATTATCAAGAAAGTGGAAAACAACACAGTAGTTAAAATAGTTGCAAAACATATATGTTACAAGGATCTAGAATCCAAAATATATAAAGAACACTTGCAACCCAACAAAAATAAGACAAGTAACCCAAGTAGAAAATGGACAAAGTATTTGAACAGACGTATTTCTAAAGAAGATATAAAATGACTAACAAGCACATGATACGACTCAATATTATTAACCATTATGGAAATGCAAATCAAAGCCACAAACCATTCCATCTTACACCCACTAAAATGGCTCTAATTTTTTTTAAAACACAGAAAATAAGTGTTGGTGAGGATATGGAGAAATTGGACACTTGCACATTGCTGGTGGGAATGTAAAATGGTTCAGGCAATGTGGAAAGTGGTTTGTCAGTTCCTCAAAAAGTAAGCATAAAAGTTCCAAGAAGATTGCATTGGAGTAGACAGGCAGGGCTCAGCTCTCTCACAAAAATAAAGAGGAAATGGCCAACAGCTGTCCAAGGGTCCTGCTTTGAGGGTCAGCAGAACTGGACAGTGCTGTGCATCCCCCAGGAGGATCAGGGACAGAGAGAGGAAGAAATGAAATGACAACCATGAGTTACTAAATGCTGGAGGTGGCCGGGAAGGACACCCATTCCCCACCTTCAAAGTGTGCAGCCTGGATAAAACCCGTGGCTCACTGCAGCTGACTGAGTGAGAAACAAATGTCTTCCTCCATGGGAAAACAGAGGGAATGGCACAGAACTGAGAATGTTTCTCTTCAGTGAATTTGGCCGGCAAAGCCCTTTTCGAAGCTCAGCTCTGCCCATACTAGAAACACCTCTGTGGAAAGGTTTGCCAATGAGCACCATCTGCTGGCCAGTCAAGAAACTGCAAGGGAAATACTACTTTAAGGTAGCTCTTAGCCCAAAATCCTGGGAGAAAATCTGCTCCCCATTAGTGAGTCCCTGACCTGATTTGGATCATTTAAGTTGGGCAATTGTAAAGATTCAGAATAAATTAAACCAAAAATCAAAGAAGAACCATGAAAAAAACTAGGCAAGAGAGAGAAATTAACCATCAGGTAAATGCACCAACATAATCAGATGCCTAGACATGAGCAAAAAAGTACAACCCATATTAGTAAACAGGAAGTGATGGCCCAGCCAAAGGAAGAAACCAAATATCCTGATGAGATAGAGAATTTAAGACAACTAATCAATGAAAATCACATAAATCTCCTAAATCAATTCAAATAATTGGAGGAAAATATGACTAAAGAGATAAAGGATATTAAGAAGACGCTGGGTGAGCATAAAAAATAATTTGAAAGCCTTTAAAGAAAAGTAAAAGAAATTATGGGAATGAAAGACAAAATGGATGAGATTAAACATGCTTTAGAGGAAAATAACAACAGATTTTAATTGATAGGAGACAGAATTAATGATACTGAGGGCAGAACATCTGAACTTGAAAAGATTGGAAAACAGAAAGAGTAAAGAATGGGAAAAAATGGAACAGAGTCTCAGGAAATTGAATGACAGCATGAAATGCACAAAAATACACATCATTGGTGTGCCAGAAAGGAAAGAGCACAGAAAAGGGGCAGAAAGAATATTTGAGGAATTTATGATGAAAAACTACCCAACTCTTATGATAGAAATAAATATCAAAAAGAAGGACAAAGCACCCAAAACAGAATAAATCTGAATAGACATACTCTGAGACTCCAACTATTCAGAATGACAAAAATCAGAGATAAAGAGAGGATTCTGAAAGCAGCAAGAGAAAAGCAAAGCATCACATACAAGGGAACTTCAATAAGACTAAACGTTGATATCTCAAAAGGAACCATGGAGGCAAGAAGACAGTGGTATGACATATTTAAGGTACCAAAAGAGACAAACTGCCAACCAAGAATTCTGTATCCAGCAAAACTGTTCTTCAGAAAAATGAGAGTGAGTTTAAAGGCTCCACAGACAAACTAAAACTGATAAGAGTATGTTACCAAAAGACCAGAATTACAAGAGATACTAAAGGGAGTGCTGCAGCCTGAAAAGAAAAAAGAAGGGCAAGAGACTAGGCAGAGAGTGTAGAAATGAAGTGTATGAGAAAGGGTAAATTAATAAACTTACTGTTGTCAATAGTAAGATTGACAATAAAAAGGCAAAAGATAAAATGGACAAAATAAGTAATTCCTTTACAGTAGTAACATTGAGTGTTAATGGCTTGGACTCCCCAATCAAAAAACATAGACTGATGGAATGGGATGAAAAACTATGAATCATCTACATGTTGTCAACAAGATATTCATTTTAGATGTAAGTACACAATTATGTTAAAAGGGAAAGGTTGGAAAAAGATATTCCATGCAAATAGCAACCAAAATAGATCTGGTGTAGTGATACTAATATCTGACAAAATAGATTTTAAATGCAAAAATGTTATAAGGAATGAAGAAGGTCACTACATATTAATTAAAGGGGTAATTCACCAAGAAGAAATAAAGGTACTAAATATTTATGCACTTAACCTGAGTGCCCCAAGATACATGAGGTACACACTGGCAAAATTGAAGGGAGAAATAGACATCTCTAGTTGGAGACTTCAATACACCACACTCAGTATTGGATAGATCTGGACAGAGGATAAATAAAGAAATGGAGAGCTTGAATAATATGATAAACGAACTAGATCTAAAAGACATCTATAGAGCATTGCATGCCAAAACAGCAGGATATACATTCTTTTCAAGCCCTCAAAGTAGACCATATGTTGGGTCACAAGACAAGTCTCAATAAATTTTAAAAGATTGAAATTATACAAAACACTTTCTCTGATCATAACAGAATGAAGCTGGAAATCAATAATGGATGGAAAAGGGGAAATTCACAAATATATGGAGATTAAACAACACAATCTTAAATAATCAGTCAGTAAAAGAAGAAAATGTGATGAGATAGCAATGCTTATTCACTGTTGGTGGGAATGTAGAATGATACAGCCACTCTGGAGGACTGTTTGGCAGTTCCTAAGGAAGTTGATATAGACTTGCCATGGAACCCAGCAATACCATTACTAGGTATATACCCAGAAGAACTGAGAGCAGTGACATGAACAGACATCTGCACATCAATGTTCATAGCAGTCAAAGAAGAAATTGCAGAGGAATTCAGCAAATATCCTGAGACAAATGAAAAAGGAGAATACAACATATCAAAACATGAGACACCACAAAGGCTATACTGAGAGGGCAATTTACAACCATCAAGGCTTATATTTTAAAAGGAAGCAAAAGCTAAAATTGAAGATCTAAATGCACACCCAGAGTAACTAGAAAAAGAACAACAAACTAATCCCAAATCAAGCCAAAGGAAAGAAATAGTGAAGATCAGAGCAGAAATAAGTGAAATCAAAACAAAAAAACAATAGAGATAATCAACAAAACCAAAAGTTGGTTTTTGAGAAGATCAACAAAATCAATAAACACTTAGCTAGACTGACAAAGAAAAAAAGAGAGAAGACACAAATAAATAAAATCAGAAATGAGAAGGGGGACATTACCAATGAACCTTCGGAAATAAGAGAGCTCATAAAAGGATACTATGAACAAATCTATGCCAAAAAACTAAACAATGTAGATGAGATGGACAAATTCCTAGAAACGCACAAACAACCTACACTGACCCTAGAAGAGATAGAAGACAGCAACAAACCAGTCACAAGTAAAGAGATTGAAACAGTCAACAAAAACCTACCAAAGAGGAAAAGCCCAGGACTAGATGGCTCCACAGATTAATTCTACCCATCATTCAAAGACATTCTAATACCAAATTTGCTCAAGCTCTTCCAAAAATTTGAACAAGAAAGAATGTTACCATTCATTCTATGAAGCCAATATCGCCTTAATACCAAAACCAGATAAAGATACTACAAAAAAAAAAAAAAAAAAAAATTACAGACCAATATCTCTAATGAATATAGATGCAGAAATCCCCAACAAAATACTTGTAAACTGAATCCAAAAGCACATTAAAAGAATTATACACCACGATCAAGTGAATTTTATCCCAGGTATGCAAGGGTAGTTCAACACAAGAAAATCAATTACTGTAATAAACCACATTGATAAACTGAAGAAGTAATGTCATGTGAATCTTTGGATTGATACAGAAAAAGCATTTGACAAAATACAGCACCCTTTCCTGATAAAATACACTCCAAATGATAGAAATAGAGGGAAGCTTTTTCAATATGATAAATTGTATATATGAAAAACCTACAGCTAACATTGTACTCAAGGGCAAAAGACAGAAAGCTTTCCCACTGAGATAAGGAATGAGACAATGATGCCCACTGTCGCAACTGTTATTCAATATTGTGCTAAAAGTTCTAACTAGAGCAACCAGGCTAAATAAGAAATAAAAGGCATTCAAATAGAAAAGGCTTGTACTATTTGCTGATGATATGATCCAATATCTAGAAAATCCTGAAACATTCACAACAAAGCTACTAGAACTAATAGATAAGTTCAGCAAAGTGGCTGGATACATGATTAATATGCAAAAATCAATAGTATTTCTATACACTACTGATGGGCAATCTGAGGAGGAAATCAGAAAAAAATCCATTTATAATAGTGATTTTAAAAATCAAATATGTAGAAATAACTTAACCAAGGATATAAAGGATCTGTATTCAGAAAATTACAATACACTGTTAAAAGAAACAAAAGAAGACTTAAAAAAATGGAAGGACATTCTGTGTACATGGATTGAAGACTAAATATTGTTAAAATGTCAATTCTACCCAAACTAATATACAGATTCAATGCAATCCCAATTAAATTCCAACAGCCTTTTTTGCAGAAATGGAAAAGCCAAATACCAAATTTATTTGGAAGGGTAATGGGCCCTGAATAGCCACAAATGTCTTTAAAATAAAGAACAGAGTTGGAATACTCTCCCTTTCTGACTTTAAAGCATATTACTAAGGCACAGTGGTAAAAACAAACAAACAAACAATAACAAAAAAAAAAAAAAAAAAAAACCACAGCATTTTACTGGCACAAAGACAGACAGACTACTCAGTGGAACCAAATCAAGAAGTCAGAAATACACCCTTACATTCACAGTCAAGTGATTTTTGACAAGGTGGTCAAGCCCTCCCAGCTGGGCCAGAACAGTCTATTCAACAAACGGAGAACTGAATACCCGTATCCACAAGCAAGAAAGAGGACTCCTATCTCACACCTTATGCAAAAATTAAGTCAAAGTGGATAAAGGACAATAAAACTCCTTGAAAAAAATATAGGAAAAAATCTTCAAGATCTTGTGGTAGGCAGTAGCTGTTTACACTCAACATACCAGCACCAAAAGTTAAAATAGATAAATGGGACCTTCTCAGTATTAAATACTTTTGCAACTCAAAGGACTTTGTCAAAAAGGGTAAAATGGCAGTCGATGCAATGGGAGAAAATATTTGGTAATCAGATAAGGGCTTAATATCAATGATATATAAAGAGAGCATACAACTCAACAATAAAAAGACAAACCACCCGATTAACAAATGGTCAAAAGACTTGTCCAAAGAAGAAATACAAATGGCAAAGAAACATATGAAAAAATGGTCAACATCACTAGTGATTAGGGAAATGCTAATCAAAACCACAATGAGATATCATTTCATACCTATTAGACTGGCCACTATTAAAAAGTCAGAAAATGTAAATGTTGGAGAGGATGTAGAGAGACAAGAATGCTTATTCAACTGTTGGTGGGAATGTAGAATAGTACAGCCACTGTGGAGGACTGTTTGGCAGTTCCTAAGGAAGTTGTATATACACTTGCCATGGAACCCGGCAATACCATTACTAGGTTTATAACCAGAAGAACCGAGAGCAGTGACATGAACAAACATCTGCACACCAATGTTCATAGCAGTGTTATTCATGATTTTGCCAAAAGTTGGAAACAACACAGGTGTCCAAAAACCGATGAATGCATAAACAAATTGTGGTGTATACACACGATGGAATATTATGTAGCAGTGAGAAGAAATGAAGTCGTGAAGCATATAACAACATGGATAAACCTGGAGGACATTATGTTGAGTGAAGCAAGCCAGACACAGAAGGACAAATATTGTATAATTGCACTATTATGAACTAAATATATTAAGTAAATTCATGGAGTTAATAATTGTAAAATAGGTCACAAGAAAATAGAATGAAGGTAGATTATGGAAAGCTGAGGGTTAATCTGTGCAGAATTGTTAAAAATATTGTTTGTAAATCTTTGGAACTGAGTAGAAATGGTTGAAGCATATCATAAAGTTTGTAACTAGCAGAGTTATTATTTGGTTGAAAGGGAAAGTCTAAGGTCATGTATATTACTAGAAGGAAAGCTGAAAAAGGTAAAATGGGACAGTATAACGTAGTGAAACCTCATGTAAAATATGAATATGTGTGATATTGCATATATGACTGTTTTTACAAATATAAATACAAATAAACTAGAGAGATGGAAACAGAATGTATGGCAGGGGAAGCATAGAGATGTTGAAAGGTGATGAGGTTTTTTTTTTGTTTTATTATTATTATTATTGGAATAATTAAAAAGCTCTAAAAATTATTGAAGTGATGAATGCACAACTATATGATTATTCTGAATACCATTGATTGTACACTTTGGATGGATTTATGCTTTATTAATATGTATCAATAAAATTGACTTGTTAAAAAAAGGGGGGGGGAGAGAAATGAGCCAAGTATTGCAGAGGAAAAGCATGCACAGACCTGCTTCAAGTTTGCTCCTAACCAAAACTCTAAAGATTTCAACACACCAGGGATCAGTACTCACACTAAGAGGTGGATACAATCCACAGATAGGACAAAGGAAGCCAGAGTGGCTAAGAAATATCACCAGAAGTGGAATTTCAATGTATAGTGTTCACAGTCACAGGGTTCTAACCCAGTTTACAGGGAAAGCAATCTACCTTACAAAAAAGTGGGAATATAAAATTGTAATGCTTCTTAAATCGATCGGTCTTTTAAGATGTTTTGCTATCAAAACTATAAACAAAATGCAGTTATAGACATTTGGGAGCCTATTCAGCTGTGCCATGGCCAATTGGAATTCCGGGGGGCAGCAAGTAGTGTGATTACTTTATTTAAATAAAAGGGGGGGAGAGAAATTCGTGTTAAATGTGCAAAATAAATGTCTGGAGAAAGATGAACTTTTTGGATCCATGTAGTTGTTCCTTGATTTTAAACAGAAAACATTGTGCTTTGTCTCTTTGTCTGAATCAAGGAACTAATTGGGGGTATGTATTGCAGTCGTGACAGTTCACAGGTCAAACAATGTGGTCAAAGACACTGGCAGCATCTGGGTTCACATTGTGTTTCTTATGGTGTTTGTTTTGTTCCAAAGCATTTCCCATGGAATTCTCTAGGCAGCTCCCAAATTCCTTGTCTTTGTGTCCTGGAGCAGGGACTTCAGCCCCATCCCTATTCCTTAGGCCTTATGTGAAACAAATACCCTCGTAGAGCATGGATTCCAAACTCATTGGTGTGGGGAAATGGAAACACACAAAATTCCCTCCAATGAGAAAGTCCCATGCTCAAGTTCAGTGAGTGACAATTTCTTATTTAAAAGATAAGTACCTCTGAGGCAGGATAGAATATGGACCTAAGAGGAGAGGCAGAAAACCCAATAAATTTGCACACAAACCACCCAGTAAAAAAGACTGAAGCAACATCCTGCTGGACTCATGCAAGCAAGTTATCAGGAGGCAGCTTGCAGCATTCACCTGTCAGCTGTGAAAGCAGCTCTAGTAGCTTGTGCCTGCTGACATGCACAAACAAATTATGGTAGTGCAGCTTGCAGCATCCCTCCAGCAGAAAGAAGGAGAAAAACAGGAAGCTCCCACACCACCCACCTATTTTCATAAGCCCCGCAGGCAGCAAAGTCTAGCAGGGCTCAAAAGCAATAGCCAGAAGTCAATTACCACTGGACAGCAACCCGGAAAAAACAAACCACCCAATTAATTTTCCCCACTTTGTCCTAAACACTCCAATCAGCATAAACTCTAATCCCAATGATAGCCCATAAAACCAGGAACCCCAAAAGAGAGAGTGCACATCTCTATCTTGAGCACACCTGCCCTCACGTCTGAGTGTGTTTACTTTCCCTTTATTCAACTCTTTTCTAATTTTTTGTAACTGTGGTGCATCTCTGATTTTGTTCTTTTTATTTTATTTTATTTTATTTTATTTTTTTATTTATTGTGGGTAAAAATCAAAATTTTCACAATACATACCAACATTTGCAAAATGATATATAAATATATATGCATATATGTGTATTTGCTTACAAAAATGTTATTTATATATTTATATACATATATTTTAAGAGGTGCTTAGATTACCCAAAATATTACATGGAACCCACTGGGATTCCCATGTTGCCCACCTCCCACACTTCCCCCCACATCCCACACAGACATCTCCCACAAGTGTGGCCCACCACCCTCAATGAACTTACACATCCTGGAGCCTTGCCACCAACCATAGACCACAGTTCACACTGTAGACCACACTCTCTCCCGCTCAGTTCTGAGTGGTGTGTGCTGATTTAAAATGGCCTACATCCGGTGCCACAACAGTACTCAGGACAACCTCCAACTCCCAAAGAAGCCCCTGTATTTCAACTGCTCATCCCCTCCCTACCCCAAAAGTGTCAAGTGGCCACTGGCTCCACCTCATTGTTATAATTTCTTGCATTGCTAGAATCACCATATGTGAACAAGAGAATGCCATCAAGTCCACTCTAGTCCATAGTTCTTCCCCCAATCCTGAGGGGACTGGGATGGTGATGTCCACTCCAACTCCAAATGAGAGAGGGCTTATATCTCATGGATATGGTGGGTGGAATGATCCTGCCTGCTGATGCAGGCCCTCTCCATTCCCTGGGATGGCCGTTGCCCATCGTTCTCTCCTCACCAGGTGACTTGGATGAGTCCATTGAGCTGTAGGGTAGGAGTTGCAGCTCCACCTAGATTTCATGCACACCTGGCACACAGGTAGGCGGGTGGCTCCAGTCTCTGGAAATATACCTAAAAACTCCAGCATCACATATAGGTTTGAATAGAAGGGACTGGTGAACCATGTGCAGGGAGGACTTATTTGAGTCTAATTCTGTCACTCTCAGGAGCACAGATTCCAAAATAGAGACCACTGATAAGGCATCAGTCTCTGGGGCTATCCCCCCTTATATAGGACCAGGGTGTCTCCGGAGCTCTCAGGAACCCCTCTGAGTGGGGTGATAGGCACTTAGATGTTCTATGAGCTCCTACTGAGGTGTGCGTAAGAGTTACCTCTGGGATGACCTCCCGACTCTCTTTGAAGTCTCTTAGCCACTTGAACTCATTTGTCTTTAACATTTCCCCTGTTTATTCAAGGTCTTTTTCCAGTTGTGTTGCCAGTTGGCACTTGGGGAAAGTTTTCAATTAGCAATAATCGTGCCTCGGATAAACCTCATTGGCTACGATACTGCCACTGTGCAAAGCTGCCAGTTGGCACTTGGTATTAATCCCTCGTTGCCAGGGAGGCTCATCCCCGGGAGTCATGTCCCACGTTGGGGGAATGGTAATGCAATCATATGCTGAGTTTGGCTTAGAGAGAGGCCACATTTGAGCAACAAGGAGGCTCTCAGGTGGCAACCCTTAGGCACCCCACGACTGCAGGCTAAGTCTCAGTTACAAAAGCAAAGACTCACAAGGGTAGTCATCAATAAAAAGAACACATCAGTGGGTCATCCTCTTTTGACAGACACTGTACCTGCACTCAGAGGACTATTGCTGCTCCCTTGGAGACTATGGCAAAGCTCTCCAGGCTAGGAATTCAGATTCCCTCATTTATTGTGTGATTGTCCACCTATCATTACCATGCCCCATCTTTTGATCTTTTGAACGATTTTGTATATCTTTCATGTATATTCAGATGAACAAATTCCCATGAAACCCCCCTCCCAGACACCCCCCACCAATAATCCCCTGCAGTACCCATTGTAACCCTTCTGTGATAAATGGCCAACATTAAATAAGTGCTTATATTAATAAATATGGGTATTAATTTAAAATAATAAAAATAGATATAAACTAACTAAATCATTATTCTAATAAGTTTGTTTAATGTTGATGGTAATTGCATGTTGTCAGAAGTTTGCTTAAAAACAGTTTCTAAAATCATTGTGGTAACTTAATTAAAGAAGGTATATAGAATTTGCTTTTATTATTAAAGAAAAGAAAGTAATTTCATCATAAGATAAAATGACTAAGTTATTAATACAAGGTTGGAGTTTTGTTCTTTCTCGGGGTTTCTCAAGTTATTGGTCTGTTTTGGTGGAAGTTTGCATAAAGTTTTTCTCCTGGGTGATAAGTGTGCAAGAGGGGAAAGTGTTTTATCAGAGTAGCTTCTTGTGCTTTGGCCTTGATGTTTCGTTGGAGAGACAGGTTTTGTTGCTTTTAGGGGAACATGATGTTTAAACCCGCTTTCTCAAAAAAGCTTTTTGTTTCAAACTGTTACAAATAGTTTGGTCTGTTGCCTGGAAGGGGGTGGAATACTGAAAGTGGTTAAGTTTATGTGATATAAATTGAATGAAGTATTTAAAACTGTTGTACAATTAAAAGACATTTTCTAATTTTATAACAATTAAAGTTATATGAATAAAAAGTTCAATAAATACTTTAAAGGTGTATAAAATTGCTGAAAATTTAATAATGTTTCAGTGTAATATTAAACAAAAGTATACTGTTATTAATCATAATTTTAATTATTTTAAAATATAATAATATGTGTTATAAAACTACCTCTCTGCCTAGAAATAAAAAGGCAGATGCTTTAACTTAAGTTTGTCTGATTTACTCCATCTCTGCTATATATAATAATAATAATAAATGGAAACTAAAATAGTAAGCACATCAAGGATGTTTTATAACAAATTCTAAAAGATAAAGTATATTTCAAAAGATGTTGTATTCCTCCCTGGAGGAGCTGGCCACTCTCCCAGGGACTGATGCATAAACCTTAAAATACACTGCCCAAGGAGTGTTGTGTTCCTTCCTGGGGAGGCTGGCCCCTTCCTCAGGAATTAGCAAAATACTCACAAAATTGGTATATTATTATTACGGACTTAAAAGATTGTTTTTTTACTATTCTTCTTAATCCAAATGATAGAGAAAAATTTGCATTTACTATTCCTTCTATTAATCATTCAGCTCCTACTGAATGATATCAGTGGAAAGTTTTACCTTAGGGAATGATGACCAGTCCTACATTATGTCAATCCTTTGTTCACATTCCATTACAAATTTTACGAAAACAATTTCTTAAGGCTATGATTATTCATTATATGGATGATATTCTTTTTGCCACTGAGCAGTCTTCAGAGCTGAAACAATTATTTCAGCTGGCTAAAGAAATTCTTCCTCAACATGGGTTGCAAATAGCAGAAGAAAAAATTCAAAAACAGGTTCCTTTTCAATATTTAGGTCATACTATTAATAGAAATATTATAACTCCACAAAAGGTCCGGTTTCGAACAGATAATTTACGTACTATAAATGATTTTCAAAAATTACTGGGTGATATTAATTGGGTATGGCCTACTTTAGGAATTCCAACTTATGCTTAATCTTTTCAATACCCTAACAGGAAACCCTGACTTAAATAGTCCTCGCATTTTAAGCCCAGAAGCAAAAGAGGAGTTAAATGGTTGGAAAAAAGAGTGCAAAATAGCCAAATAACAAGGATAAATGTAAATCTTCCAATTTCTCTTTTAATATTTCCATCTTGCCATTCCCTACTGGGATACTTTGGCAAGAGGATGGCATAATAGAATGGATATTCCTACCCAACAAAGATACAAATAAACTTCTGATTATCATAAACTTACACATACTAATGCTTCTGGCTTACGTCATAAATATCCCCACTTAACAGTAAAAGAAAGTAAGAGGATTGTTAGACAATGTCCTACTTGTGGGCCCATAAATGCCCCAACTTTCTCTCCAGGAACTAATCCCCATGGAGAACATCCTAATGAAATTTGGCAAATGGATGTTATACATGTGCCTTTTTTTGGCTGCCTTCAGTATGTGCATGTGACAGTGGATACATATTCTAATTTTATTTGGGCAACTGCTCAAGCTGGTGAAAAGGCCTCACATGTACATTCTCATTTATTACATTGTTTTGCAGTAATGGGCCTGCCAGCACAGCTAAAAACTGAAAATGGGCCTGCCTATCTTAGTCAATCTTTCAAAAAATTTTTGCGTTGACTGGAATATTAAACGTTATAGGAATTCCATATAACCCCCAAGAACAAGCAATAGTAGAAAAAAAGCAATCACTTATTAAAATTAATGTTGCAAAAACAAAAAGGGGTAGATGGAGGAGAATCTGCTAAAGACAAACTATCTAAAGCATTGCTTACCTTAAATTTTCTTAATAGACAACAAATTTCTAATACAGCTGCAGAAAGACATTGGGAGGTTAATAAAAAGAATGAGAATGAAAAATGTGGACAACCTATATATTGGAAAAATGAAACAACCAATAAATGGGAAAAAGGAGAGGTAAAATTTGGGGCTGAGGTTTTGCTCTTATCATTACAGAAACAGGAGAAGAGCAGTGGATCCCCTCCAGAAGAATCAAGCCTAGAGCTGAAGATGCTGCCAAGACTTAAACTATGGACATGGTTTTACAATGGATTAATTATAGGTAAAGTATTAGGTCAAGGTAAGATACCACATCATAATTACACTTATTGGGCATACATAACCAACTCACCTCTTTTATTATTATTATTTTTTAAAGATTTTATTTATTTATTCATTTATCCCCCCCTTGATGCTTGTGCTCGCTGGGTCAGCTAACCACGCCGTGCGGGCGGGCTTGCCTTCACCAGGAGGCCCTGGGAACCAAACCCGGGGCCTTCCATATGGTAAACGGGAGCCCTACTGATTGAGCCACAGCCGCTTCCCCTCACCTCTTTTAGAGCTGTTGACTTAGAGTGATGAGTCTTACCCAATTTATCTTAATCAATCTCACAACAGACTACTTAATGACAAATGACATATTTGTCATGGGCTTATAGATTGTGTTGTTTAATGATTCCTACGGAATTGTAAAGGATCAGGCCCTTATAGGGATGCCGAAACCTATTAAAAACACAACCATATCTTGGTTAATTAATAATTCAACCATAATCACAAATGGCAGTAATCATTATTTCTGGAATTTTGACAATACAGCATTCACTAACAGCTCAATAATTTGGAAAAATCATGGAAGATATATCCTATAACCATAGGACACTAAACTTAATAAAACTCAGTTATTTGTGGAAATTATTTTTGGGAACTGGTCCAATTTTGAATGGCAAGGCAGTAAAATTAATATTACTGTTTTTAAAAAGAAAAATTAACTCAATTTCTTAAAGTATGTGTACAAGATCCTATAGTTTTATCATTGGAAAAGTAACTTTTGGTGAAAGGAACACTAATTGCTCTTTATTTACATGTCTTAAGAATTCATATTTGCAGGAATATCAAACTCTTTTTTATAGCAAGAAGAAGAAAAGGACTATGGTACCGGTTCAGATGACCAGACATTGGCAGCAGTCTCCAGAATCCCAGTGGCTGTGGCATTTCCTTGACCATTATTTTAAAATAACTAAAAAAACGATTGGACTTTTAATAGCAAGAATTTTGGGACTGATTGGCATCATGACCGCTGCAGCTGTCACTAGCACAGCCCTGCATCAAGGAGTCCGGAATCAAAAATATGTTAAGGACTGGTATAAAAATGCAAGTGAGATGTGACATAGCCAGTCTCACATTGATATGGAACTGAATAACCATATGAATGATCTTGAAACAACTATTATACATTTGGGTAACAAATTTATAATTTAAACTTATTAAGAGTTCTTAAATGTGATTGGAATGAAAGTTCTATTTGTATTACACTTTTGGCTTATAATAATAGTGAACATGATTGGGAGGAATTGAAAAATCACTTGATTGGATATAAGCATAATGCTTCTATAAATCTTTTAGAATTGCAAAAGAAGGCATTGAGCTGCATCAAACGAATTGAAAGAAACCACTGGTACAGCCGTTTCATTGGTGGAAACAAAAAACAGTTCAAATATCATTTTGGATTGGATTTGGAATTACTGTTATATGCATTTTAATTGTTTGCATTGTCAAGGGTAGAGTAACGACATATATTCATAAAAAAATGAAGAATTAGATCAGATAAATGCATTTATGTTAAGAAACTTGGGCATGCAAAACTAATTTTGCATTACTTAATAGAAAGATTCTACTAATAACCCCTTGATCTTAATACTAAATATCTGCACAAAAAATATTCATTTAAGGAACCTGAAGAAGCATAAATATTAATGAAATTGCCTTCCATGTAAGAGCTCAAAAGCTTGACTGGTATTCAATGATGGGTAAGATTCTGAGAGGAGGACAACCTAAGACAGGCATAGTCACAAGAGCCTATGGAAGAAGACAAGTGTGACAGGAGGTCACCTTGTATCAGCTTATTATAATAGTTCCTATGAGCTTTAACTAATAAAAAAAGGGGGAAATGATGGAATTTCAATTAAAGGCCATGACCACTGACAGAAAAGAAGGTCACCTTGG